>JAQPZY010001233.1:25000-477500 GCA_029931535.1 Margaritifera margaritifera | reverse complement strand
AAATTCACGTCAGAAAGAGGAAAACTAATATTTTAAATCATAAAAGTGTTAATTTCATTTATCCAGATAACCGACACAAAGATGAAAATCGAACATTTCAGTCGATAAATTTCTGTGTAAAGAATTACATTTTGTGTAGAATTTATTCCTCATATGTTTTCTAGAAGAGAAAGGATATTAAAGGGTCACATCAGTTTCGCTTCCAAAATGATTAGTACTGGTGGTTGTTCGTAATATGGATATGAGAATAAAATATGAAGTATGTGATTTGCATTTCCTTTTTAATATGCTAAGTCATTCTTCCACACCCGGGGGCACACCAGTTTTCTATTATTAAGTAAGTAAGTAAGTAAGTAAGTAAGTAGGTAAGTAAGTAAGTAAGTAAGTAAGTAAGTAAGTAAGTAAGTAAGTAAGTAAGTAAGTAAGTAAGTAAGTAAGTAAGTAAATAAGTAAGTAAGTAAGTTAGTAAGTAAGTAAGTAAGTAAGTAAGTAAGTAAGTAAGTAAGTAAGTAAGTAAATCTAACTCAGTTTAACTGATCGTTTACAAGGGCCTGAATTAATTTGTTTACGACAGAGAACATATGAAAATGAAATTGAAGCATACTACATGTTTTTACAAAATTAATAAATAATCAAACATAACTAAATCTATCAGGTTTTGAGGTACCTATTTCAAATCACTGGTGCGAAATCTGTCTCGAGGAAATCTTCTTGTTAGATCCTTCCGACCGACAATGGTATCAGTTTGGTAACCATGGCAATACATTGAAGAATTCAAAAATGAAAGGTTTTCTGAAATAATGTAAATTGGATTGGAGGATAATTTTTCTAGTCTGCAAGATTATCGACACAATTTTTGTACAGCTGTTTTCAAAGTATAGTAGAGGCAAATCGTTTACAATTGAACGACATAACATTGAGTATAGTAGAGGCAAAACACTTACAATTGAATGACAGAAGTTTGAGTATAATAGAGACAAATCACTACAATTGAATGACACAAGTTTGAGTAGAGGCAAATCACATACAATTGAATGACACAAGTTTTAGTATAGTAGAGTGTTACGACTCTATGGTCTAAGAAAAATGTAACAGAAAGAAAGTGAAACCAACAAATCAAGTAAAAAATCAACAAGCAATTTATTACTAGATAATTAAAATGAAAAATCAAAAAGTCACTTACAGTAATGTGTTTTGAAATCCTAATAATCCAATAAGAATGATTGTTCTAATCACAAGTCCTAAATATAGAATGTTCCGAATTCACGGCTGTGTCCTTGAATGTTATGATGTGCTAATGGTCTCCAAAGTCCTGATGTACTAGAAATCTTGATGTGCTGATGTCAAAATGAAGTATTCCAAAATCTCTGAATAAGTTCACTTAAATTCCAAAATCATCAATTAAAAATTCAAAATCCAAAAGTTTATGAGCACTGTTATAATCCAATGAATATTTAAAATAATTCCTCTCTTAGAATTTGGAATGAATTTTCACAACTGTAATAGCTCTTTACAAGACTGATGGTAATGTCAAAACTGAAAAAATGTCCACCAAACATGGTATATATAAAGATTGGTCACATGACAGAATGTTCTAGAACATGTGTCATCTTAATGCAATTTTACTTGTAAACAAAAATCAACCTTGACCTTCAAATTGAGAAAAAATATTGATCAAAACAACCTAATTCAAAGACACTAGTTAAACATGTTTTTCCTGATAAACATTAAGATCCAAGCAAACATCAAAGTGAAGAAACATTTACAATTTCCCAAAATACCTACAACACCATATAAACATCATACATAACACCTCCCGTCATAAAGAAAAAGAAAGATTTATATAATAAAGCTTTCTTTTGAATATACATCTAATACTATAATAACCAAAATTACATAAGAACATGTTTTATGATACTGGACTTAATTACATCAAGCAATATTACATTTCTAGGCACGTGAGAGTGCATCTGCAATCACATTGTCTTTTCCCCTGATGTGTCTGATGTCAATGTTATATTCCTGCAATATCAAACTCCATCTCAACAATCTCCGATTTTTATCTTTCATTTTGTTGATGAAAGTAAGGGGATTGTGATCACTGTACACAATAATTGGAGAAAGAGCTGAGGTGACATACACTTCAAAATGCTGTCAAGCCAATATCAAAGCCAAACATTCCTTCTCAATTATGGAATAATTTTTCTGGTGCTTGTTTAGTTTTTTAGAAAAATAACACACAGGGTGATCCACACCACTTTTGTCTTCCTGAATCAATACTCCACCACCCCCTACATCACTTGCATAAACAGATAATTTAAATAATTGGCTAAAATTTGGTGCAGAAAGAACTGGTGCATTCTTAAGCATGGCCTTTAACTTGTCAAAAGATTCCTGACACTTGTCAGACCAATGAAATTTGGTTTTCTTACTCAATAAACTTGTCAAAGGTTCAGCAATTTTGGAAAAATTGGAACAAAATTTCCGATAATATCCAGCCATACCTAGAAATCGCATCAGTTGCTTTTTACAAATTGGAACTTGAAATTCAGAAATAGCTTTGACCTTAGCTTCTATAGGTTTAACTTGACCTTGTCCCACAATATGTCCTAAAAATGTGACACAAGCATGGCAAAACTCACTTTTGCTCAAATTAATTGTCAGATTCGCATCGCTGAGTCGATCAAAGAATTTTCGAATGGTTTCCAAATGATCTTCCCAGGTGTTGTTGTAGATAATGACGTCATCGATATAAGCGTCACAATTATCAAGACCAGATGTTATCATGTTCATCAGACGTTGAAACGTTGCAGGCGAATTTTTCATTCCAAACGGCATGACTTTATATTGATAAAGTCCATCTGGAGTTACAAATGCTGAAATTTCTTTTGCCCTTTCCGTCAATGGAATTTGCCAGAATCCTTTTAGAAGGTCAAACTTGGTGACATATTCCGCATTTCCAATTTTATCAATGCAATCGTCCATTCTTGGGATTGGAAATGAATCAGTTTTGGTGACACTGTTGACTTTTCTATAGTCAGTACACATACGGAATGTATTATCTGGCTTGGGAACAAGAATACATGGTGAACTCCAGTTACTTTTACTTGGTTCTATGAAATCATTCTCCAGTAGATACTGAATTTCTTTCTTCAGATAGTTCTGTTTGAGAGGATTCATCCTATAAGGATGCTGTTTCACAGGCGCAGAATCTACAATGTCAACGTCATGATAAATTTTACTTGTTCGTGTTGGAACATCAGGAAACAAGTGCTCATAGTCATTTAATAGCTGTTTTAGTTCATTTCTTTCCTGTTGTTGTAGATGTGAGAGTTTCTGGTCTAGGTTGTTCAATATTTCTGAATTCCGAAGATTGGTTATACCAGAGTCACTATAGTCTGATCGTACTCCATCGTTGATATCTTCACTGTGTGGGACAGGTACAACTAAATTAACAGAATAATTAGCTGGGCTATCTCTGTCAAAATATTCCTTTAACATATTTATATGACAAAGTTGTTTCTGTTTCCGTCTCCCAAGAGTGTTAATGTTATAATTTAAGTCATTTACTTTCTTTTCAACGGTATAAGGACCATAAAATTTAGCCTGAAGAGGATTCTGAGGTTTGGGAAAGAGAGTCAGAACTTTGTGCTACGACTCTATGGTCTAAGAAAAATGTAACAGAAAGAAAGTGAAACCAACAAATCAAGTAAAAAATCAACAAGCAATTTATTACTAGATAATTAAAATGAAAAATCAAAAAGTCACTTACAGTAATGTGTTTTGAAATCCTAATAATCCAATAAGAATGATTGTTCTAATCACAAGTCCTAAATATAGAATGTTCCGAATTTACGGCTGTGTCCTTGAATGTTATGATGTGCTAATGGTCTCCAAAGTCTTGATGTACTAGTAATCTTGATGTGCTGATGTCAAAATGAAGTATTCCAAAATCTCTGAATAAGTTCAGTTAAATTCCAAAATCATCAATTAAAATCCAAAATCCAAAAGTTTATGAGCACTGTTATAATCCAATGAATATTTAAAATAATTCCTCTCTTAGAATTTGTAATGAATTTTCACAACTGTAATAGCTCTTTACAAGACTGATGGTAATGTCAAAACTGAATAAATGTCCACCAAACATGGCATATATAAAGATTGGTCACATGACAGAATGTTCTAGAACATGTGTCATCTTAATGCAATTTTACTTGTAAACAAAAATCAACCTTGACCTTCAAATTGAGAAAACATATTGATCAAAACAACCTAATTCAAGGACACTAGTTAAACATGTTTTTCCTGATAACATTAAGATTTAAGCAAGTATCAAAGTGAAGAAACATTTATAATTTCCTAAAATATTTATAATATTATAAAAACATCATCCATAACACCTCCCGTCATAAAGAAAAAGAAAGATTTATATAATAAAGCTTTCTTTTGAATATACATCTAATACTATAATAACCAAAATTACATAAGAATATGTTTTATGATACTGGACTTAATTACATCAAGCAATATTACATTTCTAGGCACGTGAGAGTGCATCTGCAATCACATTGTCTTTTCCCCTGATGTGTCTGATGTCAATGTTATATTCCTGCAATATCAAACTCCATCTTTGATATCTTCACTGTGTGGGACAGGTACAACTAAATTAACAGAATAATAAGCTGGGCTATCTCTGTCAAAATATTCCTTTAACATATTTATATGACAAAGTTGTTTCTGTTTCCGTCTCCCAGGAGTGTTAATGATATAATTTAAGTCATTTACTTTCTTTTCAACGCTATAAGGACCATAAAATTTAACCTGAAGAGGATTCTGAGGTATGGGAAAGAGAGCCAGAACTTTGTCACCAGGTTTAAAACTCCTTTCCTGTGAATTTCTGTCATACCTTAATTTCATTTTTGACTGGGTATTGTGAAGATTAGTTCTTGCTACTTCACAGGCCTTTGACAACTTGTATTTGAAATCAGAGACATAATCAAGAAGAATAATCTTTGAATCTTCATTTGAAACAAGTTTCTCTTTCAATAATTTCAATGGTCCACGGACAGTATGACCAAAAACTAGTTCAAAGGGACTAAAACCCAACGACTCTTGAACTGATTCCCTAACAGCAAACAACAACAAATGAACACCCTCATCCCGATCCTTTTCTGTATCAAAGCAATATGATCGAATCATATTCTTCAAAGTTTGATGAAATCTTTCCAAAGCACCTTGACTTTCAGGGTGATAGGCAGAAGATTTAAACTGTTGGATGCCTAATTCATGCATAACTTGTTGGAAAATTCCAGACATAAAATTTGACCCTTGATCCGACTGGACAGATTTGGGAAGGCCAACAAGTGTAAAAAACTTCACCAAAGCTTTCACAATAGTTTTAGTTTTTATATTTCTCAGAGGAATTGCCTCTGGAAATCTTGTAGATGCACACATGATGGTCAACAAGTATTGGTTGCCTGACTTGGTTTTAGGTAAAGGACCAACACAGTCTACTATTATTCTACTAAATGGTTCATCAAATGCAGGAATAGGTTGCAGATGAGCCTTAGGTATCTTCTGATTGGGTTTTCCTACCATTTGACAAGTGTGACAAGATCTGCAGTATTTAGAAACATCACTTTTGAGTTTCGGCCAATAAAAATGATTCAAGATCTTGTGATAAGTCTTACGGACTCCTAAATGACCAGCCAAAGGAGTTTCATGGGCTAAATGAACAATTTCCTGTCGATATGACTTAGGAATAACAATTTGATAGCTCACTGACCACTCGTCACCAGCAGGTACATCAGGTGGTCTCCATTTCCTCATAAGGACCCCATTTTTCACAAAGTAACACACTGGAACTTGTGTGGCTTCAGTTTCACTAATAGCCCTCTGAAACAAACAAGATATCTCGGGATCTTGCTCCTGTTCAACGACAAGAGATTGTCGTTTGTCATCCTGATTAGAACAAAGAGAATGAGTTGCCAAAAGAGGATCACTGTGATCAATACCATTTGATTGATCAATACCTGAGGAAAAAGTGACCTCATCAAAAGACTGACCAATACATGTGTCAGCTAAAGGAATAATATCCTGATCAACATCACTCTCAAGAGCTCTTTTTGCCATAGCTCTAGTAACTGCACAAACAGGGTACAAATCAGGGATTTCAGTTTCGACAGGATCAACTTTCTGATCCAAACAAGGCTTGTCAGTTACAAGTGGATTAACCACAACCTTATCTCCAGCTAGGTCATTGCCTAAAAATAAATGTACACCCTCTATGGGTAAAGAAGTCACTGCCCCAACAGTCACAGGTCCAGAAACTAAGTCTGATGCCAAATTTACACAATGAAGAGGAACATTTACAAAGCCGCACTCTACTCCCTGAACAAGAACACTTTCACTTGAAGAAGACTCCTCAGACAAAGGCAAAGTACCTGATAATAAAAGACTCTGAGAAGCTCCAGTGTCCCTTAATATTTTAATTGGGATAGGTTTGGCAGAATCACCAATAAGTGATATAGAACCTTCTGACAGGAATGGTTCATAAGCCTCCAAAATAGAATCAGACTGGGGTTTGTTTGATCCAACAAATGTATTGCTTTCAATACAAGACCGTGACCTTGACCTCGTAGAAATAAGAGCATTTGGAAAAGCTCTGTCTTTTCTCTGTTGCTTATTTTTCAACTTGAAGCAATCAGAAATAACGTGCCCTTTCGTTTTACAATAAGTGCACGTAGGAAGAGATAAGGATTTCTGATCAGTCTTATCAGATGTTTGATTCCTAACAGTTGTGCTGTTGTGAAATTTGGAAGTACTCGAATGAGATTGAAATGGTTTTTTACCAGAAAACTGCTGAGAGGACGACTTATTGCCAAATGAAATTTTGTGAGTCAAGGAATAATCATCAGCCATACGAGCAGCATTTTCCAAAGTTTCCACATTCTGCTCGTCAAGATAGGTTTTAACATCACTATGGATGCACCTCTTGAACTCTTCAATTAATACGAGCTGTCGGAGGTTATCATAAGCTTGATCAACTTTCTTGGCTGAGCACCACCTATCAAATAGTTGTTCTTTATCCCTTGCAAATTCGACATGAGTTTGTCCAGTTTCTTTTCTACAATTCCTAAACCTTTGTCGATATGCCTCCGGTACCAACTCATAAGCTTTCAAGATGTACTCCTTAACCACATCATAATCAGTGCTTTGTTGTACTGACAGTGAAGTGTAGACTTCACGAGCTTTGCCAATAAGTACACTTTGTAATAACAAAGTCCAATGCTCTCTGGGCCATTTCAAGTTTTCAGCTATTTTCTCGAAATGAAGAAAGTATTTATCTACTTCTTTTTCCTGAAAAGGGGGTACTAACCTAATATATCTAGTAACATCAAAACCTGGACTTGCGTTTAAAGGAGTGGAGTGTGCTCTGTTTGCCAGTTCTAATTCTCTTAATTTAAATTGCATTTCCCTTTCTTCTCTTTGCATCTGCATCTGTCTCTCCTCTTTCTCTCTCTCCCTCTCCATCTGCATTTGCCTCTCTTCTTTCTGCATTTGTAGCTGCCTCTCATCTTTCTCTCTCCATCTGTATCTGCCTCTCTTCTTTTTCTCTCTCTCTCTGAATCTGAAGCTTTGCCAACTCTAAATCCATCTGGTTCTTTAACTCTAATTCCCTTAATTTCCTGTCAGAACCAGATACAGGCTTTCTCTTCAAACTTAAAGCACTATTTTCAAAAATTCCCTTACCTACTAAATACTGAATTAAAATAATCTTTATCTCCTGTTTTGTCAATGATAATTTTGCCTCAGATAGACTGTATTTTCTGGCAAGCTCGAGCAACTCATCCTTTCTCATGCACTCTAACCCCTCCTGGGTAGGTTTTGAAATGAAATTCTGAACATTAGATGCCATTGTAAATGCTTGTTGGTTTCACACAAAAAAATTTCTCTATTTAAAAATCTTTGCCAAAGACAAAAACAAAAAAAAATTCCAAGACAAAATCAATATGAATTTCAAAGATAAATTTAATATCTCTAATATGCTTTAAAGAAACTAAATCCCGGAACGACGAGCCCCCAATTTCTGTTACGACTCTATGGTCTAAGAAAAATGTAACAGAAAGAAAGTGAAACCAACAAATCAAGTAAAAATCAACAAGCAATTTATTACTAGATAATTAAAATGAAAAATCAAAAAGTCACTTACAGTAATGTGTTTTGAAATCCTAATAATCCAATAAGAATGATTGTTCTAATCACAAGTCCTAAATATAGAATGTTCCGAATTCACGGCTGTGTCCTTGAATGATATGATGTGCTAATGGTCTTTAAAGTCTTGATGTACTAGTAATCTTTGATGTGCTGATGTCAAAATGAAGTATTCCAAAATCTCTGAATAAGTTCACTTAAATTCCAAAATCATCAATTAAAATCCAAAATCCAAAAGTTTATGAGCACTGTTATAATCCAATGAATATTTAAAATAATTCCTCTCTTAGAATTTGGAATGAATTTTCACAACTGTAATAGCTCTTTACAAGACTGATGGTAATGTCAAAACTGAATAAATGTCCACCAAACATGGCATATATAAAGATTGGTCACATGACAGAATGTTCTAGAACATGTGTCATCTTAATGGAATTTTTACTTGTAAACAAAATTCAACCTTGACCTTCAAATTGAGAAAACATATTGATCAAAACAACCTAATTCAAGGACACTAGTTAAACATGTTTTTCCTGATAACATTAAGATTTAAGCAAGTATCAAAGTGAAGAAACATTTATAATTTCCTAAAATATTTATAATATTATATAAACATCATACATAACATTTGTCACCAGGTTTAAAACTCCTTTCCTGTGAATTTCTGTCATACCTTAATTTCATTTTTGACTGGGTAGTGTGAAGATTAGTTCTTGCTACTTCACAGGCCTTTGACAACTTGTATTTGAAATCAGAAGCATAATCAAGAAGATTAATCTTTGAATCTTCATTTGAAAGAAGTTTCTCTTTCAATAATTTCAATGGTCCACGGACAGTATGACCAAAAACTAGTTCAAAGGGACTAAAACCCAACGACTCTTGAACTGATTCCCTAACAGCAAACAACAACAAATGAACACCCTCATCCCAATCCTTTTGTGTATCAAAGCAATATGATCGAATCATATTCTTCAAAGTTTGATGAAATCTTTCCAAAGCACCTTGACTTTCAGGGTGATAGGCAGAAGATTTAAACTGTTGGATGCCTAATTCATGCATAACTTGTTGGAAAATTCCAGACATAAAATTTGACCCTTGATCCGACTGGACAGATTTGGGAAGGCCAACAAGTGTAAAAAACTTCACCAAAGCTTTCACAATAGTTTTAGTTTTTATATTTCTCAGAGGAATTGCCTCTGGAAATCTTGTAGATGCACACATGATGGTCAACAAGAATTGGTTGCCTGACTTGGTTTTAGGTAAAGGACCAACACAGTCTACCATTATTCTACTAAATGGTTCATCAAATGCAGGAATAGGTTGCAGATGAGCCTTAGGTATCTTCTGATTGGGTTTTCCTACCATTTGACAAGTGTGACAAGATCTGCAGTATTTAGAAACATCACTTTTGAGTTTCGGCCAATAAAAATGATTCAAGATCTTGTGATAAGTCTTACGGACTCCTAAATGACCAGCCAAAGGAGTTTCATGGGCTAAATGAACAATTTCCTGTCGATATGACTTAGGAATAACAATTTGATAGCTCACTGACCACTCGTCACCAGCGGGTACATCAGGTGGTCTCCATTTCCTCATAAGGACCCCATTTTTCACAAAGTAACACACTGGAACTTGTGTGGCTTCAGTTTCACTAATAGCCCTCTGAAACAAACAAGATATCTCGGGATCTTGCTCCTGTTCAACGACAAGAGATTGTCGTTTGTCATCCTGATTAGAACAAAGAGAATGAGTTGCCAAAAGAGGATCACTGTGATCAATACCATTTGATTGATCAATACCTGAGGAAAAAGTGACCTCATCAAAAGACTGACCAATACATGTGTCAGCTAAAGGAATAATATCCTGATCAACATCACTCTCAAGAGCTCTTTTTGCCATAGCTCTAGTAACTGCACAAACAGGGTACAAATCAGGGATTTCAGTTTCGACAGGATCAACTTTCTGATCCAAACAAGGCTTGTCAGTTACAAGTGGATTAACCACAACCTTATCTCCAGCTAGGTCATTGCCTAGTAATAAATGAACACCCTCTATGGGTAAAGAAGTCACTGCCCCAACAGTCACAGGTCCAGAAACTAAGTCTGATGCCAAATTTACACAATGAAGAGGAACATTTACAAAGCCGCACTCTACTCCCTGAACAAGAACACTTTCACTTGAAGAAGACTCCTCAGACAAAGGCAAAGTACCTGATAATAAAAGACTCTGAGAAGCTCCAGTGTCCCTTAATATTTTAATTGGGATAGGTTTGGCAGAATCACCAATAAGTGATATAGAACCTTCTGACAGGAATGGTTCATAAGCCTCCAAAATAGAATCAGACTGGGGTTTGTTTGACCCAACAAATGTATTGCTTTCAATACAAGACCGTGACCTTGACATCGTAGAAATAAGAGCATTTGGAAAAGCTCTGTCTTTTCTCTGTTGCTTATTTTTCAACTTGAAGCAATCAGAAATAACATGCCCTTTCGTTTTACAATAAGTGCATGTATGAAATGATAAGGATTTCTGATCAGTCTTATCAGATGTTTGATTCCTAACAGTTGTGCTGTTGTGAAATTTGGAAGTACTCGAATGAGATTGAAATGGTTTTTTACCAGAAAACTGCTGAGAGGACGACTTATTGCCAAATGAAATTTTGTGAGTCAAGGAATAATCATCAGCCATACGAGCAGCATTTTCCAAAGTTTCCACATTCTGCTCGTCAAGATAGGTTTTAACATCACTATGGATGCACCTCTTGAACTCTTCAATTAATACGAGCTGTCGGAGGTTATCATTAGCTTGATCAACTTTCTTGGCTGAGCACCACCTATCAAATAGTTGTTCTTTATCCCTTGCAAATTCGACATGAGTTTGTCCAGTTTCTTTTCTACAATTCCTAAACCTTTGTCGATATGCCTCTGGTACCAACTCATAAGCTTTCAAGATGTACTCCTTAACCACATCATAATCAGTGCTTTGTTGTACTGACAGTGAAGTGTAGACTTCACGAGCTTTGCCAATAAGTACACTTTGTAATAACAAAGTCCAATGCTCTCTGGGCCATTTCAAGTTTTCAGCAATTTTCTCGAAATGAAGAAAGTATTTATCTACTTCTTTTTCCTGAAAAGGGGGTACTAACCTAATATATCTAGTAACATCAAAACCTGAACTTGTGTTTAAAGGAGTGGAGTGTGCTCTGTTTGCCAGTTCTAATTCTCTTAATTTAAATTGCATTTCCCTTTCTTCTCTTTGCATCTGCATTTGTATTTGCCTCTCTTCCTTCTGCATTTGTATCTGCCTCTCTTCCTTCTGCATTTGTAGCTGCCTCTCTTCCTTCTGCATTTGTAGCTGCCTCTCTTCTTTCTCTCTCTCCATCTGCCTCTCTTCTTTCTCTCTCTCCATCTGTATCCGCCTATCTTCTTTCTCTCTCTCCATCTGTATCTGCCTCTCTTCTTTCTCTCTCTCTCTCTGAATCTGAAGCTTTGCCAACTCTAAATCCATCTGGTTCTTTAACTCTAATTCCCTTAATTTCCTATCAGAACCAGATACAGGCTTTCTCTTCAAACTTAAAGCACTATTTTCAAAAATTCCCTTACCTACTAAATACTGAATTAAAATAATCTTTATCTCCTGTTTTGTCAATGATACTTTTGCCTCAGATAGACTGTATTTTCTGGCAAGCTCGAGCAACTCATCCTTTCTCATGCACTCTAACCCCTCCTGGGTAGGTTTTGAAATGAAATTCTGAACATTAGATGCCATTGTAAATGCTTGTTGGTTTCACACAAAAAAATTTCTCTAAATAAAATCTTTGCCAAAGACAAAAAAAAAAAAAAAAATTCCGAGACAAAATCAATATGAATTTCAAAAATAACTTTAATATCTCTAATATGCTTTAAAGAAATTCAGATCCCGGAACGACGAGCCCCCAATTTCTGTTACGACTCTATGGTCTAAGAAAAATGTAACAGAAAGAAAGTGAAACCAACAAATCAAGTAAAAAATCAACAAGCAATTTATTACTAGATAATTAAAATGAAAAATTAAAAAGTCACTTACAGTAATGTGTTTTGAAATCCTAATAATCCAATAAGAATGATTGTTCTAATCACAAGTCCTAAATATAGAATGTTCCGAATTCACGGCTGTGTCCTTGAATGTTATGATGTGCTAATGGTCTCCAAAGTCTTGATGTACTAGTAATCTTGATGTGCTGATGTCAAAATGAAGTATTCCAAAATCTCTGAATAAGTTCAGTTAAATTCCAAAATCATTAATTAAAAATCCAAAATCCAAAAGTTTATGAGCACTGTTATAATCCAATGAATATTTAAAATAATTCCTCTCTTAGAATTTGTAATGAATTTTCACAACTGTAATAGCTCTTTACAAGACTGATGGTAATGTCAAAACTGAATAAATGTCCACCAAACATGGCATATATAAAGATTGGTCACATGACAGAATGTTCTAGAACATGAGTCATCTTAATGGAATTTTTACTTGTAAACAAAAATCAACCTTGACCTTCAAATTGAGAAAACATATTGATTAAAACAACCTAATTCAAGGACACTAGTTAAACATGTTTTTCCTGATAACATTAAGATTTAAGCAAATATTAAAGTGAAGAAACATTTATAATTTCCTAAAATATTTATAATATTATATAAACATCATACATAACAAGAGGCAAATCATTACAATTGAACGACAGAAGTTTGAGTAGAGGCAAATAACTACAATTGAATGACAGAAGTTTGAGTAGAGGCAAATCACTTACAATTGAATGACACAAGTTTGAGTATAGTAGAGGCAAATCACAACAATTGAATGACATAAGTTTGAGTATAGTTCAGGCAAATCATTACTGCTGCATGAGAACGTTTAATTCGTCATTTGCATTTTCTACAGTTCGTTAGAAGTCGTTCAATTTGTTTTGCAATCCCATGTGCTTTAAAGTATTTTACGGTTCAAGTCTTCATGTGAGTTTATTCAATCTGACACCGTCTAAAACTTAGAACAGGAGCTGCAGCGCCTTCCGTTCCTCACCGGCAAATGCATCAAGACCAGCATTAACTTCCAAGGATTACTTATTTTTTTAGATATTTATTCCTGATGTTTTGAATGACTCCAAGTCTATATTGCGTGAGATTCAAATGCAGTTTCAATATTTTCTATACACTGAAAATGAAAACTTCGTATATTATTTTTCAATGAAAAAGTAACAGATTTGTCCCAGTAACAGAATTGTCCCAGTAACAGATTTGTCCCAGTAAGAGATTTGTCCCAGTAACAGATTTGTCACAGTAAGAGATTTGTCCCAGTAACAGATTTGTCCCAGTAACAGATTTGTCCCAGTAACAGATTAAACTGCAAATGAGAATTCCTTAAGCTACTTGTCACTTTACAAGTAGATTTAGGACCACAAAAAACCCCACAAAACGATTGACTTCTGTTGAGAAAAAAGCTGATTTTTGTTACAAAGTCTCAAAATTTGATTATCCAGTTTCGTAACTGGCAGATCTTTCGTGTGATTCATCAGTGATTCTTAACATGTCTCCATGGTGACTTGACATTTATTGAGATCAATGTTCAAACGTTACACATCAGCAGTGACAGTTTTCGTTGGAGATGATTTATTTCTTTGATGCAGAATTGCTGGATTGTTCGATGTCCTCAAAAATAATATAGTTCGAAGACGTCTCGGAATGACCTCAT
Organism: Margaritifera margaritifera; assembly: GCA_029931535.1. Classification (NCBI taxonomy): domain Eukaryota; kingdom Metazoa; phylum Mollusca; class Bivalvia; order Unionida; family Margaritiferidae; genus Margaritifera; species Margaritifera margaritifera. Next base: position 463,559 of record JAQPZY010001233.1, on the reverse strand, counting down.
GAGAATATATTGGTATGTCTGGATAACTGAAGTCGACGAGATGATTTTCAATGAAAAGTCGGTCATGAAAGACATACTAAGCAGTTGCAACTGGATATCGAGCATTTTCTGAGATTCATTTTTTAAATTATTATTACATCCTTTCATTTATAAATATATTTTTTTAATAACCAGATTCAGTTTTGAAACTCTTTTACAGTACTAAAACATTAATTTTTCATTCTAGTTTACCCACATTTGCACAATGGCAAATATAAAAGGGAAAATAGAAACTATAAACAACTGAATGCAAAATGTTCATAGTATAGCTAAGAACTTTGTAATTGTTGCAGGGTAAAGCATCTTGTACAGAGACAGTGCAGCGTACAACAATTTTCTGTTTTTCTATGAGTAGTCTTCGGGTTCAAATCTCAGAGATTGGCAATCTATTTTGTCACCAACATTTGTGAAAACAAATTTGGTTTAACTTTATTGTTATATACCTACACACACACACACACACACACACACATATATATATATATATATATATATATATATATATATATATATATATATATATATATATATTGTTACCGGACTTACCAGATGTACCGGAATTGTAAACTTGTGTCGGGAAGTTGAAATGTCAAAATTATACGAAAGACAAACATTTCATAAATTATGTACGATGTATACATTTATAGATAGTTATTGCTCAATTCATCTTTATGACCTTTTATCACCTCTCACTGAAGATCTAACAAGAAATAGTCTAATAAATAGACTTGATTTCGAAATGCTACATTTTAGATTAGAAATCTTAGGAAGGTTAATATATTATTTAGACCATATCTTTGTGGAACAACCTTTCTGAAATGTAAGACTTGCCCCATTCTGTAGTGAATTTAGGCGACTAATAACTTGTGAAACTCGTGAATCTCCCCTATACTATATATATGGTGAGAGGAAACATTCTATCCTCAATTCAAAAATTATGAATAATTATAGTGCTCTAAAGTATGACGTATGTACTAACGACGTAATTCAGTTATCATTATATAATTGTGGATATGCACCCGAAACTACATCTTATTATTTTGTATGAGTGTAACTGTTATGGAGGTCAACCCAGGATCTTATTTCTAAATCTGAATCACCTACTTTTGCCTGCGACGATTGAGCTGCTACCTTAAGAGTCATCTCAACTATCTTACCATCTAAACTGTAATATGCTTAAAGCTGTTTAAGATTTTATTACGGAAATCAGACGATTTTCCTAATTTTCTTGATTGTCTTCGTAAATGATTACCATACATACCAGCGTATAAACCGGGTCCAAATGCAAACAACAATTCTTTCGACAGATCAGGTATTACACAAAAACCGCTTTTGGCTTTCAGTTCTTTCAGAGCGGAAGAATACATTAGGACTCAGTCTAACAGGAAAAGGAATATGACTATACTGCTGGGTTTGTTTACTGGTAAGTGGTGACCACCTGGAAGCCTGTGAACCACCTGGAAGCATGTGAACTACCTGGAAGAGCATGGTATTAACTCTCCTAGAGTTAAATGTTTGCTTGGAGAAACTGGTATGTCAACACATCAGTTGGTTAAGTAACTCCTGACGACTACCTTCTACTCCATATATTAATAACTTGCATTTTCTCCGCCATAAATCGAGTTTAGACATTCTTCAGCTTTAATTTTTGCCTCAACATTATAGATAGATTTCAAATAAATATCTCTAATCATCTCACTATGAGTTAATTCTAAGGAAGACTCGATTGCATCGACCTTAGATTTCATTTTCCACATCCTCTGTGATAACGTGGACATTTCTTGAGTCAAAGTGAGATGTAAGGTGTTGAAACGAGTAGCGATATAAGTTTTTACATTGATAGAGTGATTTGTATTCTTTAGATTGACATATGAGTTACCAACTACGTGTACCTCAATAGGTGTATTCCTGGATAGGGCCTCACTATTAGAGTTACCAACTATGTGTACCTCAATAGGTGTGTTCCTGTATAAAGCCTCACTAATTAGAGTTATCAACTACGTGTACCTCCATAGGCGTGTTCCTGTATAGAGCCTCACTATTTGAGTTATCAACTATGTGTACCTCAATAGGTGTGTTATGGTATAGAGCCTCACTATCAGAGTTACCAACTACTTTTACATCAATAGGTGTATTCCTGTATAGGGCCTCACTATTAGAGTTATCAACTACGTGTACCTCCATAGGTGTGTTCCTGTATAGAGCCTCACTATTAGAGGTATCAACTACGGGTACGTCAATAGGTGTGTTATTGGATAGAGTCTCACTATTAGAGTTACCAACTACTTTTACATCAATAGATGTATTCCTGTATAGGGCCTCACTATCAGAGTTATCAACTACGTGTACCTCCATAGGTGTGTTCCTGTATAGAACCTCACTATCAGAGTTACCAACTACTTTTACATCAATAGGTGTATTCCTGTATAGGGCCTCACTATTAGAGTTATCAACTACGTGTACCTCCATAGGTGTGTTCCTGTATAGAGCCTCACTATTAGAGTTACCAACTATTTTTACATCAACAGGTGTGTTCCTGTAGAGCCTCACTATTAGAGTTACCAACTACTTTTACATCAATAGATGTATTCCTGTGTAGGGCCTCACACATAGAGTTATCAACTACGTGTATCTCCATAGGTGTGTTCCTGAATAGAATCTCACCATTATAGTTACCAACTACTTTTACATCAATAGGTGTATTCCTTTGTAGAGCCTCACTATTAGAGTTATCAACTACTTGTACGTCAATAGGTGTGTTCCTTTATAGGGCCTCACTATCAGAGTTATCAACTACGTGTACGTCAATAGGTGTGTTCCTGTATAGAGCCTCATTATTAGAGTTATCAACTACGTGTACCTCCATAGATGTGTTCTTGTATAGGGCCTCACTATTACAGTTATCAACTACGTGTACGTCAATAGGTCTGTTCCTGAATAGAGCCTCACTATTAGAGTTACCAACTACTTTTACATCAATAGGTGTATTCCTGTATAGGGCCTCACTATCAGAGTTACCAACTACGTGTACCTCAATAGGTGTGTTCCAGTATAGAGCCTCACTATCAGAGTTACCAACTACTTTTACATCAATAGGTGTGTTCCTGTACAGAGCCTCACTATTAGAGTTATCAACTACGTGTACCTCAAAAGGTGTATTCCTGTATAGGGCCTCACTATTAGATATGCATGGTGCATATTCCATTGCAGAAGTTTCAAAGAACGAAAACTAAGTAAATATCTGATCACAATTCAAACAAAGAGGTTTCTTGCAACTCGTTGCAATTTATATTGACGACAGGTACGCAAATATGTATATAAAACATCCGTTGCCAGAATGGCAATTCATGGCAGTTCGCAGCTCGTGTCGACGTATTTACACTCTGACCGCCATACCAGAAGTTGGTCTGTGATTCGTAACAATTCTAAAGAGGCCCACATTATAAGAACGCAAATGTGGGTTATGTACCGTTTCCTAATATCACCCTATACCTTTACTGTTATGAATAGTCAGGTGAAGTTGCTCAGTTATTTTCTTCTTCTTCAATTCATAGCAGATTGCCGGAGGGATAAATCTTTACATATTTTTTTCATATGAAGTTCGCAAGATAGCCGCTATCGCTTAACAGGCTTGAGGCAGCTGCTCCGGATTTTTGTGCCGTTTTTCATGATTTATGTGCTTGTTGTCTGTCTTTGTCTACGTTATTGTGTTCATCATGCATTGGCTGTTCTGTTGGAATGTGTTTCTTCATCATCTTGTCTTGGAAACGAGAACTATTAGACTTTTTCTCAGCCGTCTTGCACCACTGCTACAACTTCCTTTGTTATTGAACATACCGCCATCACGTAATACTCGCCAGTTCACTCGTTTACGCTATGATAGGCCCTCATTAATTGCTTTAAACGACCACTCCTTGGCTCTCCACACTACATTGTGCACTAGACTAAACGACCTGGGACTACATTCTTCATCATTATTTAAATGTAAACGGAAGCGAAAAAAGAAACGTTGTTTTAAAGCTGGCCGGCGTAGAGCAGGAAGAAGAATTACAGTTATCTCCCTTTCGCCATTTCCGGCACGTCAATTTGAAAACTCAGCAGTTAATTTAGATAACCTAATTCAAATTCCTCTTAAATCGTCAACCATTGTGTCAACTATCCAAGAGATACCACTACGCATCGCATTATTCAATGCCCAATCAGTAGGACCACCGGAAAAGCGCACAGAAATAGTTAATTTTATCAACGATCAGAATATCGACATCTTTTTCCTAACAGAAACATGGCTAAAAACATCAAGCGATGAGCCCAAATGCGCGGATCTAACACACCCCGGTTACTCCATCAAGTCGTTCCCCCGCCACTCCCGCGGAGGTGTAATTGCTGTCATCGCAAAGAACTCCATGATCAACAGTCTTAATCACACTACAACATTTAATTTCAACCACACATCGTTTGAACTAGTCCAAACCACACTCGCACTGGAACAAAGGTCAGTCCATTTTTTCTGCCTCTACCGCCCTCCTCCTAGTAGAAAAAACAAGCTGACTGAATCTCTCTTTTTGGAGCAGTTTCCGAATCTCCTAGAGTATGGAAATTCGATAGGTGGCAACCTGATTATTCTTGGAGACTTCAACTTTCACTTTGACTGTCCTGGAAACCCATACGCATAAAAACTGCTAGATTCCATTCACGTTTTCAACCTCAAACAGTCAGTTAGCAAACCCACCCATAAACATGGTCACATTTTAGACTGGATTCTTTATAGACCTGATGATAATATTCTACAGTCCTCCCGGGTGTCCCACGAACTTGCATCAGATCACCTCTGCATTATATGCCATCTTGACGTATCAGTCCCAAACCCTCCACCTTTATTTGCTACTAAGAGAAACCTCCGTATGATAAATAGAACTCAACTAATGCATGACATCCAAGCAATCCTAACAACTTTGCTACCTCCTACAGCAGAACAACTTGATAACTGCCCGCGTTCAATGCTTGACAAACATGCCCCAGCAACCAAGTGCAGAGTATCAATTAAACAGTGTTCTCTGTGGTATAGCAGTGTTAGTGACCAGCTTCGCACTGCTAAAAGAGACCGCCGTAAGGCTGAGAGGCTTTGGGTTTCCAACAGACTCACCATTCATAGCAAATCTATGAAGCCACTAAGAAGAATGTCACAAACATAGTCCATGCAGCGAAATCAGCCCACTACAGTACTAAGATCACTGAAAGTTCCAGCTGCAAAGAGCTCTTCGAGATTACTAACAAGCTAATGTCATGGAACAAATGTACACCACTTCAAACTACCTTCTCTCCAGTCGACCTTCCTGACCAGTTTGCAAATTTCTTCCGTGACAAAGTACAAACCATTAGAGATAAGCTTGACAACATAATTTCAATTGAGTCGTCGTCACCATACATTTGCGATACAGAATTTCAGCGGCAACCGTTAGCAGCATTTGAACCGGTCTCTATGGATTTAGTGCGTACAATCATGATGAAGAGTACCCCAAAGTCATGTGAACTTGATCCGATTCCGACATCACTGCTGCTTGAGTGCTTAGATCCAATATTGCCTTCACTAACTGATATTATTAATACTTCTCTCTCATCCGGGGAATTCCCATTTTTTTTCAAAACTGCCATTGTAAAGCCTCTGCTGAAGAAACCAACACTTGACCATAACGATTTAAAGAACTACCGCCCTGTTTCTAACCTCCCATTCATGTTAAAAATCTTAGAAAAAGTTGTTCTATCCCAACTTGTATCTCATCTGAATTCAAACAGTCTTTTTAGCGATGTAAAGTCTGCATATCGCCCTCACCACAGTACTGAAACTACCCTTCTGAAAGTAGTTAACGACCTTCTCTCTGCTTTGGATAGTGGAAAGATTACAGTCCACACCCTCCTTGACTTGTCTGCAGCATTTGATACAATAGACCATGATATATTGCTTCACCGTCTCCATCATGTATTTGGCATTCACGATACGGCCTTACTATGGTTCAAATCCTACTTGGTCAACAGGGCACAAATTGTGTCCGCAAATGGAAAACACTCCAGCCCAGTTGATCTATGTTTTCGTGTTCCACAGGGTTCTGTTCTTGGACATGTTCTCTTCATTCTATACACTCAACCGCTCTCAAGTGTCATAGATCGTCATCCAGTGTCTCACCAATTGTACGCTGATGACACCCAAATATACAAATCTAGCCACCCAACTGAAGTCGATGCTACCATCCAAGGTGTAGAGAGATGTATTTCCGATGTGAAATCATGGATGACATGTAACAAGCTGCAGATGAATGATGATAAAACTGAAGCCATTCTGATTACCACACAAAGACTTTCTCATTCACATCCTTTACCTCAAACAATAAATATCAGCAACACCAATATTAAATTCACATAGTACGAAACCTAGGTGTTACTCTAGACAGTACACTCTCATTGCACCAACATGTCATGAACATATGCAAGGCTGCATACCTTGAGCTGAGACTGATCAGCTCCATTCGCAATTATCTTTCAGTTGATGCCACAAAAACACTTGTGTGTTCCTTAGTGCTTTCAAGACTGGACTATTGTAACTCAATTCTCTCTGGTTCATCTCAGTATCTACTCCAGAAACTTCAAAAAGTTCAAAACACAGCTGCTCGTATCATTCTTAGAGTACCACGAACAGAGCACACCTCTCCCCTGCTCTGTATCCTACACTGGCTACCCATTCGATCTAGAATCAAACACAAAATTTGTTCTCTGTGCTACGTTTCACTGACAGGCACCAGTTCAACATACCTATCTCACATCACCCATGTGTACACACCAGCAAGATACTTAAGCTCCTCTTCCGACACCCATATTCTCATTATTCCCAATACCAAAATGAAGTCATACGGATAACGTTCTTTTGCATACCAGGGCCCAGCAACGTGGAACGAATTGCCAACTGAACTTAGACACAAAGACACAGTGATCTCATTCAAAAGTGCTCTTAAAACTCATCTTTTTTGACAGCAAGAATAGACCTTAAGACTTAATGTTTTCTTACCTTAACTATTTTCAGCATGTTTTTGTTTTCTAATTTCATGGTGTTTGTTTTATCTTTCTTTTCGTAATCATATCATTATATATGTTTGTTTAGGTGTTATATAATGTTGTAAAGCGCTTAGAGCTTCTAAAGATCAGGCGCTATACAAAGTCCTCATTATTATTATTATATGCATATATATATATATATATATATATATATATATATATATATATATATAAATGAACGTAAAAATAATTAACAAAGTATTAAAATCTTTCTCTAAGATATATTTGCAATCATAAACGTATATATAACATGACAAAGAAACTTTGCAAATTGTTATCAAAGGAGCAATAGCTTCAGGTCCTAACTTTATCAGAACACTTAAACACTTCTGGCATGCCTTCAGCGCGGGTTCAAAGTCTTGTCTTTTAGTGTAATGTTTGTACCAGGGAAGGCATATTTGATTTGCAAGGACACCGCCAGACCTCCAGATATGAAAAATAAATTACAGGCCTACGAGGGATTGCCTATTCGACTTTACAGCACAATCAGATTAGAAGGATGGTTCAATATTACAGTCTTATCTCTACTTTTCAACTGACTTTTAAAATGACGACACTGTCTTTAGGTAATAAAAAACCCAGCTGTGCTAACATGTTCTGTCGCAATAAAGATCGATTCAAGTTTATATTTCGGTTCGTAAAGTTCATCTTCTGAAAACTGTTTCATTTTAATTGTGCTTTGAGTATAATTCACCCCTTTGATAAAACATTTTCTCGGTTGTTGCATTGTATTAAGCTCTAAATTACTCACATAGTTCACGCGGGATACCTAATCTATTCAAGTGGACACGTGTATTGCCTTGGGATATAGGTAAATTAAGTTTTCCTTTCGCTTCTTACATTGCGATCGCATTACAGGAAATTGATACAGTCCTCTGCCTAGTTAAATCTAGGTTTGCTTTACACCTGACATTGCAATCACATTTAAACCTAGCAATTCTATTATGTAGAGACAGTTTATTGGGTACATTCGAGCATTTAATGAGAATGAGACCAGGTACAGCATTGTCCAAGATCTCTACAGTCGATTAAAATATATTACCTTGCAATCACGAATTCTTATATTATCAGGTCGGTTATGATAGGTCTGACACGTACAAATACGTCAGCCATACTCAAATCAGGGTTGCAAGTATTTGCTTAATTACATATTCTTTTCTGTAGAAAATCTCCTTTTCTGGGTATTTGGTGTATAATAAATGCACATTGTAATTCATCATGTAAGAATAACAGGGTAATCGGGATCTAACTCTTCCCTTGTGCACATACAATTGCTTGTCAGAATCCAACTGTGTAAGATGAAAAAATGATTTTAAATTCTACAACTCTATTTTCTAATCACTATTCAAAGCTGTAGCCTGTTGTAAAGTGTCAAAGATAATTAAGTGATTTTTTACCCAGCGATGAAAATGGAAATATATGTATAGTGCTTGGCCAATGTTGAGGGACGAATTATTCTTATCATCATTCATAAGGGTGGAATATCCGTTGACATCAGCTTGAATCGATCATGCATTCGTTTGATCACTGTAGTGAACTAAAAATGTAACCAACTAAAAATGTAACCAACTAACCAACTAAAAATGTAACCATTCTCTTGCTTACGCAGAGTATATTAACAACAAAAAGATCAATGTTTACCTTTCATGTAATATCGATATTTAGTGTCAAAAAGGAGAGTACTTCTATTCTGTCTTCCATCTCTCTTTCTTCCAATTAAGACATACAGATTGTTTTCTAGTGATTTTCTCAATTAGCTCAAGGTTTGGCGGCGAAACTGGCAGGGACTTGAATTAATCTCCGACTTTTTGCACACATTCTGCATTTTTCATGTCCACTCTGTAATGATATCTGATGCTGTGTAACTTAGGTAGGGCTTCGTAATGGAATTTTGTTTTTAGCCAACTGCACAATAATTGCTTCTAATTAGTCTCTGTCTAAAGTGTCTGAACGATTAGGTTTTTCACACTTTACATTACTTTCATCAGCAGTGTTTAGGTTTTCTTTGTTTGAACTGATTCTCTGCATTGTTTTGATGTTTGTGTTTTGTTTTTTGTTGTTGGCTTAGCTTTCCATTTCTGTGTTTCTTCAATTTGCACTTATTGAATATTGGGGGCCAGTACTCCTTTCCTCTTTATGACTGATATATCAGGTGCAGCATATATAAATGACGAGAGATGGTCGCAGGCATCCCAAACACGGGAAAAGAACACAAAAAGCGCAAAACACAAAACATGAAAGATAGCTGAAACAAAGGAGGTTAGAAGAAGAATGAACATCACAAGATATATTATACAACACTAACGTTTGTATATCTTACAAAAACACGTTCAGCAATTGAAAGTCACATAGTGCATCATGTTGCTTCATTGTTGTAATATCCGCACTTTTGCGGATATGTTGTGATAATCGATGTCCGTCAGTCCATCAATCTGTGTCTACTTGTGCGTCTGTCATTCACTCTGTTCTCCTTGTAACCTGAACTCGTGCGTCTGTCATTCACTCTGTTCTCCTTGTAACCTGAACTCCATCTACACCATCAGAGGGAGAGTAATCATAGTTGGTACGAAGCAGGGGCTCTGACAGGACAAGGTAATCCAAAATCCCCAAACTGAAAATAACGCTTCGTTCCCTATTTCCCAGTGTTTCTCAGGCCGGGCGCCCGACCGGCCGTAACCATAGATAGAGCTTTTAGATTGAGCAACGAAAAAAGGTTTCACCAAGCTGTCAGTTTTGCGAAAACGCGCATAATTTTTGTTTTAAAAATATTTGTGTTGTATGTTACACCTTATGTAGGTGATTACAATATAGTTTAAAATGACACACACACACCCAGTACGTGTGACTGGATTATGCTGGCAAAAACAAACAAACAAAAATGTGGAAGGCGCTACATAAAAATATAATGTTGTTTTCATATGCAAAGGATATGAAATGGAGGAGAAACACACACTTGTACTGGCTGCAGAATAGGGGTTACTTGAGCGTATTTTTTCCTTGCGCTACCAAACACTTGGCCGACTTAGCCGACAGAAAACCCTATATATCAAGACAGGGGCCAAAGATTGTTTCCGTGGTCCCGACTTCTACATTCAGGCTGTAGGCAGGACTTTTGCCAGGGGCCAAAGTTCCCCGCAATGTCGCGTTCTCGCTTCACTCCTTTTCCTTTGCCACTATGGATATACTGTAGCAGGGACTAGACTCCCCACACCCCACTCTGTTTTATTACTGTAGACAGGCTGTAGGAGGAACTGGTCAACCACAACCTTTCTGCTACTTTAGGCAGGCAGTAGCAGGGACTAGAACACCCCCATTTTCTTTGCTACTATAGGCAGAACAGTAGCAGGGACTGGTGAACGCTGAGGCCACACTTTTTGCTACTATACTAGAGGGTTTCGTACGGTAGCATAGGCCAGCCAAACACTAGAATGTAATTTGTAAACCATGTTTTGCTACCACACCTTTCAGCTACCGCTTGTGGGCAAAGGCCTCGTCTTTGTCGTTTCGACCGTTTCGGCAGCACAATTGGTCTCGACGTGCAAGAACCTATTTTTTCCAGGACATCCATTTTCGACAACTACGATTGCTGCAAAGCGCTGCTCCATTTGGAACGGGTCGCGATCCCAGCGCTATGTACGCCAACTGCTGAGTCTGCACGCCAATGTTTCTGATATCTTGGAACTGCTCGGCAACAGTCTTTTTTGTTTCCTTTGTTTCTTCCAGCAAGTTTTCCATCATGTTCTGGAGGTATTCGCATCCTTCGGAAGTGGTTTCCTTTTCAAACGGTTCCAGTGAGTCTTGCTGTTTGTCTACCGCGCGTGGCAAATGCTGCGTTTGCATAAGCAGATCTATCTTTCCTTGTGTGTCGTATTGTGCTTGCTCTATTATTTCTATCTAGACTCTCGCGCTATTGCCTCTACTCCACCCGGGCACCTCTACAAAAGCTTCCAAACGCCCACGTTGGACATAGAAGTCTCCTTTAGATTGTATTATCTTTGGCTTTTCAGGCACCGCAAGCGAGCTTGCTGGAACAACCTCCTTGCTGTTCTCCTTTTGCCCCGACGGGATGCCAGACGAATTCCATATTTTCCAGAGTCTTGGCGCTCCTATACCATATTTTTCTTACACGTTGGCAACTATCATTTTTATACAAAGTTCGCATATTTCCTGTACCTGGTGTTGGTCTAGCTCTCGTTTGGCAGCCATCATTGTAGTACTACTATTTCGACCTACTTCCAATATTTCGAAAACACTACCAATATTGCCCAAAACACCACCGGCCCTGGGCACTTATCGTACTCGGTAGATGTATGGAGTCCCCCGCTGCCTACACAGTCAGCCTGTTGTGACAACTACAAGCACGTGGGCACTTCCTTTGCTGTTGCAGCAAACAAAATTTTCGGCGAAGACTTCAATCCGCATTGGAGGTGCATATCGACCAGGTATATGCCGATTGCTTTCCAGCGTGGCACGACGTACTTGCTGTTTCTTGCTAAAAGTGTAGCCATGGGCCTCCGCGAACTGGAAAAACCAGAGACGGTCAGAATGTTGCCACCCCCTTTCCAGCGGTTGCATGGAAAAGTGTTCTAAAACAAGCACGAGCCACCGGCTCCACCAACAACGCGTGTGCCCAAATGTCTGAGAGAAGTTCGCGCCTGCTTGCCGTGCCCCTTCAGGCATGCTTAAAGAACAAAAAGCAAGTCGTAAATTGTAAATTGTAGGGCATCCAATGCTAGATTGACCCCAACGTCTTGGCCCTGTATTTTTTGTCCGCATGTACGATGGAAAATCTCCAGTCCTGTGTGCTGAGTGTGGCTATGTGCTGTGCTTGCCCTTTAACCCTGCAAAAGGGTTGCTGTTCCAGCGCGGCTAAAGCCCATTCTACCACAAGGCTGTGAAAGTGTTGACGCTTGCTGCCGGTTCCTTTTTGTTTGCGGTATCAGGAACTGCAGTAGCCAATACTTCTAGCCGATCCGTGTGCCTGTTTAAAGTAGTGCGAGATTCTCCCATGAGACACCGAAAGCTCTTGTAGCTCGCCCATTCTAGCCAGAATGCCTTCCAGCTCTTACTGTAGACAATAGCCATATGTGGGTGTTCCTTCGTTTATCTTTGTTTCGCCATTGTCGCCACATTCGTGCAGAAATAGTATTGTACGTGCCGCCCCTGAAAGGGATGGTGGCAAAGTGGTTGCAAATGTATTGTCCTAGGGCGAGGTCTGCACGTTTTGTGGAGCCGCTACTATTTGAAATTTTGGCAATTGCGTTTGGCAAATCCTTTGCCTGCGTTGGCGGCATCATCTGGGCGTACAAGTCACCCAGCCTCGCGTTGTGCTTTTTCCCATACATCGAAGAGGGATTACAAACTCGCCTGGTCTATCTCCTTTGGCTTGCCCACGACACAATCAGGGTTCCAAACAATGCAGTTTTCCTGTGCGTTGTAGAAGGAGTGCACTGGCTCTACCTTGAAATGCGAACACGGGCGCCCTCCAGAATATTCGACTCGATACGAAAGCGCCCGCTTATTGATCTGCGATAGGGATAGTGTATGCGCTGTGTTCCTACTTCTTCCAACGGCCACTTTGGCAGTTCCATGTCAATGGCTTGTGCTTTTTTGTCCCGCCATACCCAGGCCACATGTTTGGAGTCTGGTAGCAGCTCCGAGGGTGTTTGCGCTGTGTGCATCTGTGTGAGTCATTTGCTGGCGGCAAGCACGGCTTTTGCTTCTGGGTCTTTCGTGTAACAGCGCAGCGGCGCTATGTCTATACCATCTTTGTCTGAACGCAGAATGTTTGCTTGAAACATATGGTACCCGCAGAAGCCAAATTCCGATGCTGTCCAAGGCACCACTCTTTCCCATCTATCACTGTTTTCGTCATTTGTGTCTGATGGAGATAATCGCGCGCCTGAGACCCTCTTTTTTGTGTGTGGGTGTACCAGGCCATATATACTGTGTTGCTGAGGTAGTCGACCGGAAGCATACAGCGGTTCAGGTTTTTCACAAGGTTCTCCCGTTGTTTCTTGTGGGCTGCACAACAAATAAACCCTCGTCTTCTATCGAAACGGTATCCACATCCTGCACGACAGCATCAGCGGTGTTCGCATCCAGCTCGAGTCCCCCGCGGTATGTGCAGAGCGAAAATTCGATTCTCGTGCATATCTTGCCAGATGCTCGTTAGGGCAGTCGACATAGTCAACCAGATACCCTCCAAACGACTCGCGCATCTTGCCCGCATCAAATTTGGACACTGCTTTGTTGTACAGCCTGCAGCGCATAGTGTAGCCATGCTCTTTTGTGCGGATGTAGGTGCAGATGTAGTGTGGGTGACCACAGCCCACATCAGCTGTGTTGTCTATATATATATATATATATAGTTGTGAGAGACCTTAAGGACTATAAAATGTTGGCATCAATAAATCAGAAATCAGAAGTCTGTGCCGTTAAAGCTGATCAATAAATACGTCAAAACAGATTGCCCTAAGATCTTATGCCTAAATAACGTAGTCCAAACGTGTATTACAAGTCTATTAGAGGTATATAAGGTTCATTTGTATAACTTATGAATTCAACATTGAACAGAACTCGAAAAGTAAGCCGTCCAATCCCTACAACTTTTTTGTCCTTGGAAGTAAGGCGGCATCGAAAATGAGTTGTCTAATATAATTAATTCATATTTTTAATGCATTTTTTTGTGTGTGTGTGTGTGTGTGTGTGTGTGTGTGTGTGTGTGTGTGTGTGTTTTTGTATGTTAACAAGCAGGGGGCTAGGAGAGAGAGAGAGAGAGATTATGTCTTCATAGAAAAAAAAACATTCTAAATTGTATTAGAAAATATATATGCGAAACCATGTGACCGTGAAGAACGAACATAACGTTCCATATTAATACCGAAATTAAGGCATGAAAAAAAATTGTTCAAATTCCTATATTATGTAAAAGTAATTGTAGAAACACGCATACAAATTTCCCACCAGCTACTGGTATTAGTACTCGAAAAAAAAGCCTTCCTAAAAAATACGCCGTCCTTTAAAATAAACCAATCAGAAACATTACTAATAATAACGAACAAGAGTTGCGGCCAATTTTCAAGATTTTAAGGTAGTTCTTTTTTCGGTTGACAGACCTACTGGGCTTTTATTGTCTAATAGTAAAGGGTTTGAGTGAAACCTTTCAAGTTCTGGGTCATTTGTCTCCAAATATATTGCGTTTGTAAAAGAGACAATTCATTTGAAATGTGAATAAAATAAAGCTGTGGGTAACATGCTTTTGCAACGAACTGTATTGACAGCACTAATATCAGTTTTGTTATTATCTCTAACAGGCTGCACGTTTATGCATTCACCGTGATATCAGTTTTGTTATTATGTCTGACGGGCTGCAGTTTTGTTATTATGTCTGACGGGCTGCACATTTTTGCATTTACCGTGATTAACGTGATATCAGTGAACAATTGCTAGTAATGCACTCCTGCTTTTTCAATACAACTACAATCGGCCTAGGGCAAGAACTTTTAAAGTGAAGTACCCGGATGTCGTTTGTGGTTTCTCTCTTTGATCAATATCATTCAACTATTAATGAACTGTCGGTATTCATCTGGTCGCAAAAGTACACTAGCATTCGACTTTGCAACTTGTTTAATCTGCCTTTGTCACTTAATTAATTTCTTTCTCTGCGTGTCGGTATTTTTTGTATCTGCCAGTGTATGTACGTGTATCTCTTTCTGTCTTTCAAAATGTATTATCGTGTCCACTAATTATTTATTCGCATTTATGCATGCATGCACGATTTTGTTAAGTACACGCGTAGTACTTATATATGTATGATTTCTTCATTCTTGTTAATACTGATTTTCCTTAAATCAAATACCCCATTATTAAAGAATTTGAGAACGTGAAACGATCAGCCGAAATTACACATAAATTCTACGTAAAGATCCATTTTGACAACATATATGAACAATGAGACGAAAACTTCGCCTTAGAATTAATATTGAGGTAGAACTCTACTCAAGATATTTATATACAGAAACTGACCATGACGAAACAAGCTGGAGACTGGACAAGAATGAATAAGTAGGTCAAAGATAGAAAGCTGAGGTGTCACTGAACTTGTTCTATCACTACAGGCATTTTTATAATATGACCACCGCGACTGGACTTTACTCAGGATTCAATATAGTTTTGTCCTGAATGTATTAGTTCTTGCATACAGATTTTTAAAGTATGTGCGGAGATATTTCGAATTACATCAGTCTTTGAAAAACGAAACTTGTAAGTCACCATGCTTATAAAAGCCATACACCATTTTTTCTACGAACGCATAAGTCAACATGCTTATCAAAAACATACACCAACTTTTCTAAGAAACGTATAAGTCACCATGCTTATAAAAAACATACACCAACGTTTCTACGCAGAACGTGAATAAACAATATAATGAAAGTAATGAAGGCACCAAGAAGCAGGTTAGCAAACTAATGAAGACACCTATAAGCAGGTTAGCAAAGTAAGGGAGGCACCAAGAAGCAAGTTAGCAAGGTAATGGAGGCACGAACAAGCAATTTAGCAAAGTACGTGTTGCCAGATGGGTTATTTTAATTTGCAAATGAATCGTTTTAGCAAACAAATTTACAAATTGTCTCAATCCGGAATTCGTAGCGACTAGTTTTTGTGTCAAAATGATTTGTATGTCTGAAAGTCATGCTCACATTATTCCGTTTTACGGTAGGTCGTAACATGTCCAGCCTAACTTACAGTCACGTTCAATATAGTAATTATTCAATTTATAAACTTATTCTTCTTCAATTAGTTTATGGTATCGACCTATACAACATTAAAGTTTCCAACCGCGTTCTGCTTGTCACAGCTCCTCCGATATGCCAAGAACTAAAATCTCCATTTCGCTCTCCCAACATTCTCCCACAAAATGTATTTGAACATGCATACTTTTCTCCTATGATTCTCAGGTGCTTGTAAATAAAATTACGTTGATTTGACCGCAAAATGTTGCATCTATTCCGGTTACACAGTTAAGTTGGAGACACTTGATTTAGAGTTCTGAAAACACAATTTTGAGTGGGACACCGGCTGTGTCGTTTGGTTGGTACTTCTTTGTTTTGTTGTTAACATTGATAGTTATGTGATACAATTAATATCGTTTTGTAAACATGCAGCCAGGCCCCAGTGGGTATTAAATTTGCAATAAACTAGGAAAGGCCCACACTTACCCGTCCTACCCTCTATTGGGGAGTGGCGGGGGGCTGGGTTGTGCGTCTGGCGATTATCTCTTCTTCAGTGTTTAAAATAAGGTCTGATACTTACATATGCAGAATGTTTTCAATAAGGTCTGATACATACATATGTAGAATGTTTAAAATAAGGTCTGATACTTACATATGTAGAATGTTTAAAATAAGATCTGATACTTACATATGCAGAATGTTTTCAATAAGGTCTGATACATACATATGTAGAATGTTTAAAATAAGGTCTGATACATACATATGTAGAATGTTTAAAATAAGGTCTGATACATACATATGTAGAATGTTTAAAATAAGGTCTTATACTTACATATGTAGAATGTTTTAAATAAGGTTTGATACTTACATATGCATAATGTTTTAAATAAGGTCTGATATTTACATATGTAGAATATTTTAAATAAGGTCTGATACTTACATATGTAGAATGTTTTAAATATATAGAATATTTTAAATAAGGTCTGATACATACATATGTAGAATGTTTAAAATTAGGTCTGATACATTCATATGTAGAATGTTTTAAATAAGGTCTGATACTTACATATGTAGAATGTTTTAAATAAGGTCTGATACTTATGTAGAATGTTTTAAATAAGGTCTGATACTTATGTAGAATGTTTTAAATAAGGTCTAATACTTACATATGTATAATGTTTTGAATATGTAGAATGTTTCAAATATGCAGAATGTTTTAAATAAGGTCTGATACTTACATATGTAGAATATTTTAAATAAGGTCTGATACGTACATATGTAGAATGTTTTAAATAAGGTCTGATACATATGTAGAATGTTTTAAATAAGGTCTGATACTTACATATGTAGAATGTTTTAAATAAGGTCTAATACTTACATATGTATAATGTTTTGAATATGTAGAATGTTTCAAATATGCAGAATGTTTTAAATAAGGTCTGATACTTATGTAGAATATTTTAAATAAGGTCTGATACATATGTAGAATATTTTAAATAAGGTCTGATACATATGTAGAATATTTTAAATAAGGTCTGATACTTACATATGTAGAATGTTTTAAATAAGGTCTAATACTTACATATGTATAATGTTTTGAATATGTAGAATGTTTCAAATATGCAGAATGTTTTAAATAAGGTCTGATACTTATGTAGAATGTTTTAAATAAGGTCTGATACTTACATATGTAGAATGTTTTAAATAAGGTCTAATACTTACATATGTATAATGTTTTGAATATGTAGAATGTTTCAAATATGCAGAATGTTTTAAATAAGGTCTGATACATACATATATAGAATGTTTTAAATAAGGTCTGATACTTACATATGTAGAATGTTTTGAATATGTAGAATGTTTTAAATAAGGTCTGATATATACATATGTAGAATGTTTTGAATATGTAGAATGTTTTAAATAAGGTCTGATACTTACATATGTAGAATGTTTTGAATATGTAGAATGTTTTAAATAAGGTCTGATACATACATATGTAGAATGTTTTAAATAAGGTCTGATACTTACATATGTAGAATGTTTCAAATATGCAGAATGTTTTAAATAAGGTCTGATACTTACATATGTAGAATGCTTTAAATAAGGTCTGATACTTACATATGTATAATGTTTAAAATAAGGTCTGATACATACATATGCAGAATGTTTTAAATAAGGTCTGATACATACATATGTAGAATATTTTAAATAAGGTCTCATACTTACATATGTAGAATGTTTTAAAAAGGTCGGATACTTACACATGTAGAATGTTTTAAATAAGGTCTGATACTTACATATGTAGAATGTTTTGAATATGTAGAATGTTTTAAATATGCAGAATGTTTTAAATAAGGTCTGATACTTACATATGTAGAATATTTTAAATAAGGTCTGATACTTGCATATGTAGAATGTTTTAAATCAGGTCTGATACTTACATATGTATAATGTTTTAAATAAGGTCTGATACATACATAGGTCGAGTGTTTTAAATAAGGTCTGATTCTTACATATATAGACTATTTTAAATAAGGTCTGATACTTACATATGTAGAATGTTTTAAATATATAGAATATTTTAAATAAGGTCTGATACATACATATGTAGAATGTTTTAAATAAGGTCTGATACTGACATATATAGAATGTTTTAAATAAGGTCTGATACTTACATATATAGAATGTTTTAAATATATAGAATATTTTAAATAAGGTCTGATACATACATATGTAGAATGTTTTAAATAAGGTCTGATACTTACATATATAGAATGTTTTAAATAAGGTCTGATACTTACATATGTAGAATGTTTTAAATAAGGCCTGATACTTACATATGTAGAATGTTTTAAATAAGGTCTGATACTTACATATGTAGAATGTTTTAAATATATAGAATGTTTTAAATAAGGTTTGATACATACATATGTAGAATGTTTTAAATAAGGTCTGATACATACATATGTAGAATGTTTGTAAATATTCGAAAAAGACACATCTGCGTAAAATGCAGATGTCTTTTATTTATAAGTAAAAAAAAAATCCATTTTATTGCTGTCGTAACCTTGCCATAAACTTGTCTTCTCTTAATTTGCATACTTCTATCTTAAGCATAAGAGACAACCTGCACGTTTGCTTTTGCTTTTGAAAACCTTCTCTGGCATCAAATACATTTGCCGCCCGAAAAATAATAAAATAAATAAATTAAAAAAAAAAGAACGTGTCAAGTGCATGTATATTTAATAAATCAAAATGATGTATAATTAGCTGATTAAGTCATAATTTCTACGAAATAAATCTAGAGGTTTTTTATGTACTTGTTTTGAAGAAAAATTCAATCTTCATTCAGTGTAAATGAAGTTGATGTCGACATATTTCCTAAGCAAATGTCTTCGGAATAGATTGTAAAATGTAATTATATTGGTTTGTGCTTTCAGGAAACCTTTTTTTTTAATGGGATCGAATTGTACTTAATGTACTAAAGTTAATTAAATTGTCCTGAAATATACTGCTGTCTTCGTGTCTGTTTGATAGCTTAACTTACAAAGTACCTTCAAAGCACCTCATCAGAGACCTCCCTTCACTTAATGGAAAAGGAAATGGAAGATAAATATCAGTAACAAAGATTCGTAATTTACCTTTATTACCGTGTTATGACTGCTAATGTTTGTTTGTTTTTTCGATTTACAAATTCTAGAAAGAAAAAAAAAACAAAAACAAAAAAAAAACGGGGAAAAGTCATAATACTACTGATTGATCCGAGTGATAGTTCTGCGATATCTTACTTTATTTTTAATTTTTTTTTTTTTTTTGTGCACATAGTTAGATACATGTACATGTTTGACTGTATGAAGACAATTCGAGCAGAGAATTCCTTAGAATTAAATCTTAATCTTGAGTATACGTGGTAAGTTAGAACTATGAAAGTAAAATAAAAAAGACATACTCATAAACGGACGACCATTTTACGGCAGGTTTTACTACATAATAGGCATGGACAACAATACAATTTTAATTAAAATTTGCGACAAAAATGGATAGAATAAGAAATGAATACATGTATCTTGATTGCGATTGCGGTAGGTTCCTTTTCGAAGAACCGAGATATATATATATATATATATATATATATATATATATATATATATATATATATATATATATATATATATATATATATATATATATATATATATATATATATATATATATATATATATATATACATATTGAAATGGGAATAAATAGCATTCGTTGTGTCATCAGATCGAAGCCATCAATTTACTAAACTGATTTGTTTCCAAATAAAATGACATTATTTTAATTCAAAATGACATAATGGTTCAGGTGTACCTGTACGTATATGTACATATAGGGTTTAACCGCACGCTATCACAATCCTGGCTATACATTACCACGAGTGTACATGACTTTTGAAGATCAAGTATTTGTGCCTCTAAACATTTAATTGTCGAGTTGGATTATACATTACAAACATATCAGAATAATGTTTAATGCATGGTTTGCTTTAAACAGACTTCTTTGCAGAAATCAAAATTACTAATGCTAAAATGCCCCATGTGACTGCATCAAACGCTGTTTGAGACAAAAATCTTAAACGTATTTATATATCTGGATGGATTCCAGGTCTGATATTAGTATTCTATTTGGATACAATTTAGTCTTCAACAGCTTTCATGAAAATGTTGCCCGAGTAGGCCATAAGTGGAACATATTACCAAGAAAAATGTAGCCGAGTAGGCCATACGTACAGCTTTCATGTCATACAATCTCTCAACCTTAAGGGTAGTTATGCGGGCCACTATGGGGGGAAGAGTTTCGGTCATAAGGGGGAAAAGTTGGAGGGAGCCAATCTAATATGGGGTGAAGATTTTGACCAAGATGTTGTGAAGTTAGGAGGGGTTGATGTACTATGGGGGTAAAGGGAAATGTAACATCAGTGGACAAACACACGGAGAGACGGACAAACACACATTAATTACAGGCAAACACTCACTCTTAGAGACCAAGCCATAAATGATAGGCAGATGGGCTATTGACTTCATTTCAGTGCATTCGACTCCGTTATATATTCAAGCAGTTTTAATGTTAAAAAATGTCGAGGGGAAAAGGAATATTTATATCATATGATGACTAGCACACAGTCATAATTACAATCCAACAAAGACACACTTAAAAACTAATGTCTAGGTTGTATGGAGTGTGGGGTATCATATAATGACTAACACTCATCCCTTACAAAAACTAAAACGCACTCTTACAATCCAGTACCTGTGGGGACAATGGGTACGGTATGGCATGAAAACTAAAACACAAACTTACAAACAAACTGATAAGGGAAGGAGAATGGGATATGGTATGGTGTTTGTTTTTACACAAGCACACATACGCACAAATAAAATGGCAATGATGATGAGGACCCTCTTTCTGGAATAGGTGGGTGTCCCTGAAAAGGTGTGTTGGGTTGCAAGAGACATAACTCTTATTGACTCTGTGCTGACGTAGGTTTCTTCTCACCAGCGGTCAGTACTCCAAGACTCTTTTTAAGCAACGTTCTGGTGCTATGGACATTCGTCTCAAAAATAGGTCCGTCTTTGTCCACTGTTTGTTGACCCACTTCGCCTTCAAGTAGACAGGATAGCCTGGATCGAAGAGCACACTGGAGATGACAGCAGAAGACAGTACATTAAGCCGCATGTTGTTTCTTCGCAAATGGATGGTAAGACTGGTAAAAAAAACTGCACCATATGCAGAGAGGAAAGGGATTGGAAACGTAGTTTTTGGCACTTTGTCAACCATTGTACGTCGTTTATTTGTCTCAGCCAGTCAGAGTGAGTCTTGCTTAGCCAACCAGAGCACGTCTTGTATACACCGAACGGAAAGCGGGATTGTGTTTGCAGTGATTCAGTCGGTGTAGAAAATGTCATTTATACGAACAACAGCAACAGAGTGCAGTTAAGTATATTAAAATACCATGCCATCACTGATTTGAAGTGTAACGTTACTTGTTGGGATGGACCTGCAATCACTCCGGTTTTTTCATCGCAAGAATTTCAGACGTCACAAGTAGTCCCGTTGCCACAATACGATAATTTTAAAAAAGAGGTAGAGCTACAGAATATTTTACAAAGACATAAAGAAGAAGAAGCGACATTTGTATAATAACAAGATGTAGAGAAGAGGAAACGAGAACTGAAAGCCATTACTGTCATTTGTCACAATAGAGCGAGACAAGTGAAAGATTGGCTTCAGGATCCATGAGTGAATCATATCAAACACTGGCCGAACTTAAAGAGATAAGAGATATATATGAATCGTCTTTGGAAAACTCAAAGAGGAAGAAACACGCATAGCAAACAAATCCAAACCATCAGCGGCAACCGCAACAACAACAAGGGCAACGGCTGTTAGACTCGGACAAGGCAAATGAGCAAATCAGTGACATATAATGATGGAAAATCCATTAATTGTTTTGTTGCTGTTTTTGTTGTTTGACCTTTGTCAAAAAGACCATTTCAGGGCTATTCATATATTCCAGAAAAGAGATATTAGTCATTCATTGCCAAAAGAAACAAACAACCAGCAAAAAAGGGACAAAGGTTTTATTTGTGCGCGCGCGCGCGCGTGTGTGTGTGTGTGTGTGTGTGTGTGTATCCGTGTGTTTTTGTTAGCATAGTTTTATGACATACAATACTATATTATCTAATTAAACCAGTAGCCACACATACATATGATTTGAGAGGGTGGGGGAAAATAATAATCAAGACCATTTGCTCTTAACTCATTTTTTTTTTGTCTATTCTGGGTAATAGCTATAGCAGTGAATTTAAAGCACGTCAGTTCACAAAATCCGTTTGTTTTTATTTTTTCAATGCATTTGACGATATCATGTCAGCGTCTTGGAGAGTGTCTTCTTCTTTCTCCTCCAGCTCCTCCTTCTCTTTCTCCTCGTTCTCCTTTTTTTCTCCTGCGCTTTCTTATCTTCCATTGTGGATAATCTGAAGGATTTGAGATTCTACATGTGTCTTGTTAGACAGCATGTAATTTCGAATTACTTTCAGTACATTTCTGATCATAAGTTTGTTTTTTGGTTGATCTTCCATTTTGACTTGTTGAAGGTCTAGGTCTCGCTGAATTGTGTAACCGTCTTAGGTCGGGTCTCTGTATGTAGAGGAAGTAAAATCGAATAAAACTGTATACTACCATTGGAGTAAAAAAAATTCCCAGTAAAGGTTTTTAATATTAATTTCCATCTTATGTTTTTGGCAAACAGCCATGACAATAATATACTTTATTTTATCAAAATAAAGTAATTAGTTTCTTTGCGAACTCTCATGTTCGTTTATATGAAAACGGAAACTTCATTGGAATCATTAGAACTTGGATGACTTATTGGGGGGATTATTTTAAAAGTGAAAAAAAAAATTGGTTGAGCGTTAGCTTAATGTTTATTTCAAGAATTATACGTACGAACAAACACAGAATAGTAAGAACTGTCATGTCATCATCGGAAGTCGTTAGCTGCTGTCACGCCACGTGAAGACTTAATGTACCAGATCGTGTTTATTAGTGAGGTCAAATCAATAACCAACATACTTTGCAACTTGTATGGAATGTGAACGTTTTGTGACTACAAAGCACCATGGCTTGTATACTTTGTGACTACAAGGCATTATGGCTTGTATACTATGTATACTTTGTGACTACAAGGCATTATGGCTTGTATACTATGTATACTTTGTGACTACAAGGCATCATGGCTTGTATACTATGTATACTTTGTGACTACAAGGCATCATGGCTTGTATACTATGTATACTTTGTGACTACAAGGCATCATGGCTTGTATACTATGTATACTTTGTGACTACAAGGCATTATGGCTTGTATACTATGTATACTTTGTGACTACAAAGCATTATGGCTTGTATACTATGCATACTTTGTGACTACAAAGCATTATGGCTTGTATACTATGTATACTTTGTGACTACAAAGCATCATGGCTTGAATACTTTACAAAATCATTATACTGATTTACTACCCGATACAAAGATCCTGCTGCGTCGATGTTATATTTTTGTAATGCAACAGGTAGGTAAAATTAGATAAACTGTGTAATGTGCCAATGTGAATGTTGCATTATGTCCTTGAATAAGAGCTCCAAACTTCATACGAAAGACATTTGGTGAACTTTATCACCAATACGGTGGATATATTATTACAACTGGAAATATGATATATAGAATATAATATTCAGTTATTAGGTGAACAATTACATGTTATCGAGATTTATGCTATATCTGAAGCATTCATAAATTGTAATTTCAAGCAAGGGATATCTATTTTCCTGTTTATTTAATAAAGTAGCTGGTGAATAACGTTCCGTCATCAAACCAAATACCAGTTATCTCACCGAAGCTACTCTCTTTATTTGTTTAGCATTCATGCTTAAATTTCATAATTTGTCATGCTAGTACACATCACTGTATTTAAACAAGCATTTGTGTCTTAGCTCTAATTGGCATCTGAAAATTAATATGTATACATCTAGTTTATAATTTCTAGTATTATCGGGAAAACAAAATAGAAAAATAAACATAAAAGGCATCAGTTGCCTAGTCTTGGTTTTATAATTTTATAAAAGGCATCAGTTGCCTAGTCTTGGTTTTATAATTTTATAAAAGGCATCAGTTGCCTAGTCTTGGTTTTATAATTTTATAAAAGGCATCAGTTGCCTAGTCTTGGTTTTATAATTTTATAAAAGGCATCAGTTGCCTAGTCTTGGTTTTATAATTTTACCATTAAGAATGTCATTTCCTAAAACAGTTTGTTGTTGTGTGAAAAAAGAAAAACTTTACCGTATGTGTGTATACAAATGAGTTAGCCATGAGCATATGTTACCGAATCACTGCAAGTTCAAAACCATGAATTTGCGAGGTAATCACACTAGTAATTTTTTTTTTTCGCCCGTAGAATCATTTATTTTTCGGTACAAACCAAAACATTGCAATGCAAGGTAAATCGACACTACTACTACATATTTTTGTTCTTTTCATGTTTTGGGGTAGAATAGATAGTCATCCTTCAACGTTAAAGGCACTGTGCAGTAGCTTATATAACAATGGTTGAACTTGAATTCATTAAATCAAAATTCTTTCGAAAAGAAAATTTGTTTCTTGAGTAAGATGAGTGCGAGTATATATACAAAAATGAACATTTACTAGCATTACTTTCTCTTTCTCTCTCTCTCTCTCTCTCTCTCTATATATATATATATATATATATATATATAGAGAGAGAGAGAGAGAGAGAGAGAGAGAAATGGAGAGAGAGAGAGAGAGAGAGAAAGAGAGAGAGAGAAGGAAAGAGAAAGAGAAGATGATTCAAGAAAATTTGAGTTAGCTGCAAATACACTCATGAAGTTATCAATCCATGTGTACTTAACCCTTCTGAGTGAGCTACAAATAAATTCTTGGAGTCATCAACCCATGTGTACTTACCTCCTTTAAGTGAGTTGCAAATACACTCTTGAAGTTATCAACCCAGGTATACTTACCCCCTTTAAGTGAGCTGCGAGGTACCCTCTCTAAGTTATCAACCCATGTGTACTTAGCCCATTTAAGTGAGTTTCAAAAACACTCTTGAAGTTATCACCCATGTTTACTTACCCCGTCTGAGTCAGCTGCAAATAAATTCTTGGAGTCATCAACCCATGTGTACCTACCCCCCTTTAAGTGAGCTGCAAATAGCTCTTGAAGTTATCAACCCATGTGTACTTACCCCCTTTAAGAGAGCTGCAAAAACACTCTTGAAGTTATCAACCCATGTGTACTACCCCCTTTAAGTGAGCTGCAAATACACTCTTGAAGTTATCAACCCATGTGTACTTACCCCCTTTAAGAGAGCTGCAAATACACTCTTGAAGTTATCAACCCATGTGTACTACCCCCTTTAGAGAGCTGCAAATACACTCTTGAAGTTATCAACCCATGTGTACTTACCCCCTTTAAGAGAGCTGCAAATACACTCTTGAAGTTATCAACCCATGTGAACTACCCCCTTTAAGAGAGCTGCAAATACACTCTTGAAGTTATCAACCCATGTGTACTACCCCCTTTAAGAGAGCTGCAAATACACTCTTGTAGTCAACAGCCCATGTGTACTTACCCCCTGCGGACTCGTGGATGTAGAATAGGATCGATGCGCTCTCCTGCACGCCGTTCAATGCGACTAATGGAGGCATGTACCTTGGTTGTTCGGTGGTTAGCGTGCCAGACTCGCGATCAAACGAGTGATGATTCGAATCGAATCCTACCATCTTTTCAGCTACCGTGGCGTGTCCATGGGCAGGGCACTTCACTCCCTTTGCCTCGAGACTAAATAACCTACTTGTATTGCTGTGCCGTAAAAACATCAAACCGAACCATGTTCACGTGGTTTTGATTCTACCAAGACTGAACCTTTGTTTCCCTCCAAAATATTTTATTTCAGGGAACACACAAAACGATGAAAATATTTCATTGACATTCTCTCGTATGCTGAGCAGTTTAGATAGTCTTGTTCGTTTGCGGGATAAAACGTGTAGAAAATTAAAATGTACAATTGTATGGACTTACTCAAAGACAAGTCATATCTCTGCGTCTCTAAGGTAGGGTCATGAGTACAATGAACCAGCAGAATGAAAACCTTCAGCGGCCACACTCTGCCTTTCATATTGTTTCTGCTTCCCATATTTTTTTCAAATATCGAACATTATGCCTAATTTATATTTATCGCTACGTTTGATAGATAACCAGGAAATCGTGTACATCTGGTTGTTTTTTTTTTTTGTTTGTTTGTTTGTTTTGTTTCTGTTTTTTTTTGTCTTTGAAACTATCATCAGTTTTTTTAATAAAATCTACTTACAAAATAATTTTTTTTATTTGTTTGTATTATTAGTTATTATAATGATCATGATTTTAGTGTGAAAATATCACTTTTGTTATAATTAAGGTTATCTTCCTAGTGGTTTTAACATGATTAAAATGTGTGATATATATTGTCTTACACATACATGCTAGTACAACAATTACATGTTTGTCTACTGGATTCATGCATTTTTAATTAGCAAAATTTGTACAATGATGCATTTATCTTTTGAATAAGTTGTTAAATTTTCTAATATTCCAATTCAAAGAAGAAGTCACACTCATATATATATATATATATATATATATATATATATATATATATATATATATATATGTATCTTCCTTTAGACAGTTTGAAAGTTCTTTGAAGCAAATGTTCAATTAATGTTACGGCATATGTTTTGTGTGATGTGGAGACTGATATAATAGTAAATATGTCATCATCTGTTTTAATCTATTCTGTTCATTCAATATATTTTTTAAAAAATCCTCTGCACTAATTTTCTATTTATTTGACTACTTATTTGCGAACAGTTACATCCTTTTCATCTTAATTAATTTCAATTAGAGAGCCTACATAAACGAATTTCCGGATATTTTTTTAAGGTTAGGATCTGGAGTCACCGTGATATATAAAAAAGGTCGGGGACGCGAGAAACTTTTCAAAATATAATTTTCTCTTAATAAAGCTTAGTCGTCTGTTTATTGTTCGTAGACCGTGCTATTCAGTGGTCGATTGTTTTATGCAATTTAATTTTTTTATTTTGTTTTACTGACCGTATTAAGTTTCTACAGGAAACTTCTGCCAACTTAGGAGTTATTCCGTAATTTTGTATAGCGCTTGTCTTTTTATGATAAAAGCCATACACGCTGTTAATGTATCCTGCCAGATTTGAAGTTTCACAATAATTATTTTGTAAAGCAATCTATCTGATGCTCTAATTCTTTCTGTTTCCTTTTCTTTAGCTTTCACGGTGTCCTTTGGTTTGTCCATCGTTATTTACCTAAGCTGAAGGAACAGAGTTTTGAAGAACTCTCACAATTCTTGGCACTCTCCTACTAATGTGAAATCACAAGGTGCTTGACATTTCGCCAGCAGGTACAACTGGTCGACAGAAACTGTGTCGACATGCCATTTCGTCAACAAGTCGCTGGGTCGACACATTTTTAACTTCATCTGTACGTCATGGGTGTTAGTCATAGACGGGTTGTGAGCGTAAGGTGTAATAATGACTAAATCCCACAGAAATCATGTATTTATTAGTTATCCGATGAAAGTGTCCTGACAATTTAGAGGGAAAACTCAAC
Source organism: Margaritifera margaritifera (assembly GCA_029931535.1). Taxonomy (NCBI): domain Eukaryota; kingdom Metazoa; phylum Mollusca; class Bivalvia; order Unionida; family Margaritiferidae; genus Margaritifera; species Margaritifera margaritifera. The sequence continues at coordinate 435,436 of JAQPZY010001233.1, read as the reverse complement.
ATGTAGCTTGAATAAGGTTCAATTGCAGAAGAAAAATTCTAATAAAAACCTTGCACTGAACTATATATATATATATATATATATATATATATATATATATATATATATATATTTATATATATATATATATATATATATATATATATATATATATATATATATATATATATATACGACATGTTTGTCTATAGTATATGTGTGAAGGTTTGTATGTCCATGTGGTCGTCCGTAAAGATGAGTGTTAATCATCATACCAAACCATACCCCATACCACCTATTCATTTGTATTTTAAGTATGTGTGTGTTTGCTAGTAAGTACGTGTGGAATTCATCATACCGTATCATACTCCATATCCCTATTTGAGAGGCTGCGTGTTGGTAAGTATCTGTGTTAGTCATCATGCCCCTAGTCTTAAGACATTAGTTTGTAAGAGTATGTGTTGGTTTGTACCTATTGCCCCTCTGGACACTGGTTTGTTGTAAGACTGTGTGTGCGCAGGTCTGTAAGAACGAGAGCTAGTTTTTAAGTGCGAGTGTTAGCTATCATACCATTTGCCTTCTCTCCATATATATTGTTTTTTAAGAGTGTGTATTGGTTGGTAACGACGTGTATTTGCTTGTAGGTGTGAGTGTTAGTGATCATACCATACCATGCACAATACCACCAAGACATGGGTGATCGATTGAGCGCATTTCTGAGGAAATATTGGTATTATTGTGACCCGATTTTTATTTAACTTAATCTGATTTAAATACGATCTTCAATTCTGCTCCCATATGCCACGCTTTAGATTTAAAGCTATCAGCCGGTGACCTTTCGCTCATCATATTAAAGTACAGCCTGCATAATTTGCAATGCTCTCACTTCTTTTTGGTGACAATTGCACTTCCCTAGAATTTCGACTATGTGTAGTTTTCCAGTTTATGTAGTTATCATGACTTATGTGACGTATTTCAATACTACTTTTCTTTTGCCAATTGTTAGAACCCTCTTGCTGACTGAATTTAGAAGAAAACAAAATCCTATTTTAGCCTGATAGACGTATGTGAAGGTTCAAGAAAGGTCAATATTAGTTTTCCTTTTCCATGTCTGGAGAGATTACTTCATGTTATCGTATATTATTCTTGCTCAAGTAGACGGATTACGTGACAGACACTTCTCAAATACATGCAATTAGTGCTGAAATGCTACAAAACAATGCTTAGATGATAGTGTAAGCATTGCAAGAAAGGCTGAAACTGACATAAAACTTCATAAGCCGACAGCAGTTTGGTGCATGGATCTTTTAGTTAGTGGCGCTCGGATAACTGAGAAGAAGCAGTCCAATTGGCCTCGATGATTGTTGCTTTAGATTGGTTCCACTACTACTTAAGAGTCCAAAAGAGAGTCTCCAATTTTATATTTCTTGAACCCAGTCTATTATAATTATGGATCAGATTCAAGAAAGCTATAATTGTGAGTATCGTTACAAATGATTTCAAGTAGCTAAGGCTGATCGTGCATGTATGTTTCTACCCAGACAATTTCGACTATAGGATTACCACTTTCTTGCTAAACACTATTCATACGACCGATACTTTTCGAACTGCTTTGGAAAACCTTTGTATTGCCTTACATGCTGTATTAGCAGTATTCGCACAGTATCAAGAAGTGTAGATAAAGCAAGCATGGCCCTGTCTGGTTCACTGTTTCTTCATTATTAATATCCAAATAAATATTGATATAGATACAGATACAAAGAAAGAAAAAACATACGTAGATATACACATTGATGAATCTGAAAATTAAGCTCTTTTTCATCTATGTTTCAAAACATATATATCGACGAATATTATCTAACCTGTTAACTCGCTGAGACAGATTTAAGAGATACTATATGCTTTGATGCAACATGTCAATTTAGAAAGTAAATTATGTTCTTGTTGTCAATGTAACCTAGTATTAAAATATTAGTGCACAAACTGAGAGGCTATTCACTTTAATTGTAGTGCCTGTCGATTTCTATCCCCAAGTTTGTGCTAAAAAGAGCTTAGGGATATTGTGATAACATATGTCTGTCTGTACGTCTATCTGTCAGACAATCAGTTAGTAACTATATCTCCCCCTAAACCTCTAGGAGAAAATTCACCAAACTTGGTTGACAAGCTGCCTATATAGTGCCCATTTACGAGAGGAATACCATTTTGACAAGCTGTCTATGTAGTGCCCATTTACGAGAGGAATACCATTTTGGCAAGCTGTCTATACAGTGCCCATTTACGACAGGAATATCAATTTGACAAGCTGTCTATGTAGTGCCCATTTACGAGAGGAATACCATTTTGACAAGCTGTCTATGTAGTGCGAATTTACGAGAGGAATACCATTTTGGCAAACTGTCTATGTAGTGCCCATTTACGAGAGGAATACCATTTTGGCAAGCTGTCTATATAGTGCCCATTTACGAGAGAAATACCATTTTGACAAGCTGTCTATGTAGTGCCCATTTACGAGAGGAATACCATTTTTGGCAAGCTATGTATGTAGTGCCCATTTACGAGAGGGATATAATTTTGACAAGCTGCCTATATAGTGCCCATTTACGAGAGAAATACCATTTTGACAAGCTGTCTATGTAGTGCCCATTTACGAGAGGAATACCATTTTGGCAAGCTGTCTATGCAGTGCCCATTTACGAGAGGGATATAATTTTGACAAGCTGCCTATATAGTGCCCATTTACGAGAGGAATACCATTTGGCAAGCTCTCTATGTAGTGCCCATTTACGAGAGGAATACTAATTTAGCAAGCTGCATTTATAGTGCCCATTTACGAGAGGGGTATCATTTGGACAAGCTGCCTATATAGTGCTGATTTACGAGAGGAATACCATTTTTACAAGCTGTCTATGTCGTGGCCATTTACGAGAGGAATACCATTTTGGCAAGCTGTCTATGTTGTGCCCATTTACGAGAGGGATATCATTTTGACAAGCTGCCTATATAGTGCCCATTTACGAGAGTAATACCATTTTGACAAGCTGTCTATATAGTGCCCAGTTACGAGAGGAATACCATTTTGACAAGCTGTCTATATAGTGCCCATTTACGAGAGGAATACTATTCTGACAAGCTGCTTATATAGTGCCCATTTACGAGAGGGATACCATTTTGACGTGCTGCCGATATAGTGCCCATTTACGAGAGGGATATCATCTTGAAAAGTCCCCTATAGTGTGTCCATTTACGAGAGGGATATCATTTTGACAAGCTGTCTATATAGTGCCCATTTACGAGAGGGATATCATTTTGACGTGCTCCCGATATAGTTCCCATTTACGTGAGGGATATCATTTTGAAAAGCTCCCTATAGTGTGCCCATTTACGAGAGGGATATCATTTTTCAAGCTGCCTATATAGTGCCAATTTACGAGAGGAATACCATTGTAGGAATTGCTCTCCTGAAGTTGCAATTTCTGTGATATGTTTCAATATTTATTTTCACAAAGATGTTACTTCTAGTCATAGAGATTGGACACGGTTCAAAGACTGATTTGAGTACGGTGAAGGGGGAGTGTTGGGGTAGGGTGGGGTTGATATGGAGCAAAAAGCGTCCAATTTTGTTATGATTTTGCGTGGAATTTGCTCTCGTTTTTGTTGTTCTAATTCATTCCAGATTTTTTATTTCGAGAACCGATTTAGAAGATGGTATGAAAAATGGGACTGTGCACTAAAGTTCTTTACCAATGACCTTAATTGTTTCAGAAGATAAAGATGTGTTATTGAAATGGCCTTTTGATATCTCACAAATTTCATCCATATTGCCCTCCTCTTCAATTTGAAGCAAGAGAAACTGCATTCCCTAAATATTAAAACTACCATCTAACTATAGAGTAAAGAAAGAAATCTACTCACCTTATGCAGTTTACGCCCGTTATCTAATATTCGTGCATCTAATATCAACATAAAAATTTAATAATTGCATGACGTCATATGGATGTAAAGATATCATGATGACCAGAGCTTCCTCATTTGTATTCTATACTATTGTCGAAAACAGCTTTCATAGGACAAGAATATTGTCCTTCTTTGTTTCAGTTGATAATTTCTGTATAGGTTCCACCTACAAGGCTTGTATACTACGAATGATCTAAGTATCTTAGTATAAGCATTGTGTAACCAGATTCAACAAATTCAACAGTATTTAAGTATCTTAGTGTAAGCATTGTGTAACCAGATTCAACAAATTCAACAGTATTTGAGTATCTTAGTGTAAGCATTGTGTAACCAGATTCAACAAATTCAACAGTATTTGAGTATCTTAGTGTAAGCATTGTGTAACCAGATTCAACAAATTCAACAGTATTTAAGTATCTTAGTGTAAGCATTGTGTAACCAGATTCAACAAATTCAACAGTATTTAAGTATCTTAGTAAAGCATTGTGTAACCAGATTCAACAAATTCAACAGTATTTGAGTATCTTAGTGTAAGCATTGTGTAACCAGATTCAACAAATTCAACAGTATTTAAGTATCTTAGTGTAAGCATTGTGTAACCAGATTCAACAAATTCAACAGTATTTGTTTATTCAAAAGCTCCTCCAATGGAATCAGTAGACGCGGAAACAAAGGGATTAAATCTTTGTCATTTCGTCCGTTAGTCAATTACGGAGAAAATCTTCAAAATGTCAATTTTTAATGCTATTTGTAAGAAATTATGTATAGAATTTAAAAAAACGTTTCTGCAATAGAACATTTTCCACTCGAAGTCTATAAATTTACCGTTAAAATAAATGGAGACACGGTTGTCCAAAATAACCGACTTAATTACCTCCCTTGATTAAGGCTCATTTTACTCTAGTCCGTATGTGGACAAGTGGGCCGACCCAGTATGTCCGTTATGTATCAACATAACTGTTCCTCTGTTTGGATGCATGTATAAACGTTTTTATTTGTGACGTCATAAAGTTTACCCATGCATCATACATCACTCTTTTGATAGGGAAGAGACTAAAAATTAAGAAAAACACAGCAACAGTTGTCGACTTCAAAATATATTTAAAGGAAATACATTAAATTACTATATTCAAAGTTCAATAAAATAAGACAAAAATCCTTTCACAGCAATAAAAAATAAAAAAAATTGACGGCAATCTGTGTTTAGAAAAGAAAGCTATTTCGCTTTTATAAAAAGAGGGGCCCGGGGGACTGAGTGGTCTAAGCTCGACTCTACCGATCACTCACATCTCACCTCTGTCCGCGTAGGTTCGAGTCTTGGTTCGGCCAACGTGGGTATGTGAGAAAGCTTGCCAGTAGCTTCCCGTGGGTCGGTTGTTCTTCCCGTGGTTGTTCCAGGTTCTTCCTCCACCAAATATACTGGCCGCCATGTATTGCCTATCATGTGCCGAAAAATGGCGTTAAAACCCACAAAACCAAAACCATTTATAAAAAGATTAATCTGCGGAATAAATCTGGCTTGAATAAATTTTTAAGGAATTTCTCTTAGAAACAAACATGTCGAAAGGGCTGTAATAGTCTCGTTTCATCTATGAGAACTAGATATGTATCGTCTAGGTTTGCTCACGTGTGACGCCATTGTAGAGTGCTCTTATATGTGACGGCATTGTAGAGTGATCTTATGTGTGACGCCATTGTAGAGTGCTCTTATGTGTGACGCCATTCTAGAGAAACCAGCCAGTCACTAATGTGGAAGTGAATTGATTGCACGGTCATTTCAGGTAACAATTACGTGTTTTGTGCAGTATACGGTCACAAATTGTGATCAAAAACAGGAATTGGACTATTGTTTTCCTTTATTTAAAAATTTCTAAATGAAGAAAGACAAAGAAAATAGGGATCTACCGATGATACTGTTTCCAACAGAGAGAAATTATAAAGAGCATTTTGAGTAGGCTCTACAGCTCGTTTTTTTTTTTCCAAACACATTACAGACGATCAGATAATCATAACTCCTTCTAAACGTTGAAAAGAGGATTTAGACATATATTGTTGGCAATCATCAGGTGAAAATGAGAGAGAGAGAGAGAGAGAGAGAGAGAGAGGGGGGGGGGAATATTGAAAATAAGTCTTCCCCTTTCAAAGGATAGAGAAATTTGAACAGCAAAAATAGTTTAATTAAACTGTTGCTTTATATATTTATTATGGAGAAATAAAAGCAGTAAAATATAAAGTGGAACGTGGCAAAATTATATTATGTTAAGAGATAAAGGGCTACATTTAAAGGGGGTGGGGTGGGGTCCAAAATTGCATCACTTAAAAGAACAGTAGTTTATTTTGGAAGAGATATTGTCTATAATTTTGACTAAATGTAGGGATCTGGTCTATTTATATTCTCATTGTGGATTATATAATATAAAAATTTGAAAATACGCCGAGATCGCACTTCTGCGTTTATATGCACAGTATTTTCGTAATTCTTTCAAACAATCGTCAATATTTTGTTTTCTTTTTTCTCTACATCTATCGATGACCACATTGACCGTAAGTGTAGCATTATCCATTTCAATTTTTTAAAATTTCCTCAGAATCACTGTTCATGTCATAACCTTTCGCAAATTCTAAATAGTTTTTACGTTAGAGAGTATCTTTTTCTGATGATACGTCACTTCTACATACATATCAACGGCAGGTAATACCTGCGCCAACTTTTGTGAGGGTTATACTTTTAAACGCAATTATTCGTAAATGCTGCAATCTAAATTTTTACCAACAAGGAATATGTGGTTTTCAGGTATGGAAGATTTTTTAAAATGTTTAAGCAGAAATCTCCATAACTGACTTTAAAATAAATACCTTAATAGAGACTACGTTATGAAAGCTTCATTCGTTTTTGTGTATATAATGATTTTGTCCATAAGCTTATTCTTGGTGAAATATTTTTGTGCAATGACAAAAAGAAATGACTTTTATCGACCATTTCATTTCGCTTGCTATTTATATGCAGACAATTTTTCAAATGTGATGAATGTTCAGATTATCTCTTAAATAATATTTTGAAGTGTCTGAATGGTTAACCCGTCTGTTGTATTTCAAACCTTGAAAATAAGGATCATCTAAGGAATGCATTGGTACAAAGTACCCAATACAATTTGGTTTAATACGCTATACAAGGTGCAGCTGTTAGTTTTCTCTTTGGACTCGATGATGACACCATATAATACAATCATATTGTAAGAATATCCTTCACTGACGGTATAACATATTGAAACAAATGTTGCATTTCTTGTGAAATAAAAAAAGAATAATAAAAAAATATATGTTCACTCCGTTTAATTGAACAGTCAAGCACTATGTAGGTCTCAATAGTCATACAAGCAGAGTTCGTAACGAATACCCCAACCTTATGTGACGGTACGGGTTTTTATATTACACCTGAATTTCACATGCTGCCTGAATACAGCCTTTTGTGTTAAAAGACTTTTCCGATGGATCCAGTATATCAGTTATGTTCTGTAATTGATCATGTACGGAAAACGATCATACACGATTTACTGTGTGCAGGCATTTGCCGGAATCCTCGACAAAGACTTTGTGTGTAAGCATTTTGCCGGAGTCATCGAGATAAACTTTGTGTGTAAGCATTTGCCGGAGGCCTCGAGAAAGACTTTGTGTGTAAGCACTTGACGGAGCCCTCGACAAAAACTTTGAATCCCCGGGATCATATTCTTCCCTCGTGATCAGGCAAATGTTTTCACACAGAAACAATGTATGATCGATAAAATATAATTTAATATGACTAAAATTTATATTTCTGACGTCTTGTTATGATCACATGTATCTTCTAGAGACTTTTCTAAACAGTGTAACTCTATCAAGATTTTACTGAAACTGGGTTCGCAGACATAGTAACACATGAATCAATGCGTTTTATTTGTTCCTTACTGCAGGGAAAGACACCTCTTCTTATATAAATGCATGGGAAGCTTGAGAAAGTCACCTACACTAGTAGATAAATAACGAGAGCACAACAAATAAACTAAAATGATATAACTGAATAATTTAAATTACTGCCCTCAATTGTGATCTCATTATTTATATACTATGTACACCTACCCTCAATATGCGCTTGACAGCACGAGACCATCTACCTTGGTACTGCATAAAAAACACACCATTAAGTGCGGGCCACTTCCTCGACTACTGGATTTTCAGAGATATGTTTTGGGTATCTCCTATACCTTACTACTGAAACACTACCATACTAACTCGATATCTGAAACATGATTAGTACCTAAAAATGGAGCTGATTAAATGTTAAGTTGTGGCACTGAACAATCACCAATTGAGATGAAACGTAGAAGATATGCGATACCAACGTTGTCTAAACTGCTACTTTATAAGCAGCTTGAATGAGGGCGATCAGAAGCGTATTAATACACCATTGCAGGGTTTGATTACTATACACTTATGTGTATATGTGGTTGGACCAAAAATACAGATGTTTCCACCAACATATTGAAACATAAACACACACAAACTTTGAACAGGCAAATGAAGTATACGTTCAAAATAGGGTAGCAACAATGATAGCCAAAATAGAGAGAAATACAATGCTTACGTAAACGAACACAAATAAACTAGTGAACCGTGAACTAAGAGCGAATATGTCACGGTAAAGGAGATGATTAATTTTAGTGAATGACTGACCGGTTAAATAAAATACCAGCTGTCCTCGTTTACTTGCTATGTACACCTCTGTCTATATATATATATATATATATATATATATATATATATATATATATATATATATATATATATATATCTCTTCCCTGCTCTATGGACATGAGAGCACTATACCATTCAATGATATATGTATGCAAGGACGGGAAAATCAAAAAGACTTGGAAGTTACACATTAGATAGAGCTATTCACATCAAGATTTAACAAGCAATGTCAGTATTTTACTAAAATTGCAAACATAGATAGCTTATAAACTTAATTCAGCTGCAGTGTTATACTGAAACATAAACAGTAAGATAGACCCATCGTAAACACTGTTAGCTGATAACATTAATTTTCATCATTCTTTTATACACAATGCACAGACATGCAGAAAAAAAACAAGCTTCATATAGTCGATTGTAGTACTAATACCTAACTTCAATAGCGCAGTGATATAATCGTTGCATTTGAAAACCAAAAGTTGATGGATCGAGTATCGCTAGCGCCAAAATATGTTGCATATAAAGCAGAACTTGAACACTACACTATGGGTTAAAACAAAAATTGCTACATAAGCGCTTAATGAACCAACATATTCAACAAGATAGGTGATAGGGTTTTCGCAATGTATATGCATTGGAAGCCACGCGACAGAATAGTAAATAAAAAACTAAACATGGGAGTCTGTTTTATCACACATATGAGGATTGCAAAATTGCTTCAGGTATAATACCACTACCGACTAAATAGTTATTGGTTGCTTCTGCTAACCCCACATCTATAATTAGCTCAACGACTCTTCAAAAGTTAGTTTTGATGGTGGTCCAATCTTGAAATTCAAAACCCTGTTTAGCAGCATGCTGAATGACACAATAAAATATGTATCTAGTCAAGTGTGATAAATATCACCAATCACTCCCTTCTTCTGGATCAATTAATCAGACATTATTGGAACGCACATTACATATCGTATCATTCATATTGCAGACTGACTTTACTGGATAGGTTACACAAAGCAATCTTCATCGTATTCACCACTTTGGATAAAATTGTAATTGTATCAGCTGTCATCATAACATCCTACGGAATCAAGACTCTGTATGAAATAAATGCTTTCATTGGTGGAATGCAACGTATGCTACAATACATTACAGACCTTTTGCAAGATATCAAAAGATGGGAGTATTGCATCAAGGGTTAAAGTAAAAAAGGCCATTAAAAAGACACCGGGCTAGGTGTGCTTGTGAGAACGACTGGTGCAAAATCTACAACATATCTGGAATGTGATAGTTGCTGCTAGGTTGTTGCACAGTAGGTTTCTTATTAGATTAGTGCCTATCTCATACCGGTAAGTTTTGGTAGAGACCAGAACAAAAAAATTAAGAAGGAAGTATGAAACAACCTCAGTATGTATGGCATGAATTTAGTGCATATCTCGTACCGGAAAGTTTTGGCAAAGACCAAACCAAAAGAATTTACATGCACTTATAAAACAACCGAAGTACGTACAGTATGAAGTTAGTACATATCTCAAACGGAAAGTATAGACACGGTTGTCGAATTATCGCCCTTTGTACTGATATCGCTCGCTAGGTGCGTAGCAGTAGTGTCCGCCATATCACTAGTGAAATAGATTGTAAACAAAGCGAATCGGTGAGTACAAATACCCATAAAGGATTCCACTGACTGCACAAATTCTATAAGAGAACATTTACATTCCAAATTTGTTGGGAATAAATTAACAAACCAAGGACTTCAAAGTGAAGTGGCAGCAAAACAATATTTAAATTCTAATGGATATTTCTGTTATTAAAAAAAGAATGCATGCTTCTATGGAGGAAAATTGGTTGTCAGCGAGCCCAGATAGAATTTGAAATGAAGACACGCTGCTTGAAATTAAATGTTCAATGCCTACTAACTCAACCACACTGGATGAACTTTTAAAAAAAAAAGAAATATGATATCCAAAAGAGTGGCAATGACAGTCTGATTATTAAGAAGAAAGAGAGCTCTACGTGCAAATTCAGATGACAATATTTTGCACTGGAAAAGTAATCTGCTTGTATAATTTAGTGAAGATGACCACAAGTTTGTGATGTCAATAAAAAATATGTATATGGCTATGTTACAAGACTACCTACAGTCTATGCAGAGAAAATGATGTCACGCATAGTTGATGAAATGTAAGATCACGTATTGTTCAGTAAGACTTTCAAAACATGTATGAGTCTGTAACTATACATGTATATAAAAATAGTTTTCTGTTGCTTCTGATTTTTTAATCATGTTATGATGTTAATGACTGTGTCATTTATTTAAATTACACATTTGGGAAAATAAAATTTAGTCTTTTTATGTGTCAGTTCAAGTTTCACCTTTAGTCAAGTGAAAGGATTAACTCATAAGAACAAAATATGAGTTTCTTTAGGCCTAGATAATAACATGTGGCTTCGCAGCACAGACCTTTTGGCGTGTCTTGGGAGTCATCGGGATTATAGGACCTAGCCGCAGGAATTTAGTCACCAAGGCTGGCAAACAGGCCGGGGAAGCCTCACGTTGGATTTGGCGGAAGAGAGAGGAGCGATGGAAAGCTAATCGGTTCCGGGCTGAATCTGATCAGATCAATCGGCGCACTCCTGGAGACCGTTGTGGGTGAGCTCCGAAACGCTATAGGAAAGGGGATCCCCACCTGATGATGGAACAGGTTGCAGTGCAGAAGTGTATTCATATATTGCCATATCCAGAGACCTCAGTGACTATTAGGAAAGACTAATTGGCAGGGAGAGGCTGCTGTCAATCGAGAAAGTTCGGTGAACATGTGTATCATGGCCTAGCAAGCCAGAGTACTACTCCTGTGAAGGACAAACCTACAACTTCGCTATGGATATATATGTTGTGAGATATCCCCAAAGTCGTGCGAGAGCGAGAAGGATGAACGGCAAGACCACGGTTACAAACACGCCTGATCAACGTACAACGAACCAGAATACGGACACATCTAGAGTCTGCAGTTATGGCAAAACATGCAAAAATGAGAGGAGGCTTAAAATTCACCATGATGGGATGTCCTCTGATCCTGAATCTACTACAACACCCAGGGCAACCTGGTGAGACGGAGGAGTAGATGGACCAGGATACACACCAAAGTGTCCTGCACCTCCACGTGCTAGAGGCTGAAACGAGTTCAGCAACGGGGTGGAGAATCTAGATGCGTCGGTGGATTTGAGCAGGGGACAGGAGTTGGATACTCAGGGACGGGTTACAACGATAAACGAGAGTGTTAGTCAACAGAAACCAAGAGTGAAATGGCCTGTAAGTTCCAACAAAACAGCATGGACACAGTTTGATGAGGACATAGACCAACTATTGGAAGTACATCTGCAGGAAGTGTTGACAGAAAGGTAGAAACCATGGCCACCATCATCTACAGTATGGGAAAAGATCGGTTGGGGATAGAAGGAAAGAAGCAGGGAAATATATTGCCAAAAGAAAACCGTAGACTTAGGGAGATTGCAAACATAAGAGCAGAACTGCGGAGGCTAACGAAAAGGTATTGCAATGCAGTGGATGAAGAGAAAAAGGGGCTGAATGACCTCAGAGATAACCTACGTGAAAGGCTGAAGACACCGAGAAGAGCAGAGAACATCAGAAAGAACAGAAGAGTGCGTATGAAGAAAAGAGCAAACTTCACTGTCAATCCGTTTGGCTTCGTCAAAAAGCTGCTAGGCAAAAAAAGATCAGGGAGATTTTAATGTCCGAAGGAGGAAGTAGAAGAACACTTGAGAAAAACCCACAGTGATCCAAATAGAGAGAAAGGCCTCGGATATCAGATCAAACTAATAAGCCCAGAAGAACCAGCATTTCCAATTGACAGTTCAGAACTAAGACTGGAACAATTGAAGGACATTATAAAATATACAAGGGCAGCATCAGCTCCTGGACCAAATGGTGTTCCTTACAAGGTCTACAAATACTGCCCAAGACTAACCAGAAGACTTTGGAAGCTAATAAATGTCATATAGAGAAGAGGCAAGTTGACATAGAGTTGGCCGCTTGCAGATGGCTGCTTTATTCTGAAGGAAGCGAATTTGTCCGCAATCAAGCAATTCAGAGCAATATCCCTTCTAAACGATGAATTGAAGATATGCCTACCCATCTTTGCCTGGCGTCTGACGAAATACATTCTGGAGAACAGTTACATCGATACTTAATTTCCTGGAGTACCCGGTTGCCTTGAGCACACAAGTGTCTTATCTAAGATCATCCGGGCTGCCAAAGAAAAAATAAGCGATCCAACAGCCTTGTGATTAGACCTCGCCAACGCAAATGGCAGCATTCTACACAAGTTGGTGAAACTGACTCCAGAGAAGTATCATGTACCAGAGAATTTCAGGGACATGCTTCAACACTACCTCGATAACTTCAAAATGTGTTTCACCGTGTCAGACCATACAACAGCATGGCAGAGATTAGAAGTTGGCATCATAACTGGATGTACCATTTCGATAGTACTATTTTCAGCTTCAACGAATCTCCTTGTGAAGTCAGCATATAAGATGAACCGAAGACCAGTTATGTCATCTGGAGTTCGGCAGCCTCCTACAAGAGCCTTCATGGATGATATGACAATTATATCCAATTCAGTATCAGAAGTTAGGTGGATGTTAGAAGATATTGTAGACCTGATCCACTGGGCCAGGATGAAGTTTAAGTCATCTAAGTCAAGAAGTCTGGTCCTGAAGAAAGGAAAGGTGCAAGACAAATACAGGTTCAAAATAGGAGAGGAAGTGATACCAACACTGAGTGAGCAACCAGTTAAAAGCCTCGGCAAGTGGTTTAAGGATTCTTTGAATGACAGTGAGAGTGTGGCAGATATGAAGCGACAAGCCAAGGACTGGATTGAAACCATAGATAATGGTGGGCTACCTGCGAAGTACAAGGCCTGGTGTTACCAGCTTGGTATTCTACCAAGAATCCTTTGGCCACTTCATATATATCAAGTCCCATTAACAGCTGCAGAAGCAGTTGAGAGAATGTTCAATACATATCTGCGACGATGGATGGAAATGCCAAAGAGCTTCAGTAGTATCGGCTTGTACAGTACCGGCAGCAAGCTTCAGTTACCACTATCATGAGTGACATCAGTGACAGAGGAGTTTAAGGTGACCAAGGCCAGGCAGGTGATGATGTTGAAAGACAGTGCAGATGAGAAGGTGAGAGAAGCAGCAGTGGAGGTACGGACAGGTAGAAAGTGAGTAGCATCAAATGCAGTTAAAGAGGCAGAACCCAGACTGAGACACAGTGACATGTTAGGCACAGTAGCAACAGGAAGGATGGGGATGGGAAGTATGAAATGACCGACATGGCAAGCAGCAAGCACCAAATAGAAGCGTGACATGGAGCAGATAGAAGTACGTCTTGCAGAAGAGGAAGACAGGCAAGTTAAAGATGTTGGCATGAAGAAGCAGCGAGATTTGCCACGTTGGGAAACTGCGAGGTCTAGGAAACTGACTTGGAGCGACATCTGGAGAGTTGATGCCCAGAAAATCAGTCTTCTCTTACGCTCATTGTATGATGTTCTCCCTACACCAATAAACCTCAAGACATGAGATTGCTGCCAGTATGGACATAGCCAGGAGAAAGAAACACCAAGTGCAAAACGGTCCCAAGTTCATCAGCTGTGTGAGAAGTGGTGAGACACAAAGGCAAAAGACTGAAGCAATAGGCATCTTGACAACTTCGTAGGATTGGGAAATGTATGCCGATGTCAAAGGGCAGCTGATGTTCCCAAGAGACATGGAACCAGTTGCAGTGCAGAACTGTATTCATATATATATATATATATATATATATATATATATATATATATATATATATATATATATATACAACCGACTTTGTAGCATCATATTTTGGGGATGTGTGCGAGATGGTATAGTGGTATGTGCTTACAGGCATGGTGACGGGTGTCGTAACCCCCAATCCGTGTTCAAATCTCCGTAGAGTACGAATTCTGCTAATGTTATCAAGCATTCTCCTGTAGAATCCAGATATAGCACGTTTCGCTCTGTTTGGTGTATATTTTAATTCTCTCTCTCTCTCTCTCTCTCTCTCTCTCTCTCTCTATATATATATATATATATATATATATATATATATATATATATATTCCATGTAGCAAGAAGGACTAGTACACTGAGAAATTTATTAGTCCTGCTGAACCTTTATTAGTCCTTCCCACAAAACAATGTTATCTATATATGTAGATTAACAACACTTCAGGGAGAAGGTAATTTAAAAATCAGGCCATAGATTTGGCAGTGTTGCTATATTTATAATCGCCATAAGTCTAACCTTAACTTTTAATATTTGAAATTAATTGGCCTCGGAATAAATATTTCTGCAAAATCAATAATACATGAAGTCCATGGTAGGTTTCTTTGAAAGATTCTTGGAAACATTCTCTAATTATTTCTCTTGGAAGTCATATTATCAGTGATTTGAACTTATCTACAAAGACTGGAATTCAAGAATTTAAAACCTTGCATGCCCATATGACGGCATAGACAAATATTTAAATGGTACGAAACACGCAGTCTTCATGCACTTGTCCGTGTATTTCACACATAAAATTCTTCCATAAATAGTGTTTCCGACGATTATTTGAGCATCCATTGATGGAACATGAACTACCTCCATCTTTTTTTATATTTTCCATCGCTATTCATGTCAATTTTAAAAGATAAAATGTAAACAAAAAGACTGATGTAGTTTTGATCGCGGCACGTGCGGTATCTAATGTTCCTTTCAATACTGTCATGGCTGACACATCACGTGATGGGTTAATGGCCGCACTCATGAAACTGGGGTCAAATACAGATAACGGTGTCTTCTGATAGAACCAAAAGAAAACAATTAACATGTACATGCGAACAAACTAAGTATGTATGGTATGAATGTAATGTGTATCTCATACCAGGAAGCTTTGGTGGAGACCAAAATAAATAAATAAACACAAGGCTAGACGTGCTTGTGCAGACCACGCGTATACATCCTACAACTTTTAGGGAATTGAATAGTTGCTGATAGGTTTAATCTACAGCTCTGATTTAAATTCTTTTACATGGCATCATCCATTTGCTCAATTTGCTCTCTGTTTGGACAATTCTCTGTTTGGACAATTCTCTGTTTGGACAATTCTCTGTTTGGACAATTCTCTGTTTGGACAATTCTCTGTTTGGACAATTCTCTGTTTGGACAATTCTCTGTTTGGACAATTCTCTGTTTGGACAATTCTCTGTTTGGACAATTCTCTGTTTGGACAATTCTCTGTTTGGACAATTCTCTGTTTGGACAATTCTCTGTTTGGACAATTCTCTGTTTGGACAATTCTCTGTTTGGACAATTCGTTGCAGAAAGAAGAATCTGTTTAAACTTGATCCTATGTCATCTAATGCTTGAAACAAACTGTCCAATTTCCGTGTCTGCGGTGCTCATTCGTTTAATAGTAATGTCAGTGCTTCCTCAGTTGCTAAATTTGTTGTCAGCTTTACAAGACTTTCATGCACAATGATTTTCATCTCAAGTTGTTTCTCTCGATATGTTTTATCTGTAAATTGCAGGCAACGGTTTTCACAGTGAATTGAATTCGTCTAAGCTGTTAAGGTGGAGTTTTTTATTACATGACTTGATAAATACTACATGTGTGTTGAAGTGTCGGGGCAATAAGGGCATTCTTTATGCATCTTAAGTATCTAAGTGACGTAAAAAATGAGTGACTGAAAGCTACTATCAGACACTGAAAGCTACTATCAGACACTGAAAGCTACAATCAGACACTGAAAGCTACTATCAGACACTGAAGCTACTATCAGACACTGAAAGCTACTATCAGACTTAATTTGGCGCATCTTTGCGCTTCAATCAGTGGCTAGTTATAAACGCCTAAATATGTGAAGCGGTTAGATACAAGACCGATATTGCTCTCTGTGAGCGTTCAGTCGCTTTGCTCACTCCATCCGTTCATCAATCGCATATAGGTTGTATAACAATTACAACCGGAGAAGAGCTGAGGAAAGCAAAACCCAACAAACTGGGAAAATTTAGACACAACATTTAATCTTAGAACCTACAGCTTGTTTACCTTACAAAATACGCAACAACTTTAATTCTGTCACAAAACGTTTAATGTAGTGTGTATTTTGAACGAATATAATGCAAAGAATTACTCGTCTTTGGAAAATATTGTCGTAGCTCTTACACATAATTATGCCTGAGCGTACTTTTCAAAAAATAAAAATGAAACATGTATAGGGCGTTTATTTAAACACAATGAACCGCAAAAGAAAACAAAAAACAAAAAAAAAAACAAAAAAAAAACAAAACAAAAAAACAAAAAACAAATTGAGTAATATACACATAAGACTTGTGAAGGCATTTGACTACTATATATATTAATAGGAACTCCATGTATGAGATATAATATTAAACATTCATGTCATATTAATTACAAAAAAAATGAAGTTCACGACGAACAATATTAATATACAGTTAGCATGTAAATCAAAATGATCTGAATGCAACGTATATATGGAAAACATTTTAGTCAGTCATAAATTTGTAACTTTACATATTGTAAAAAACAAGATGTAATTATGTCCATTAGTTACCTCGTAAAACTTTCACCAATGATGAAAATATTATGCTATTTAACACACATCACCATCTCTGATTTCAATTTTATAAAGGAAACAGATTACCCAAAACGTTACCTATGCAGTGATTTGGAACCTAAATTAAAAGTGTACACACACAATCAGAAAGGTTGGAAAGAGTTTGCTGAATCACAACCATACATTAATGTCTAAATTAGGGTTATTTGTACAAGATACACAAAAGAGCTGGTTAACATACTTCTATGAACAATTTCAATTTACTATTTATATACATAATAAATTAAAATAAAACACAGCTTCATAAAAATATAATATTCATTTCTATCATATACAGTTTAATTAGAATATGCAAATAATTATACAATTATACGATCTATTAATAGTCATGGGAAACATAATCTTAATTATTACATCATATCAGTCTATTTATAAAGCGCAGTAAAATTTAGTATCGAGTGAGATGGTCCATTCCAATTTACATATATATATATATATATATATATATATATATATATATAGAGAGAGAGAGAGAGAGAGAGAGAGAGATAGAGAGAGACAGAAGAGAGAGAGAGAAATGGAAATACGCATATATATAGAGACAGACAGACAGACAAAGATACAAAGAGAGAGAGAGAGAGAGAGAGAGAGAGAGAGAGAGAAATTAAAGAGAACGTCTTAAACTTAACACAAATCTATACGTTTTACCTTCTGTTTCGTAATGTCATCAGCTGTGGAAGATCAATTAACTCTAGCATCTGATTTACATGTCAGTTACTGTGGAAGATCAATTAACTCTAGCATCTGATTTACATGTCAGTTACTGTGGAAGATCAATTAACTCTAGCATCTGATTTACATGTCAGTTACTGTGGAAGATCAATTAACTCTAGCATCTGATTTACATGTCAGTTACGAATTATCTAAATGAAAGAAGTAGAAAGGAAGCAGCCATGTTGATGTCCAAATCTGAATCTTGATTGTGAATATCTAAATGTCACGTGATATTCCGACAAAATTGACGTATATTAGAAAGAACTTTAAAGTTGCACAATTAAGTAAACCATGAAATATGCATTTGTTCCCGAAACCAAAATTAAAGTCGAAGTCGAATGGGTTTTGTTTCTTCCCGTTTGGTTTTCTGTAACAATTAATAGCATATCTAGATCTAAAATCTAACCGCGTTCTCCAGTCCTGTCCTTTTTTTACTGTGTGTGTGTGTGTGGGGGGGGGAGTTGAAATAGTGAAATTATAACATTTCTTCTTCAATCAGACTTTCAACACTGAGACGAACATTCTATGTAGTTCTATACAATTAGGACACAACCCTTCAAATATGCCAGTATTAGTTATAGCACATTCTACGTAGTTCTATACAATTTGGACACAACCCTTCAAATATCCCAGTATTAGTTATAGCACATTCTATGTGGTTCTATACAATTTGGACACAACCCTTCAAATATCCCAGTATTAGTTATAGCACATTCTATGTGGTTCTATACAATTTGGACACAACCCTTCAAATATGCCAGTATTAGTTATAGCACATTCTATGTAGTCCTGTACAATTTGGACACAACCCTTCAAAAATGCCAGTATTAGTTATAACACATTCTATGTAGTTCTATACAATTTGGACACAACCCTTCACAAATGCCAGTATTAGTTAGAGCACAACCATTATATAATATTTCAATGTGGGCTATAATTATTTTGCCTGTTTAATAACATAGCCTTTACAGAATACACAAAATATGGCATAAATACATTATTAGGGGACACACCTAACATTACATGCACATGAAAGTTGTTCAGCTCACCGTTCACTTGTGTCACATTCGCACGTAGAATACTTTAAAAGTTTGAAGAAATAAAAACAAAGCAACAACAACTGCGGCTTATGCTATTCATTAGCAATTTTTTCTTTGGACTATTTAAAAGGAAGGCTAGCTTGAGAGGTCCGCGTATCTTTGAGTAACAATATAGGTAGACATTTCAAGTTAGGAAAATGACTCGTGCGTGTATAAAATAAGTAGTAAACTAGTTGGGATATTTTTTTAATGTTAATACTTTTTTAAACTCACTACTCATGAAGAATATATTTGTCTTACCTTATCTCATGCTCGATTTTATATTTGAAATTTAATACATATTTAAAAATATCCGTGTTCCTACTGTAAGGAGGTACGTCTCATGCATAAATATATAAATAAAATCAATGCAGCATCCAATTGTCGAAACTAGATTATTGTTTTAAAACAAATCGTCGTTTGAATTAGATGGCTAACTTTCAAGGTAGGCTTACTTTCAAGGTGGGCTTCCTTTCGAGCGTGGCTTAATTCGAATTTTTAGGGCATCTTTGTACTAGTCATGTTTCTAGGAATGTCGTTATTGAATTAGCACGTCAATTGTTTGGGCAGTTTGATTACGTTCTTTCGTCGATTTCAATATTTTTGTGGACATTTATGGATACTACTAAAACGCTAATTTTCTAGGAATTGTCTTAAAATTATTTATTGACGTTTTCTGTATTTTGAAAAAAAAAAAAAGAAATAAAATGAAAAAAAAGAAAAGGTAAATAAAATGCCTCTTTGGTGCATTGAATGAAACATCTATGCATATATTCAACTATTAAGGGAATAATAAATACATTTAAAACATATATAAATACATTTAAAACATATATAAATCAATAAACATACATAAGTACCAAGAAGCAGAACCTGTGCCTAGATGATATGCAGCATGTTTGAATGCTTTAGTATTCAACATAGGCAATAAGCTTGATTATCTTTGCAAAAGGCAGACGATCTCGCATCAGCGCCAATGGCGCTAATTTATAATACACATACATTCATACAAATTAAAGAAAAATTCGGCAAACATGTGTGTGATCTGTAGCGATATATAATATTTAATCCATGAATGAACTATGTGTTAATTTGTTTACAGTACAAACACGACTTAATATAGACATAATTCCTCTTACATCAGCATTCTAACCAAAGCTCTATTATAATGATTAGATACTTTGGTCTGATCCTTTCTTTTATCCAATAAATACATAAATCTCGTGTCTTAGGATTGTAATAAGAATATTAAAATAATTATATATTACTTTGGAAAATCTTTCGGCTTGACAAGTTACTAGAATACCACATTACAGCGCTGTCTCTGGACCGGTAAATAAAGTCCGTCCATTTTCTGTAGGTACAGTCATATATTGGGAACATTCCCGCTCTTCCAGGGACTGTCCCCCAGTGAAGAGCCTTTTGAATGTTTCTCGAAACTGCCTGCTCATTGCGCAGTAGACGACAAAATTCAGAGGGTAACTCACCAAAATGAAGAAGTTTGATATTAACGTCATGACACTGTACGTCTCGGGTTTGAACAGGGCTAGTTGAAACGTGTTATCAGCAATAAATATCGTCATGATAATACCCAAAGGAAACTCAACCAGTAAGAATAGTCCGACAACTGCAACAAGCATAAGAGTTGTGCAGTTACTGTCCTTCAGTTTCTTAGATTCGCTCTTTCTGTTTTGCTTTAACAGTTGCGTTCTTCTCAACTGAGCATTGCGCATTGCTGAAATTAGCAACCCATTCAAAACGACCAGGGATATACACGGCACTAGGTGCATGAAGATGACCCTGAACCAAAAATACATATTCAGGTACAAATCCATGTTGTCAACGACCCAGGGTTTAGGCATATCTACGCATCCAATGTAAGATATGTTCGGGTGCAGTCTTGATGTCACGGGAATAGGGTCGAATGTAAAATCTACAAATCGTGAGACTTGGGAGAGAATAGCAACCGCGTAGACTATCAAAGTAGCCCTGATAACATTTGGTATAGTGCACCAAGTCCGTGCCTGTATAGAATGACAGATGTATACATATCTCTGAGCGGCTAGTCCAACTGTGAGCCATATTGAAGCTGTATGAAATATGGTGGGCACATGTTCGCATAGATATCTGTAGGAGTAGCACCAGTTATAGGGCATGGGGTCCAAAAAATTACCCATAGCAAAAAAGTATAAGAAAAACGGAAGTGGAAACACCCCGGTAAGCATATCGCTCAGAGCCATGCCAGCCAAAAGGGCATTGGTTGGCGTTCTCATATGAGTCTTCAAAAGCACTGCGATCACAAAGGTGTTAGTTACAACTGTTATCAGAATAAGTATAGGGGACATGTATCCATTGATAGGAACAGAGAATCTGTCAGGATATAGCGAAGCCAGGATCAATATTTTATCTTCGTTAACATATTTATCGTCTGCACTGTCGTTAGCCATATCCAGAGTTGTAGTGTAGTTAAAAACAGTGTCGTTTCCCATACTCATATATTATTATGTTATAGTCTGGTTGAAACACGCTTGAAAGATGCAAACTTACGATGCAGTATGAATTTATTGAATATAAAAGATGGAGAAAAAAATCACTTTTTCCTGACCTTTTGATCCTTCTGGGTATACAACAGAATATCGACATATTTTGAAAACTGGTTCATCTGACAATTCAGGATTGTTCTTGCTTCATTCATTCATAATTTTGTTTCAGGCACAAAAGAGTTATCACAAAGGAATTACATTGTAGAATATGGGACAATTCATTATTAAGAAGGAATCAGCTACAATCTTTTTCTTTCTTTTGTGCTCTCTATGCACCCAGATTTGTTCTAAAACAAAATCACAACTCTTATAGCCATTTCCGTGAATAGTCACAGTGCCTGCTCACTTTTCCTCGAAATTAAGGAATTAAAACTACTTCTAAATGAAATTCGGGTGTCAACTCTACGTTTCCGCTATCGAACACTAAATAGAAATGTCAGGTGACACAACCAGAGGCGAGATAACGAAGTAAATCAAAAGTTGAATGAAACGGTGCAAATTTTCTGCCTCTATTAAACGTTCATCAAGGAAAAAATTAATTTTCTTCAAGGAAAGATCATTTCCACTTCTTCTGGATTTCTATCAATACCAAATGGCTGATAAGATGGAGTCCTTGGAGTCAATGACAAATTAAACTTCTTTAGTAACACAGGTAGGGTCAATGCCTCGACAAACCAAAGTAATTCAGTGCGTTGCTTGCCTTTCTTTCCCACAGTTAAGTGATATAAAACTATATGTAATGTCATAAAAAGACACTGGAATATATAACTCTCGTAAAGAAAGATGAGGACTGATAGCTGAATTTTATGTTGTCTTGTTGAAAGCCTGCCATAATATCTCAAACACTGGTGATTAGTAACATTATTGCACTGGTAAAATAGGGTCCGGTTGCAAGACACTCTTCATTTGATAGTGTATCTTCAAATACAGCTTAAATTTGTGTTAACAAAAATAGTAAATTGGCTCCAATGAAAATTTTGTATTCCGTATATCACAATCTACAGCTGATACTTGCATATGCTAGAACATGTATATATTCTCCTTTGGGTGACTAGAGAAGTTGTCGGTTTCGCTTTGTCTTCTAAAAAGTTATTACTTACTTGTAACCTATTAAAACTGCGCAGTGTTTGCTTTATAATAATGTAAATATCGTAGAGGGTCCGAATTTCATTCTTTTTGGAACACTTCCAATGTACGTTTTTTGTAAAAACAATTTTGATACTACTTATCGAGAGAAATTGTATTAGTACAAGGAAGTATCATAGTCAACTCAAAGAATGGACTCCATCACACTTTTTACATATGCTGTTTACGTCCCGCTTTAGGACCTATATAATGATCTTTTCAGAAAGGCAACCACAGAATGCATACGTTTGTCGTTTTCTTGTTGTCAAATTTTCTGCTGCATTTGCTTCTTCCTGAAAAGAGAAATACTGGATATTAACGAAAAGAAAATTTTTTGGGGTTGGTTTTATAATATTTGAAGCTGTTTAAGCGAAATCTGTACGAAAACAATTTTCATTGCGTTCTTGCTTCGCAATAAGGGAGTGTCAACTGAAAAGCTATTTGGATGCAAAGATTGTGTCTATACATTGGTAAGTTTCGACTGCAGGGATATGTTTGGATGCAAAGATTGTGTCTATGCATTGGTAAGTTTCGACTGCAGGGATATGTTTGGATGCAAAGATTGTGTCTATGCATTGGTAAGTTTCGACTGCATGGATATGTTTGGATGCAAAGATTGTGTCTATGCATTGGTAAGTTTCGACTGCAGGGATATGTTTGGATGCAAATATTGTGTCTATACATTGGTAAGTTTCGACTGCAGGGATATGTTTTGAATATAATCGTTATTAGAATATATTACAGATTCAGATGTTTTGGCTTTTTGAGCAAATATTGTTACGGAGATAGTTTCAAATTGCAATAATTAACAGAAATAACCGAAATAACCGATCTCCAACTCTGTTTGAAATGAAGACATATATATATATATATATATATATATATATATATATATATATATATATAGAGAGAGAGAGAGAGAGAGAGAGAGAGACATACAAGTTTGCCAGTATTTCCTTGGCTTTCCAAAGTTATAAGTGTAGTATCAAGGAGAAGTAAGGCTTCCTACTTCCAGTGGGACATTATCACACATGGTAAATCTAAATGTTGAACAACCACTGCAGTCATAACTTTTACATCATATTTTTACGACATCTTACACATTTTAAACATAATTAAGAACTGTACTTCATATTCTACACGATTCATGAAATCCCGAAGTTTGAAAATTGATAGCACGCTGCTTGAACGGACTTTTGCTGTTGCCGTTCTTGTAATGTGCATTTGATTTTCAACGGACTTTTGCTGTGCCGTTCATGTAATGTGCAATTTATTTTCAAGCTTCAGTACTTTATGAATTTTGTAAAATACGAAGTTTCATTCTTATAATTACCAATAGTTATAAAATAATTATGAATTTCAAGTAACAATTAACAGAACTAAAAATTAGAAAATTGTTTACAAATATTGTCGAAGCACACAAGATGAACTGGTGTTTTGAACTAATAAGTACTTGTTTTCTGTGTCACAAGATGTGATTTTGACCGATCTAAATGCTTGTTACTAATGGCATGGTAACAGTTTTTAATTATATATCCGTGGTATCTAGAATTCTCAGACTCAGCACTTGTCATACGGAGTTAGAAATTTTAAATTCAACCGTGTAGCTATCTATCTAACTATCTATCTGTCTGTGTGTGTGTACTAAAAACATAATTTGCATTAAATAAAAAATTTTATAAAAAAAACAAAAAAAACAAAAACATATAGATGGGATGAGGATATAAACAGATTACCGTGGATTCATTTAGTTTTCGTGAATATCCATTTTCTTGGCTTCGTAAAAATGACGTTTTCGTAGGTATTTAAATTCATTGATTGAAGAAGAGTCCCATTGTTTTCAAAATGAAATCATTGTCCGTGGAAGTCCTTAAATAGTGGGTCTGTTACAATTACGAAATTCGCGAACATCTGTACCCATGAATAGACGTTAATTTACAGTACATCAGAATTATTCTTTTGCATGGAATTCCACTGTTATCTTGAAGATGTGTGGAATTCCACTGTTATCTTGATAATGCGTTTACTTATACTGTTATCGTGATGATGCGTGTAAGTCTACTGTTATCTTGATGATGCGTGGATTTCTACTATTATTTTGAAGAGGCGTGGAATTGTACTGTTATGTTGAAGAGGCGTGGAATTCTACTGTCATTTTAAAGAGGCTAATCACAAAGGATCATCGGCGTTTAAAAAGTAAGGTAGAGATGTGAAGAAATTGTGTGTGAGGATACAACATACTATTGTTATCATGACAAAATGTGCCCATGTATTCATCCATAACGTTCAATTGTTGCGCGAAGACAAAATTGATATCATTAAAGCATATTGCAAGTTTTTATTCTATGCAGAGGAAAGAAAGGTGAACAAAAACAAAAACAAAAAAAAAACAAAAAAAGAACAATATCAATTATTGCTATTTATCAACAATGAATAAATAAAACAGGGAGGATATTGTCCTCACTTCACAGTTTCATCTTCTGAACAAAGTATTTGCGACACTCAGACAAATATAAAAAATTGGTAAGGACTTGTATAAACTTAAATAAAACAGGGAGAACTTAGTACTTTTAGTGATTGAGAAGGTATAAATAAACAATAATGTGATGTAGAAATGTCACCTTATCGAATGTTCACTTGGGGGGGGGGGAAAGGTCTGTAAAGAATATTCACTCAGGGATGAGCACTTTCCCATAGGATACTCACCCAGTTACAGAGCGCAAATGATGATGACAGGGATGAGCACTTTCCCATAGGATACTCACCCAGTTACAGAACGCAAATGATGATGACAGGGATGAGCACTTTCTTATAAGATACTCACCCAGTTACAGAGCGCAAATGATGATGACAGGGATGAGCACTTTCTTATAAGATACTCACCCAGTTACAGAGCGCAAATGATGATGACAGGGATGAGCACTTTCTTATAAGATACTCACCCAGTTACAGAGCGCAAATGATGATGACAGAGATGAGCACTTTCCCATAGGATACGCACCCAGTTACAGAGCGCAAATGATGATGACAGAGATGAGCACTTTCCCATAGGATACTCACCCAGTTACAGAGCGCAAATGATGATGACAGGGATGAGCACTTTCCCATTGGATACTCACCCAGTTACAGAGCGCAAATGATGACGATGATATTATACTTCAACTACTGCAGTGAAAACAAAATTTTACTAAAGCATAAGATGATAATTGCACTGCAACTCTTCTACTTCTCCTGCTACTGCTACTATTACTTCTACTATTACTACTACTATTACTACTACAAAAGTCAATATTATGCATTAAGTGTACTATTTTCTAAGAGAACAAATTTACTACCTGACTTAAGAATATTTTCGTAAGTGATTTCACTCAAGAGATATGGATGGCATTTATTAAAAGCAAAATTGCATGATGTAGCTGATGTAACAGTTGCAATGTGTGCCGACGCAGAAATTATATGTACAGAAAGTTTACTTCCTGTTTTTAACATCTATCTATCTATCTATCAATCTATATATATATATATATATATATATATATATATATATATATATATATATATATATATATATATATATATATATATATATATATATATATAACCACAATAAACTGTCAACTAACTGATAAACACCAGTATCTTCTCCCATCCAGTTGTAATCCAAAACATTGTATTCGAAACATCCCGTATAGCCAGGCACTGAGGATACGGAGAATTTGCTCCGACGATGAAACATTTCAAAAAAGATCTGAAGAGTTATCTGAACAATTGATGAACCGAGGCTACGACAAAAACCTGATAGCAAAGGCAACAAAAAGGGTTAAACAAAAAAACCGCAATGACCTACTAAAACATAGAAAGAAGGACAAGATTGAACGGATACCATTTATCCTGACCTACCATCTAGACAACCCCAAAGTAGGCAAAATCATCCAGAAACATTGGCCCATCTTGGAATCTTGTGCCACACTAAAGTTAATCCTTCCGAACAAACCAGTAGTAGCCTACCGCAGACCAAAAAACCTCATAGACATCCTAGTCAGATCGAAGCTAACGCCAATCACAAGCCAAGACCACCCTAGCAAATCTGGTTCCAGTGGTGATAAAATGTGAAAAACCTGTCAACATATGATATAGATCAGCACATTCTCTAGGACAGCGACGACCGAAAAATTGAACATATATGGTCCAAACAGATAATGTATTTTATCTCATCACATGTAAGATCTGCGGCCTTCAGTATGTCGTAGACACAGAAAAGCTACACAAAAGGATCAGTCTTCACAGATCTGATTGGACAACAAAGAAGCTGGACAGAAGTCCAGTGGCAGAACAATTCTCTTCTCCTGGCTACACTTTCAGTGATGAAACACTGACTGCAATTGCTAACAACCCCAACTGGAGTTCCGAAACCAGGAAAGAAAAAGAATCTTATTGGATACGCCGCCTTAGAAGACAGAAACCAAGCAGCTTAAACCATCAAGACTAGAACAACAACCACACGCAAATAAAATCATCATCTGTTTACAGCCACCACATTTCCAATTAAATAATTCATTCATTTTGCTCGTTAGTTACACACTCGCCTATAATTACTACTGTTTTGTTATTGCTTTTTGTTTTTATTTTTAGTTCTTCTAGGTATAATTATTGCTATGGTCATTACTCGCCTTACCGAAACAATAACATATCGGGGATATAATCTGCGGTTACACCAATTTACATTAAATAATAGACGGCTACATGGCTCATCCCTTTGTAGGTCAAAACCAATTAATCTCAATAAAGGAACACATTATTAGACTCGTTAAAATGAGCCTTGTCCTGATCCAGACAGATAATTAGTTTTATCGACTGTTGTACAGAAAAGGCATGTATTAGACTGGGGGGGGGGGGCACAGTTTACCCAATGTCTGTGCTTTTTTTCTTGTATTCTTTTACATCCTAGGCAGATTTACAAGTTTAGATCTCCACACTTAGTAACAGAAAGAAAATACAAAAATGTCTGAAGAGAAAGCTTGCTGAAACAAGTTAGCAAGAAAAATAAGAGAAAGGTAAAGTATTATTATTATTATTACAAAATATTTTAACTTCGTTATGAAAGCAATGAAGATTGAAATGTTCTAAAATACTTCAGTGGTTCTCTCCTTCAAGAGGTGAAAGTGCCAAAATTGTCTAGGTTATTTTCTACATTCAATTGACAAATCCCCAAATCTGAGATAACAACTCCTACTAATTTCATAGCAGTTTCTTTTAAAATCAAAGATTTTTTCTTGAAAAATGGTATCACTTTATTAGAAAGTAATATTTGAATCATAGTGACAAAATTTTTAAAAATTGTATATGTTATACAGTGAAATTTTTATCAAGGTGTCAGATTTTATGGTCAGACGCGGTTATTACCTAGGATGTTGTAATGTAAAATATCAGAGCTCGGCTTTACAATGGGAAATGTTATGTAAAATATCAGAGCTCGGCTTTACAATGGGAAATGTTATGTAAGATATCAGAGCTCGATTTTACAGTGGGTAATGTTATGTAAGATATCAGAGCTCGGTTTTACAGTGGGAAATGTTGTGTAAGATATCAGAGCTCGGTTTTACAGTGGGAAATGTTATGTAAGATATCAGAGCTCGGTTTTACAGTGGGAAATGTTATGTAAGATATCAGAGCTCGATTTACAGTGGGAAATGTTATGTAAGATATCAGAGCTCGGTTTTACAGTGGGAAATGTTATGTAAGATATCAGAGCTCGGTTTTACAGTAGTGAATGTTATGTAAGATATCAGAGCTCGGTTTTGCAGTGGGAAATGTTATGTAAGATATCAGAGTTCGGTTTTACAGTGGGGAAAGAACCATTGGCATATTGAATAAACAAGCTTGACTGACAGCTTGTGGTAGGTAGAAGCAGGTTGGGGATTCGACAACTGAATACAGAGAGAAAGAGAGAGAGATAAAGGACAAAAATGACTGCTTACAAAAGGAAATGAAAAGTGGCACTTATTCCATGCTAAAGTTTAAAGTCAGTTTTTAAGAATGAAGCATACCTTTTTCAGTATGATGCAAGGTTTGTCAATAGACAGTCAGTCTACAACTTGTGAAGTTGGTGTATATTTAAAGATATTTTCCTCATATCATAACCTGATAAAATCTCACTTAACTGTTGACAGTCTATCAATTTTAAAATACAGCTGACCGTCGACATCGCTGCTTTATGCGATTTGTCTTAAATGCTTATATAGCATCTGTATCTTATGTAATAGAGAAACATATTACATCAAACAGGGGTTGTTGTCAAAAAACGATGATACAAGAATTGTCAAAGTCTTAGAAAGAACGGAATATAAAGATCACTGAAGTCAGAGAATAGAATTAACTCTAGTAATATTTCCCAATATCCAAGTATATCTAATTTAACATAGCCGATCAATAGACTCTTAACTTTAATTTACTTATCTAGTTGACTGTTATCATACGTTTCATTTGTCCAATTTATTTTCTCCAAGCCCTTGCAATGAGAAAGTTCTTGAAATGGATTCATATCTAAATGGGTGTCCCGACATATAAACCCAGTAATTGATAGTTCTTGGTAAATGGACTCCTCGTTGTCTGTAAATCCACAAGGTATTTGGTATGACGCCGAATTGGAAAATTAATGTTGACCAGTTCCTTTAGATAAATCTGATAATTTTCTAATATTGGCGAAGTACTGAATAAATTTTCTTTATTAACTTCATTTGATAGATTATGGCCTGCCATTGAATAATTAGATTAAAGAATGTATTTTAAGTAGGCGGATACGGAATTCATACGCTGGGGAAACATGTAGAAAATAGCATAAAGAAAGAATCGAAAAGTAGTTCGACTGTAGTCGGTTCAATCAAGTACGAATGGCTTCTTGCTGAAGGTAATTGTATACGCATTGAAGTTCAATCGTTCGTAACACTCCAACGTCTTAATCAAACGGACAAGGGACGGCACACACAATAAAAGCAGTACATAGCATACATCATGCTCTACCGTACTTTTTGTTTTGATGGATGGGGCAGGGGGGTTGTGTGGGGAATGAGGTTGAGGTGGTTGGGGCGTATGATACGCCTCCATCCACGGCTTATCATTTCGTTTCGTGTATCGGTTAAGTATCAGGAGACAGTGTATAGGAGATATTTCTAGCATGATACCGTGAATAGTCTGATCAGATAGTTCACTTTCTTGCATTGCTTCTTTACAACCTAATCAAGTGTTTGGTGTTTTATGGCACGGCAACACAGTATTAGGCAATTGGAGTTAAGTCCCTTACCCAAGGACATACCATATTAGCCTGCCCGGACTGATCCTATGGTAGGGTTCGAACCCATACCTTTGCGACGGGTCGCGAGTACAAGCAAATATATTAGTTTTTAGAGTATTTGGTGAAGTTTATGATCATTTTTCTCGAAGCATTGTAGCTTGTACAAAGATCTTCACCTCGGCAGAAGTTTGTTTTTCGTGGAATATTTTCTCATTCCTAAACTGTAGTCTATCTTCTTATAATCGTCAATTCCAGGAACCTCGAAAAGCAGGCACTGCTTTATGTTTTGATTTGATAAGTTCAGAGTTATATATGATGACTTGCGCACACATTTATGAAAGCAAAGTTTACACATTTTTGCCATATAATCTGATGCGAATATAAAATCAAATAATATAAATGGCATAGTGTAACTAAAGATAATATTCAGTGGCACATTGGTAAGTGCTGAGGCACCCTTGTGTGAATATTTTAAAGTCAATAACTTTTTTTGACAGAAATTAAATAATAAATGTGTAAATATATCATCATTGGTTCTAATTAACGATGGGAAAATATACCATATCACCACGAAAGATGCCCACTAAATACAAGCATGTATTGTATACACAACGAAAAGCTATTTGTCCAAATATTTAAATGATAATGGTTTCAAATCTGTGGATCCAAATTTGTCAGCTCTGTTTACACAGGCTGCATATTGTCACTAAATTAAAATGCGTTCAGTATGAAGTCGAAAATAAACATACAATTTTGACTGACTCTTCAGGATAACTCTAATAATGTTTTAAAATCAGTGAAATATGGAATCCCTTTTGTATGGATGGTCTTATAGCGAAAGGAAATATTAGACTAAATTAATAAATTTAAGTGGATCTGGCTTAACACATGCCAATCTTTTCGAGCTGTATTATATGAAGTTTCTGATCTATGTTTATATAATTATTTTTTTATCAATGTCTTTCATATTTGTTCTGCTAAATGTAAGTCCTTTCAATGCACCTTTATCACTGTAGGACTTTTTAGCATTCATAATAAGTCGTAGTTACTTTATAAGAACAAAAGACAACAAAACTGGATATATACAGTTATAAACACTATACTTTGCATAAATATATACAGTTATAAACACTATACTTTGCATAAATATATACAGTTATAAACACTATACTTTGCATAAATATATACAGTTATAAACACTATACTTTGCATAAATATTTGGGTTACATGATGAATACTGTACCTTTACTTACGAGGGTTATTTAGGCCATTTGTTAACATGTCTGACCAATGTCAAAAAATTCAGACTGATACGTACCCTTAATTACATTTTTTAGTTAGATTTAAATGACATACTTATCATATCCCAACGCTTCCTGATAGATATTAGTCATCTAGAACAACGGGGTTTATACAATGCTACTTGACGTTTAATACTTGATAAATAGCTAAGTAATGTCCCAATACAATTTCCTATTTTCAAATCTGTAAATAAATTAGATTTCATGGGTCTTATGGCTATTTCTTCACGCTAAAAGAAAAACAGAATACAATTTACAGAATAAGGTAGCTAACGTCAAGATTGAATTCAGTAATACATATGATTAACTCTATATGCTTCATAAAACTTGTTTTTTTTTTTCCTTCGGGGGGAATAGAAAGAAAATTAGATAATAAGGAATTTATTTATCAATTATTAAATTTGCTTCTTACATACGTCATCAGTGTTGGTAACACTATATGGAACCACTGAGGGAATCACTCCTTCTTATATAAAAAAAAAATCAAAATGCGAAACCGGAAGCGGAACTGAACATATCATTATTCAGCTATGGATGGTCCAACTCTCCGATAGGAATATATATATATATATATATATATATATATATATATATATATATATATATATATATATATATATATATATACACACACACATATATATACACTATATGTATATACATATATATACACTATATATATATATATATATATATATATATATTAAAAGTCTCTTGTTGATAAAATAATATCTTTCTGAACCTAAAAATGCTTAAACTTGGATTTCTGCGATTCAGAATCGTTGCTGTAAATGAAATTCTTGTTGTATTTATTAAGTGCACTTCCTCCGCAGCTGGTAAAACCATATATTGACTGGCTCCTTTATACAGCTCTGAATATATTTTATAGTAGTGCCGTTTTCAATCAATTTTTTCCTTTGTACGACCGCCGGATTTAGTATAGCCTATCATAAATTGTTATATCAAAGCAGATGGTTTAAGTAGAAGATTATTTGATCGCATAAAAGGGAAACATGTAAAGAAATGAAAAGAAGCAAGAACTGCACAAAATTCTAAATTTAATAATTTCGCTCCACAAGAGTTACACTGAGTACAAGTGGTCTCATACGGAAAAGCGCTAGAGTTGCACTTCGACTTTGAGTGTTGCAAACATTCTCAATTCTTTATGAAGAATAGAGTATTGAACACTCAAGATCAGAACTGTACTTCAATAAGGTCATACGGGACTTTACATTTAATGGAGCACCATACGACCTTGCATTTCCTATTTACCTTTTAAGTGGAGGACGTGATTTCAGGATAGAGTGAATTGGAAATTTTTGTACTATTGATACCGCGTATGTGATATTGGTTCAAAATGTAAGGTCTATGATGATTTATGTTTCTTTTTCTTAGCTTTGAATTATAAGAAACATTAAGCTAAACATTCTTAAACCAAGATGCACACTGGAAGTGTATATTTCTGTTCTTAAAATATTCAATTTTTTCAACTCGCGGCCTTAAGTAGGTGAAGTCCCTGTTTTCTATGATTTAAAAGTGTATTTGGTATGGGAAGCTAACTAAGATTTTCTTCAGATAAGTCTGACATTATTCCTTAGCAGTGAAATATTAAATCAATTTATCCTTTTTAGGACCGTCTGGCTTATTATAACCTGTCATAAAATATTATCTATATGCAGATGATTTAAGCAGAAGTTACTTTGGATCGTATACAAGGAAATATTGTCAAGAAGTGAAAACAGTCAAATACTTGACTGAAATCTAAACTGAATTATTCACTTCGAAAAGGGTGACGCTGTATATGGGTGGTACCGTATTAAAATGTATTAGAGATACATTCCAGGTTTGAACATACCAAGCATACTCACTTCTTATGGAAAGATGAAACGATATAAGACACTGAACATACCAAGCATATTCACTTCTTATGGAAAGATGATACGATATAAGACACTGAACATACCAAGCATATTCACTTCTTATGGAAAGATGATACGATATAAGACACTGAACATACCAAGCATACTCACTTCTTATGGAAAGATGATACGATATAAGACACTGAACATACCAAGCATATTCACTTCTTATGGAAAGATGATACGATATAAGACACACTGATTGAAAATACAATCTGAATAAATGATGTGAGACCACATGTGTTACACAGAACAACACCGTCTCAGATCCCAATCCTTTTTTAATTGACGACGTCGTCTCAGGGGAGAGTGTGTCCAAAATGTTGATAGGAGTGTAACCGTCATATCAGTGGGCCCCAACGCGGTGCCCGCGGGCGCCATGGCGCCTGCCAAGGTTTTTTGTGTGCTGCGGAAGAGGTTATGATTAATAATAATATAAGAAAAAATGGGTCAAGTTAATTGGTTGGTGCCCGCCACTCTCTCGTACACTCACAAATGTGCCCGTAGGCACAAAAAGGTTGGGGACCCCTGGTCTATATATCATATAAACAGGAACAGCTTTGTCGAAAATGATAGGGTTTTGTTTAGTAGTGCATTGCAGAAAGATACAAAAGTTGGCTACATACTGTAATTATATCTTGTTTTTAGTTATTTATTGTAAAAATGTATTCTTCTAAATTATGCTTTTAGTTTTTTTTTTATTTTAAAATGTATTTTTCTTAATTATGCTTATAGTTATTTATTTTGACATGTATTCTTCTTAATTATGCTTTTTTATTTTTTTTATTTTCAAATGTATTATTCTAAATTATGCTTTAACTTGTTTATTTTCAAATGTATTATTCAAAATTATGCTTTTACTCGTTTTTTTCAAATGTATTATTCTAAATTATGCTTTTACAAAACACAAGTCTCTTAAGTACGCAACAATGCTCTTTTTCATAAAATCATTATCAGTTTATGTTTTTTCTTATTGTCATTAAAGATGAAAATAAATTGCTTCCAAAGGTATCAAAAATATATTGTAAACATAAATTATTTGTCTCACCAATGAAGCTTAATTAAATAATGTAAAGTCACTATCCTTCGCATGTTCCAATAGCCATAAAAAACCTATATTAAAGTTAGCTAGGCATGAATAACATTATTCCACAAAGCAGGTAATACCCAAGTTAGCTAGGCATAAATAACATTATTCCACAAAGCAGGTAATACCAAAGTTAGCTAGGCATAAATAACATTATTCCACAAAGCAGGTAGTACCAAAGTAATCTAGGCACGAATAACATTACTCCACAAAAGCAGGTAATACCAAAGTAATCTAGGCACGAATAACATTATTCCACAAAGCAGGTAATACCAAAGTAATCTAGGCACGAATAACATTATTCCACAAAAGCAGGTAATACCAAAGTAATCTAGGCATGAATAACATTATTCCACAAAGCAGGTAATACCAAAGTAATCTAGGAACGAATAACATTATTCCACAAAAGCAGGTAATACCAAAGTAATCTAGGCACGAATAACATTATTCCACAAAAGCAGGTAATACCAAAGTAATCTAGGCATGAATAACATTATTCCAGAAAGCTGGTAATACCAAAGTTAATATATCTCAACAATGTACTGTACTCGTGATTTATTGACATCAATACAACACCGACTAGGACCTCTAATTCCATCTGTAGAAGTTGATTTTAGAGAAGAAGTAGTGTGTCAAATTACTCCCCACATGTATTAAATAAATTGAACGCAATGCTGTACGATTTGTAGACTGGCAATCAACTTCCAATCACTGACTTAATTGTTTGAAAACAATTGTTAGAGAAATTTAAAGTCAGATGGTCATCAACAGCTCAAGCGCCCCCTATGAAGAGACGGAGCAGAATCATGTTGACTTACTTTATTCGTTCAAACTCGCTTTTATATGAGAATTCAAAACTCAAACGCCTGCTTCTGTGTGATGACATCACAAAGCATGGATTCTGCAATGGATAAAATTGCCACAACATAAACTGTAGGGTTAGTGAAATACACAATTATATCTTGTTACTTTTCTATAAACAATCAAGTTGTAATGTGAAAATTGGTCATCGAGCATTCCAAAAGTCATCACAGGTTTGAAATTGCTTAGAAAACCCTGAGTGAATATTGGTTTTGAAGATGACACTATGGAAATACATTTGAATGAAAATGAGATGTCAGTGTCGAGTCGTGAACTGTAGTGAGCTAGACCGAACATGGACCCTGAACCATTTCTTCAAATTCAAGCATGCGCATGTTTTCAAAGTTACGCATGCTTCTATCAAATAGAAAGGCAGAACAGGGCGGGGACTCGCTTTCATATGAACAAATGTTAAGTGATATTAAATCTCGACTCCCAGTTTTTACGAAACGAAATGGAATTTGATTCAGGATATTACTTACCTTTAGAGACGTCATACAGCCTATTCCATTCAATGCGGAAATTGCGTATTTCTGCGAGGAATTTAATTCTAAATATTGAGCAGACTGATGCAAATAGAGTTCAGAGTGCTAAAGTGTATCTTTGCCATCCTATTTGATCTACCTAAGAGTGACTGCTTCTAAGAGTAACTTTCTCTAAGAGTGTATATCAATGCAGTTTTGGCAAATCATATAAATGAAGTATAGTAGTTTGCATTGTAAAATATCTGGCTGCAAGTGCCCAAGAAATGAGTGCGCATTTCTGAATTAAACTAGATCGTCCGTAACAATGAATCTGATGTAAACATTCAGTTTCTGTGAGAAAAGTTCAAAATAACGCCTCCTTGAAAGGAAGAATATAATGGAATGCTTTTATTCATCTCACTGTGTATAATATTATTGCTCATTCAGGGACATTTTCACTTATAATCAGTCTTCCCTTTTTGAACGTAACGGACAAGATAAAACTGTATAAAGTGTGATACAAATTAATCTAGCACACTGAACTTTGCTTAAACGTGAAATGAAGAAAAATTAAAATTCAGCAGATATCCATAGTTTGTGATTAGCAATGATTACCAATGGATGAAAAAAGGTAATGTATATATTTCAGTATCCTTTCGATATCAACCCGATTGTACCCTTGTTTGCTTAAAATATAAGATTTCTTTGTTCAAAATGTACTTGATAAAGGAAACGAAATGGAAACATTTAACGATTCCAAATATTTAAGCCCTATTTAAACATTTAATGACCTAGCTTTGTATTCGCCGAGTTAAACCAGAAAGGCTTTGTGCTCGATCGTAATCGAGCGAATTTTGTACTTATGTTCACATAAAAGAAACTGTGTTATGTTCGGTGTGCTTTAAATGTCGACACATACAGTGCTTCAAAATAAGAGATTATTTTTATTAGTTATGTAATAAGCTCATATTAATCCACCATAATGAAGACATAAAATAGCAAATTCAGACGATCTTACTCTCTGATTTTAAGTTCATTCAACATGATTTTGGCTGGATAAGAACTTCCACCTCAAAGAAAACCTTTTGAGTCGAAATATATGTAACACGGCAAGGATTGTTGGGGATTTGATTTGACAAAGTAGATTCGATTGCATATTTCGATAAGGAATTGTATGGATTTTTCATAACGGAAGGTTATACAACTTTAGGCATGTTAAATTAGAAGAAAAATACTTACAAATTCGATAAGAATCACATATAATTTTGCCTCTAAATTAGATAATAAGTTTGCATGTCATCGGAAGGCTGGAAGGACTTTATGATGAAACACAATAAACATAATAATAATAATAATAAAAATATATTTAAAATGCGTTTTTAATTGAGGGAGGAATTCAGGAACATTATTAGCAAAAAACGTGTGACCTGTGATACAACAATAGGTGTGACCTGTGATACAACATAGGTGGGTTGCAGAAACGTTAAACCACCCTCGTTTCGACGTTACCATAGCTTTGTTGAATATTTATCCATTGGTTGAGTCCACAATACCATCAAGTCTAAGCTATCTTTTCATTTACAAATACAGATAAAGATTGTAAGGTTATTTAAAACTGCCCATGCACTGGTATAAATTTAACCTTATGACTCCTTCCCGGTTTTCCTAGGGTTGTACTGAGGATGGTTAGAAACGATACCTTTGTTAAACCTCATTAGTACGCAGGCACGTTTGTTTAATTTCCTCTCAAGGAAAAAGTGACGAAGGACACACGGACAGACGTACATATGGCAAACACCACAATAGCTCCAGCGCCCTTCAAGAAATTGGTGGGATAATAATTAAAACAGCATCCTGAGCATCAACTTGTGTTTTTGGTTCAGAGATAAACAATTCGTTAACTATGCTACGGTATCTATCTTACTCTCAGATATATATAATTAGCAAAGAACAAGCTGTAAGAAATATGGGTACAAGAGAATGCTGTAATATAGGTACAAGAGAATGATGTAATATGGGTACCAGTGAATGATGTAATATGGGTACAAGGGAATGCTGTAATATGGGTACCAGGGAATGATGTAATATGGGTACAAGGGAATGATGTAATATGGGTACAAGGGAATGATGTAATATGGGTACAAGGGAATGCTGTAATATGGGTACCAGGGAATGATGTAATATGGGTACCAGGGAATGATGTAATATGGGTACAAGGGAATGATGTAATATGGGTACAAGGGAATGATGTAATATGGGTACAAGGGAATGATGTAATATGGGTACAAGGGAATGATGTCATATGGGTACAAGGGAATGATGTAATATGGGTACAAGGGAATGATGTAATATGGGTACAAGGGAATGATGTAATATGGGTACAAGGGAATGGTGTAATATGGGTACCAGGGAATGATGTAATATGGGTACAAGGGAATGAAGTAATAAGGGTACAAGGGAATGATGTCATATGGGTGCCAGTGAATGATGTAATATGGGTACAAGGGAATGATATAATATGGGTACAAGGGAATGATGTAAGATGGGTACAAGGAAATTATGTAATATGGGTACCAGGGAATGATGTAATATGGGTACAAGGGAATGCTGTAATATGGGTACAAGGGAATGATGTAATATGGGTACAAGGGAATGCTGTAATAAAGGTACCAGGGAATGATGAAATGAGGGTACAAGGAATTGATGTAATATTTCCATGAAGGAAAAAACTCAGTACGGAACTACTTGATTAATGATACACTTTTAACACTAAACAAGGAAACAGTGAGATACTACACATTCGATATAGGTGAACCACGCGGAGAAATTCAACAAAGAGCAAGATGTTCTCAAATCTGACAATATGGAAATAGCATACAATTCATTCGACCACCCTTGTATATGAAAAATCATATTGTTTAATTTAGTCCTTCTGTGCGTTAACGTCGGAAATATGATTATTGTTTATCACTATTCTTCCCTCTGTGTGTTAACGTCGGAAATATGACTATTGTTAATCACTATTCTTCCTTCTGTGTGGTAACGTCGGAAATATGACTATTGTTTATCACTATTCTTCCTTCTGTGTGGTAACGTCGGAAATATGACTATTGTTTATCACTATTCTTCCTTCTGTGTGTTAACGTCGAAAATATGACTATTGTTTATCACTATTCTTCCTTCTGTGTGTTAACGTCGAAAATATGACTATTGTTTATCACTATTCTTCCTTCTGTGTGTTAACGTCGAAAATATGACTATTGTTTATCACTATTCTTCCTTCTGTGTGTTAACGTCGAAAATATGACTATTGCTTATCACTATTCTTCATTCTGTGTGTTAACGTCGAAAATATGACTATTGTTTATCACTATTCTTTTTAGGCTCATCTAATACAGCCTGTAAAATCTGATTTAAGTGGCGCAACATTCGTGAGCATATTTGTTCATGCTTGGTTGTAACACACTGTGTGTGATAGAATTTATTCACTTCCTTATTGGTTCTATTTATCTTAGATGAACTCGGATGTAACGATACTAATGGCAGGTTATGATAGCTTTCTTTATTTGTTTGGATACGGCACTATACATAAATGTTTAGAGAATAAAGAAAGATCTCACGATACATCTGCAATATTAATATAATTTCTCCCTCCTCAACCTCTCCACCCATCCCCCTCCACTTGCGGTCTCAGAGGTTTGGGATTGGCCCAAAGCGCCATCCTGCATGTAGTGGTCGCTTAGTGGTTACAGTTCAGGATTCAGAACCGAAAGGGTGCTGGTTGGAATCCTACCACTGCATCATGCTTTACCGCCACTGTACCGTGTCTTTAGACAAGTTAATTTACTCTCATTGTTTCGGCACGAAATAACCTAGTTGTGTTGCTGTGTCTTAAAACACTAAACGAAACCATTCTTAATAGCGCATATTAATCATCAGTAATTTCTTTTTTGTAAACATGTGTATTTGGCGAGCTGTTGAAACAAATAAAACCCTTGTCTTAACCTGCGTTCCTTCATTACATGTTGACACTGGTAAAATGCAAAGGGAATCTATGTAAAAAAATTCAAGAAAATTATCTGATGAAATGTCCAATGTATGTATAGATCAATCTATCCATCCATCCATCTATTACTCTATTTATCTATCTGTCTATCTATCTGCATATTTGCCGCTTAATGTAAATAATGGATGGATGATTTATGAAAATCTAAAATAAAGGAATCTTCATTTTCTTAAATGTTATCGTTATTATTATACAAAAACAAGACAAACTTTAAAACTAAAATATCAAAAAGGTTATCTTTTCTGAAATGTATAGTTCAGCTTTCTCATGATATTTGACGTACTTACCATACACCACAGTCTACAGACTGGTTCCTTTCTCTTAATCCGTTTAATCTCGCTCCACCAGATCTGTCACTGTTTCTAGCCGGCTATAAGGCACATCTATGTTAATAAAAAAAGACTCAATATATTGCACAGCGTTAGGCAAAACCAAAAAAAGAGATTGTAGTGCTATAATAATACGTAGGTCAATAAAACTGTGGCTATATTTGTTACAAAAGAAACAAAAAACAAAACACCAAAGCTTTATTTGCATAACAAGGTATATTTGTTCCTTTTGATGATTGTGACTGATCTCTAGAATCTCATATCTTTTCAAATCTTCATCATGGAGTACAAGGGAAACGTCTAAAGCTACTATACTGTTGTAAATAATATCAATAAAATAATATCAAACACATTCGTCATAATTTGCATCTTTTATTTTCAGTCTATTGGGTCCGTTTATCTCCTGCTTTCATACTGCTAGATTTACATAAAGTTGCCAGACATTAAATCCTCATTTACTGAAAACCCTTGTAGGCTTTTCATGCAAACACATCCATTATCATTAGCCAGTACCTCTTGTGAACATCCATTATCACTAGCCAGTACCTCTTGTGAACATCCATTATCACTAGCCAGTACCCTCTTGTGAACGCGTTTGTTATATGTCTGATCGACGTGGGATAATGAAATGAATGAGAATCGCTAATCTTTATCCCAGAGAAGCCTGAATTATTGTTGAATAGTATATGGCTGTGCGGTTGGCATATATTGATTCTCACGCTGCGATTGCGATATTATTCCTGAAAAGAAACCATTGATAAAAAACAACAACAAAAAAAACAAAAAAAAACAAAAACATAGAAGATAATTTGACATCCTTTTACCACATACCGAGTGACGTGCGTCTGCAATTTATTATAAATGGACGATTTAATAGTTTGTTTAATATAATTGTATCGAGAAAATGATCCTTTTGATATTTTGAAGTATTTGAAAAGGAAAGGCAATATATAAGTTAATGTTTTTTTTTAAAAATATAATATTATTACGTAAAGCATTATTGCATTATAAAAGGGTTGAACCTAATGCCACTTTTTCACAAATTAACCTGAAAATTGTATCAAGCGATCTCATTATTTGTTATGATCAATTTAAGAAAAATATTTCATTCTGAGAAAAAATGTAACTTCACATTGAATTAAAATATATTTACATCTACCAAACTTACATGCGCAAGCATACATGCATTCATGCATCCATCCATACATACATGCACCCATCCATCCATACATACATACATACATGCACCCATCCATCCATCATCCATCCATCCATCCATCCATCCATCCATGCATGCATGCATGCATGCATCCATACATACATACATACATACATACATACATACATACATACATACATACATACATACATACATACATACATACATACATACATACATACATACATACATACATACATACATACATACAATAAAAAGGATCAAGAAATTAGTATCTGATCCACACCTAATTTTGGCGCTCGACTTGAAAAAACGCTAGATTTGTCTTCTTTATTTTTTCTCCATAGGATGACAGTAATATTCACGCTGCCTTTATCAAGCTAGTATGAATGTTTTAAATGCTACCGTATGAGCTGGAATTTCATCAATATTTTGACAAGGATGTAAGAACCATAGCTCATTCCAGGAAAATGTACGACGAAACTTAAACGGCCGAAGTCGATACAGAAAGGAATATTTCCAAGTATAAGATAAAAAATATTGATGCAAATACGCAGTGACGGCGCGAGGGTTCGATGCGCCCGGGGGCAAGGTTCTTTAGTGGCGCCCCTACTTTGCCAAGGAGAACAGTTTTTTTTGTTCAGTTACCAACCTCCATCCTCCCTCCAATCTAAATATAAGTTTTATTAAGAATTACCAACGTTACACTAAAGTGAGGTGAAATACTATGACAAAAGTTTCAGCTGCAACAAATAAGCTCCCGACGGCAGCCCCTTCGCCTGGCGCCCTTGCGCCGCCACTATAAAAATGATAAAACCGAAACGCAAGAGAAATTAGATTGAATATTGTGCAAGTGATAAAAGCTAAAATGTAAATGTGTCAATCATTAACTTTGATTAAAATAGACGCTTAAAGAATAGAAATAAAGTAGCTTAAAAAATTTTCAACAGTGCATTATTAAGAACTGAACTTTGTTTTTTACAGGACTCATACTGTCATAAAGCTTGAAAATCGATTACACGCTTATTGAACGGCATTCATGCATAGTATGTAATCGATTTTCAAGCTTTAGGACGTCAGGAATGCAGTAAAATATGAAGTTTAATTTCTACAAAAACAAATAGTTAAAAAAAATAATAACGAATCTCAAGAAATAAATAAGAAAACTATATTTCAACTATTGCTTACAAATAGGTCAAAATACACAAGGAGAGCGCATGGATACATAAATAGTTCCTTTCTGGGGTTATGAGCTAATACATTCTAGTTTTTTTTGTGTCACACGCTGCAATTTTAACCAATCTAAATGCATGTTACAAAGACTTGGTAACAATGCGTAATTATTAAAGAAGATAGGTGTCATACCTTTTGATGAGTATATTTCTATTTGCAGCGAATCTGATGCAATTAGTTCACTCATGCGGGTTCAGAAACATGGATTGAGCAAGTCAGCGTCACTTAATGGAACTAATTAAGTGTATTATCTCAATTCCATGCTTTGCATTATATGATTACGCGCGATTACCGACAATGTAATAACTACCTGTTATGCCCCATAAAATTGTACTTCAAATTTGCAACAGAAAGCACACCTCATGGGTTATTTATTTATTTAATGAGGTATGTAATTATGAGACCAAAGGACTCTGAAAGGTTTGAAAATTTATATTGCTGAGAATTTATATCACATGCAAAACAATGTGTGCTGTGTTATGTATGATGTTGATATAATATTATAAATATTTTAGGAAATTATAAATGTTTGTTGATTTTAATATTTGTTCAAACCTTAATGTTAAGTATGAGGCTTATATGTTTAGCTATTGTCCTTGAATTAGGTTGTTTACTTAATATTGGAGTTCAAGGACGGTTTTTGTAAACAAGTTGTTGATTTAATTTGAGGCCAGAGTTGATTTTGTTTACGGATAAAACTAGAATTTCCTTTAGAATTATCGTTAAAAAGTCACATATACCATATAATTTTCTAGGACGTTCTGTCATGTGACCTATCTTTATATACACCATGTTTAGTGGACAGTTTTCAATTTCAACCTTACCATCAGTCTTTAAAGAGTCATTACAGTTGT
The DNA here is from genome assembly GCA_029931535.1 of Margaritifera margaritifera. Classification (NCBI taxonomy): domain Eukaryota; kingdom Metazoa; phylum Mollusca; class Bivalvia; order Unionida; family Margaritiferidae; genus Margaritifera; species Margaritifera margaritifera. The sequence continues at coordinate 391,993 of JAQPZY010001233.1, read as the reverse complement.
GAACAATCACCTCAACACATTTATATCAGCTTAGAACATAACATATGCGACCATTTTTAACCAATAATGGGTTATATACTAAAGGAATAATAATAACAAATAAATTTGTTTTGAACATACGCGGTACTATTATCCCTTAAACACACGCGGTACTATTGGTCCTTAAACATACTCGGTACTATTGTTCCTTAAACACACGCGGTACTATTGTTCTTTAAACACACGCGGTACTATTATCCCTTAAACACACGCGATACTATTGGTCCTTAAGCACACGCTGTACTATTGTTCCTTAAACAGACGCGGTACTATTGTTACTTAAACACACGCGATACTATTGTTTCTTAAACACACGCGATACTATTGTTTCTTAAACATACGCAGACGCAGTTCAGATTGAGGTATCTATTGTTCCTTAGACATGCGCACAACGTGTTTAGATTGCGGTGTCTAATACGCAGCGCTACTATAAGAATCAATCTAACACCAGTAGCTTAGGTAATAAAAAGATACAGTTTATTTTATTAATAAATAGCAATCAATTGGTAATTACAAGATTAGAACTACAAAAAGATAGGGAGATTCCACTATATAGGATGATTTGAAAATGGGAAATACCTTATTTTATGGTAAATGCAATGAATGTATGTAACTGTCTACAGCAGACCCATTTCCTAACAGTCATTGGATGAAAGATCTCGATAATGTTGTGGTGATACTATCATCCAGGTAGGTAATTTTTTTATTACTATTTTGAAAAAGCATTTTTGTCTATAATACATTTATTATCCTAACAAAAGACTTGCGAATCACTAATATTTTACATACTTCATCCAGAATGTTACACATCAGTAACTAAATCTTGCAATAAAACGAAATTCTATCAGGCCACTAAACATCGTGTTTGAAATAATTTAACACTTTTAATCTACATCCTCTACAGAAAAACGCTGTTCATACTCATTGCCACACAGATCACGGTTCCAAGCCAATCAGATTAAAAAAATTTCATCATTTGTTTTTCATAAAAGATACTTATTGGTGCTTCAGTAGCCTGTCCTGACCAAAATGTTCAACAATTTTCATAAAGCATGGTTAAACTACTTAAAGCATGAGCGATACTGATGTCGTTCCTCTCTTGACCTGATGGTCACGCCTGTGCCGAGACTGATGTCGTCCATTTCTTGATCTGATGACGTTCCTCTCTCTAACTGATGGGGACACCCCTCCTAAATCTGACGTCGTTCCTCTTTTGAGCTGATAGTCTCAGCTCTCCCTGGCCTGCTGTCGTCTCTCCCTTGACCTAATGGTCACACCCCTCCCAAGATTGATGTCGCTCCTTTCTTGACCTGATGGTCACATCTCTCCCAAGACTAATCTCGTTGCTCTCTTGCCGTGATGGTCACACACCTCCAACTTCAGCGGCTCTCTCTCTTTTTCCCAGGCTAGTTGGCCTAGTTTGCATGGCAAACATAGGAAACAAATGCATATAATAAGGAAAGTTAGAGAGACTGAGGACTGAAGTGTATTGACAAAGCACACATTGGACAAAATATGTTTTGGTTAAAATTTCAATATATCACGAAAGCAAATTACCAAAGAGTGAAGAAAGAAAGAAAAGCAAACAAATGTACAGGTTAATATATCAGATGGATATGTAATGAAACCATGAAAATATGATCAGTTGGGAGTTCTCATCAGCAACTGTTTCTTTTTTCTTTTCTTTTTCTGCTACTTTTGGAGAGAAACATTATCGGAAAACCAGATATGCTTTTCATGCATTATCATCCAGATATACAATAATGCTTTTACCACATTATTCGTTCCTCCTTATCGAGGAAAACACCGGTACAAATCTTGAACGAGTGATTTGTCCCAGGGTAAGAAAAGCATCCTTTTATGTCAGTGCTAACCAGGAGAGCGGTCTAAAGCACAGCTAAGTCAATATGTGCTTGTTATGAAAAAATATTCTTTTTTTCCAGGGAAGTTCCTGAATACACTCGTTAGAAAATACTTTTCAGTTCAAGTACACAAAACTAGGAACTCAAACTCAAAGTTTGAATTGTTCTAAAGATCTCCAGAATAGCACAGAGAGTATAAGACAGCCTGGGGTCTTTTTTTTTTTTTCTCCATAAAACACACCAATCTATGTTATATCCAATACTAAATGAACACCAATCTATGTTATATCCAATACTAAATGAACACCAATCTATATTATATCCAATACTAAATGAATATTACGCTCAAGAGACAAAATTGGACAATATGCCTTAAAATAAGGGTATGAAAACGGGCACTGAGATCAGGAAGACTCTACACTTGTATTTCACCATAACTAGGGCAGTTAGGATGCATCTGTTATAATGGCTTTCACAATGCATGACTCCAATGATGATCTGAGTTCGTGGACAATAAGGCCACTATTAAGAAAAATTAAACCAATGAGGCAATTGATTCTTTGACGCTGAAATTTGTTTCAAACCGATAACAACTTAAACCAGTAAAGACTGGGAATTCATAAAAAGGCCATGTTCAATACTTATTAGAACGAAATTTATACATAACAAACGCTTCTTCAGTTTGACGCTAAATACATACAAATATTTATTTTGTGAAAGCATTCCCTAAGTAGCGCTGATGCAAATTTCAGCATGTCAACTAGTCAAACCAAGGGATTATTACCTGTTTCCTATTGTCTGGATTAAATCAAATGCATTTTAGTTTGCATGATTTTCGGTTCGTCTATGGACAGTAAGCACCGGTCAAAGTCTGGTTTCATTTTGTAGGTTTCAACGTCATTTCTTTCAGCACATGGTGGCCAGTATATCTGGTGGAGAAAGAACCTTGGGAAACACCGGGAAGAATCACCTACACACTGGAAACTACTGACAAAGCTTTCTCACATACCCATACTGACGGAGCCGAGACCAGAACCCACGCGGACAAAGGTGAGATGTCAGTGATCTGTAAAGGTGAGCGCCTTAGACCACTCGGCCAACCGGGGCCCCAAACACCAGTAAAAATAACTGACTGTTTTCGTAATAGGTCATGGTCTTTATGACACATTTGATGTTCCATATATATATATATATATATATATATATATATATATATATATATATATATATATATATATATATATATATATATATATATATATAAAGTCGATTTCGTGTAAGTTGAATGTGCCGAATAGTTTCAGCGAAACAACCTTAATGTAAATATTTATCAGAAATATATATATATATACATAACGCTTCTTTCTCTCTTCTTTATTCATTCTGTTCCTATCTACATCTTTACGTTCTGGTAACTCTACTATAATACCACATACAGTACTCTGAGTATGACCTATTACTATTTGTTCTCGGTTGTATTAGCTTAATTGCTGTTGAAACTTCGATTAAAGATTTTCGAAAATTATTTTAAAATAGGTCAAGGAAGTTAAAATTTCAATTAGGTATTTGGTCATTTGAATGTATTTAATCGGTCCATTTAATTTTTGATTTAACCTTTTTTAAAGAGTATGTACGCTTTCCTCTTCGACAAAATACAAGTCGTACACTGTGTCATTTCAGTGGCTAATGTGTAGCAACGTCGTGCGAATACAACAGAGAAAGGCAATATATCTTAGTTACCTTAAGTATGTATTTTAGATCCCACATATTGCATCTGTTTATACAGTTAGTCTAGATATAAGTCTAGTGTCGTTCTTGACTTGACTAGGAATCACAACTAGTCAATCAAACCTGTCCGAATTTTAATGTGCATAATGTATCAAAACCGTTCGAAATTTTACGTGCATAATATTCAGTGGTCAAAGTAACACTGCATTTTCGACAGAAATTCGTAAATGAAATGTGTTTGTTTGTCGCGACCTTCATGTCGCTGGTATCTAAGCAAGCAGCTTTGTTCAGGCTAAAAAAAATAACCAAATACAAATCAAGGTATTCATTTCTAAAGCATGGAATCACAGCATTCTACTGCACATATAGAATTATGCAAACACAAAGTCATAACATTTTGATCGATGATAATTGATATGGTTTTAAAAATATGGTTTTAAAGTTTCACGAAAATAACATTTGCACATTATAAATCTAGTTTGATCTTTATACTTGGCATCAGGTTTTTGTCTTTCTTTTTCATGCTTTTGTAACAAGTGATAGGGGAACTGACCACAGTATTCGATGGATTTTAATTTTCTGATGCATGCATGGTTTAATTATTACTGTAGGGATCTTACATATTTTATTTTCTGGTATCAACGTTCACCGAAACCCGAGGAGATCGTTGAATTGGGTTTTGTAGGGTTTAATGCCATTTTTCAGCACATGATAGGCTATACATGCTGGCCAGTATATTTGGTGGAGGAAAAACTCTGGAAGAACCACAGACCCACTTGAAGCTATTGGCAAGCTTTCTCACATACCCAGGTTGGTCGAGCCGAGACTCTAACCCACGCTGACACAGGTGAGTGATTTGTAAAGGCGAGCACCTTAGACCACTCGGCCACCAGAGCCAGTAGATCGAGGGTTTCAACACACCCGAAGGATTCATCGAACATTGATACAAGGGAAAAAAAATGCATGATTGCTATTCGTGGGTAAAAACAAAACTAAACTAAACTAATAAAAATAAAGCAACAACAACAACAAAGACCCAACAATATTTAACATTTTTAGATGCAGTTTAAAGATTTCCTGATAACTTCATGTAAAACGGATAAGCGTCTCGCAAGAGAGCCAGCTTCTAGGATCTATTCAGAAATAACCAGTTCTGCGAATCATTCAATATAATATCTGTCATTTCTGATGAACACAGCAAGCATGAGATGTTTGGCAGGTAAATACGTAAAATTACACAGATTCGGAACCGTATTTTGATTGATACGCAACTGAGGACACACACCGGTTATTGTGAAGTTATTTATATGGCTCTCAATGAATAGGATGTATTCGGGCAAGATAGCACGTCATGTTCATGTACGTGTAAAATTTATATATTCTGTACAATTGGAGAATGTAACAGGATTGCATGTTTTCAGTCAATAGACACTCGATGCGAATGCATGAGTCATTTGTTTTGGGTTGCGACCCGCAAAAAGGATAAGTATAAGGACACACCAGGGCATCAATGGCGCGTGAAATCCGATACTGATACATGGATACAGCCAAATTGCCACACCTCGTCCAATAATGCCGCATACACATTTGTATAATTATTCCTAGAGCATGACAGTATCATCATGATGACCTTAAACGTAATGGGCTTCTATTAATAACCTAAGGTGCAATCAAATAATACTGACCCAAAGATAATTGTGGCTACAGGCATGAGGAAAAACATTAAAATCTGTACTTAGTACGCAAATTGTCAAGAATTAAATGTTATGTATCAAATAGTCAACATATATATTGATCTACATTTTTGTTTCTGAAAGGACTGCATTCATTTTAAATGAGAAAGGTCGGACACATTGTACACTAGCTCCAAATTAGTCGGAAGAGACAAGACATTCAAACATGAAACGTAGATACACGAAACAATATATATGTGTAATAATGACACTAAATAAAGTTTTGATAACGAAAACTTCATCACAGAACAAACCAAGATTGAATGGGAGAATATACCGATCATGCCCAGATAATCACATGAAGATCAATCGAAATCAGTCATAAAGATGCATGCTATATCCATAATAAGGTAACCAGCAGACATTACAAGAGCAGATTCCATTTGTTCATCACGTAATCGACTGTACATCCTGAATATAGCTGGCATATTCATTGTGCTGTGAACATTTCGCAGACATAATTATAGGAGTTTATGTTATTTTGTCTCAACTGCAGGAATCGCTAATTGAAATAACCTCAAATTACTTATTTAGTGCTTCTTCGCTCCCATAAAAAACACATTCTTTTCTTTCTTTTTTTCCTCTGGTAAAATTAACCAGTGCAGAGAAAGAGATCATTAAGGATATATATATATATATATATATATATATATATATATATATATATCTATATATATATATATATATATATATATATATATATTCGTTACATGTATTATTGGTAATCTTCTTCTTCTTATTATTATTATTATTAATTCTTCTTCTTCTTCTTCTTCTTCTTCTTATTATTATTATTATTATTATTGTTGCTATTATTATAATCATTTCCATTTTTATTATTATTATTTGAAATCTTGTCCTTTATCCCGCTATACCATGCTCTTGACATACTTCCTTAGTACCTCCCTGCATAACTTTACCGGGATATAATTTCCTTTGCACATTTTGATGATGCCCATTGTGTGAGTCCTTTGTTCAAAGCCTGGAATTATATCAAAACACTTTTTTCCTCTGCGTGATACGCACTTTGAATTATTTGTACACAACTTTGTTGGGCTGATGGCAACATAACATAGATATGTAGTTTATCCGTTTTAGGCCGTTTTTAAATTTGTTAATTTTGTCTTCTTTCTTTCTTCTATTGTTTTACCTTTCTTTATTTGTCCGTCATTTAAACATGAAGGAGTCAAGAACTTATCTTGGCTTTTGTGCTTGGTGTTTGCTTAGTGGATGTAAATTGTTTCTTCCCCTGGCAAAGAGCTTGTTTGAGAAATTGGGATGGCTGTTTTAGTTTTATGCGAAGCTTTTCGTATGCTCAAATACATGCTGAAAAGGCCATAACAATAAGTAGATTTGCTATCGTCACTCGATCGAGAAATATTGTCATACTCTCTGTCTGTTCGTCCATTTGTCTATTACCACATTGCTCAATAATCACTATGTAGAAATTCACAAAATTATATAGTTATGTTGCCCATCAGCAAGAGAGGTATCATCTTTAGCTCCCGCCCCTGGGGTTACTTGGAGGAAGACAAAGGTTAGATTTAGAAAATATTTAATTGCAATGACATTTTCAATTATTTTTGTTGGATCAGACTTTATACATGCATATGCAATCACAGCAGGGATACGCCTGATATATATGTGACGAGTTTTGCATTATGATCCCTGTCACTGTCGGGAGATGGGGTTGAGTACCGTGGGGAGATGTGGGATGGGGGTATTGGGAGGTGTGAAATACGCAATAAAAACTGTGTGGTCTACAATGTCGTGCGATTGCAATATTGCAGTATAGTTTGAAAAGGGAAGGTGCAATATCGATACAACAGCCTTAGATAATTAGTGTTATGAAAAGGTTTTACAATTAACCTTCTATTTTCCACCGGATAGTAAGTTATAATGCTCGCTGTTTAGGCGAACTACTGAAAACTGCTCCAACCTTCTCCTTATAAAATGTATGAAAAGTTTGCATTGAACTTCGTTGCTACTTTGCCTTATTGCTCACCAAACAATGAGTGAAATTTCCATTTACAACATTCATTTTCAATAATTACTGTAGTGTGATACCATCTAAATTAGCGCATAAGACGAAACGGAATAAAGTTATGTTCAATTATCAGCGAGTTCGATCACCTAACCTCTTTGGTTGGACTAGAGTGTGATCAAACTCACTCTAGATCGATTAGAGTGACATCATCAAGAAACAATTGTCTGACATTGAGAAAGTGTGGTACCGAATATGACAGATAGAAGAAAAGTCTATCTGCAAGTCTTTGTATACTCAAATGGAAAGCAAAGGTTATAAAGGAAAGTGGAAATTTGGAAGTAAAACATTGCATTTTTGTACTATACTTAACAGACTGATCTGACACTATCTTTAGCATGACACAAATTCTAATTGTCATGTCTTAGGTAAAAAAGTTCACAAAATATCATGTTTCTAAGGATCACAAATTTCCGGTAATGTAAATCGTACATATTGAGGCAAACGACGCGCTTTATGTCAAAACATTTGTAATCTCTTTTCTCTCTTGGAAAGGAGAAAAATAAATATTTTTTAAAAAGAAATTGACTCAACTCCGCTATCTTGAAGCGACCAAACCAGTTCGGTCACACGTGTCGACCAGACATGCGCAATTTAACTTCCGGGACTAGACTATGGTCGATGATCGAACTACCTCTATTTCTATTCATAATGGAAGATACAGTCAAATTATACTTAATATCGCAACAGATTAGAATTATTAAGACTCTCATTTATGAAGGACTAATTATATAAGATGGGTAAAAATTAGTAATGAATTTCAAAGTAACTAAACCATATATGTATATATAGACACACACATTTGTCTTTTTCCACGTATTGTTAACAATTGTTTTCTGAAATAACTACAAATGACTTATGTCGTGATGTGCCTGCTCGTTCAAATAGTATATTTATTATATGCTGTTTATCCATTCGTAGTACAATATTTGGAAAAGGGAACTACAAGTCGAAAGGGTGCTGTAAAAATATAGATTCAAGAGATGAATTTGGAAGATCGAATGATTTTTAAAAATCTTTTTTTGTAAGCATTTTAAATGACTAAAGATAATATTATCCTATTATTCATGTAAAAAAATGCATTTTGTGGATATATAAAACATGGTTTTTCTAGATGTTGGTTACATTAAGTTCAAAAACATGCGACAAAAATCAATCCTGCAGTATTTTTGGATTTCCTTATTCGTGTATACAGCCGCAGAAGGCGCGATAATTCTATACTGGGAACCTTGAAGCTACAAGCTTCAGGGAGAAGCAACCATAACAGTAAACTCGTCTGGCTAACAGTTGAAACGGTGTTATTATTGCAAACGCCTATCACTTTTCAGAGTTGTGTAGAAATAATAATACTGGCGTTGTGCAAGCGAAGATATGGTGAGAATTTTAAAACATTTGGATTCTTGGAATACTTTTCATTTAGGTTTTATCGCTGTGTTGCAATAATAACTTAGATCGAAGGTACGAACCGCAGATGGTCCCAGAAACAAAGTACAAAGCTGAAAAAGGGAAGATGTAAAAGATACTTTATCTCAAACTTCGTACAAAATGATTCCTACCCACATGTCGTTTGCGATAAATATTTTTCGAATTTTATTTTCCGTAATTGGATATATAAATATACACGCACAAAATTAGTATTTTGAAATTCTTTGGAGGGATTTGCTTAAAATGAAAGGGATGAATTTGTTTTCTTTCAATGATTTATCTGTTTTATACCAGTAATGCATTATTATTGTTCTATATTCATAATTTTCCAAATGTAAAATCTTAGAACAAAACTCACCTTTCCAAAAATCATATAAGCAATTCATGCATATTTTGTTCTCTATGTACATACATAACGACAGGTGTAGAATACATACATAACGACAGGTGTAGAATACATACATAACGACAGGTGTAGAATACATACATAACGACAGGTGTAGAATACATACATAACGACAGGTGTAGAATACATACATAACGACAGGGTTAGAATACATACATAACGACAGGTGTAGAATACATACATAACGACAGGTGTAGAATACATACATAACGACAGGTGTAGAATACATACATAACGACAGGTGTAGAATACATACATAACGACAGGTGTAGAATACATATTTCTGCAATGGTGAGTAATGTACATACATGCTTCTAAACTTAAAATGTCATGTAAAAACTACAGTGATTTTATTAAGCCTCTGCGCGCGCGCACACACACACACACACACACACACACACACACACACACACATTTTATGTATGATGTTTATATAATATTATAAATATTTTAGGAAATTATAAATGTTTCTTGACTTTAATATTTGCTCAAACCTTAATGTTATGTATCAGGTTTTACATGTTTAGTTATTGTGGTTGAATTAGGTTGTTTACTCAGTATTTGAGTTCAAGAACGGTTTTGGTAAACAATAATGTTGATTTCATTTGAGGTCAGGCTTGATTTTTTTTTACAGATAAAGCTAGAATTTCCTTTAGAATTATGTGTTTAAAGTCACATACACCATATAATTTTCTAGAACATTCTGTCATGTGACTTATCTTTATATATGCCATGTTTAGTGGACAGTTTTCAGTTTCAACCTTAACTATCAGTCATTTAAAGAGTTATTACAGTTGTGAAAAAAATCATTCCAAATTCAAAGAGAGGAATTATTTAAAATATTTAGTGGATTATAAAAGTGCTCTTAGACTTTTGGATTTTGGATTTTGAATTGATGATTTTGGGATTTATGAGAATTTATTCAAAAATGTTCTGGAGTACTTCATTTTGGCACATCAGCACATTAAAGACTACTTGCACATCAGGACATTAAAGACTATTGCAACATCAGCTCATTCAAGGATACTGAAATTCATTCAGAACATTCTATAGTAAGGACTTGTGATTAGGACACTTAGGATTATTGGATTATCTGGATTTTAAATCACGTTACTGTAATTGTCTTTTGTTTTTCATTTGAATTATCTTGAAATAAATTGCCTGTTGATTTTTACTTGACAGTAGTCAGTCGTATGATACACACAATTTGTGTTCGAGCAAGCTTGCACGCCAATATACATTTGTCAACATTTTCACTCAACACGATTATATTTATGATACCAGGGATATATGCGGAGAAAGAATAAATGATATTCCATGTGGAATTCAATTTTGATCCAGAAACAAGATTATAGGCAATCTTGTCTGTATAGAATGCTGTAACTAGCAACCATCACTCACATATCTAGAATGCAGTAACTAGCAACTATCACTCACATATCTAGAATTCTGTAACTAGCAACCATCACTCACATATCTAGAATGCTGTAACTAGCAACCATCACTCACATATCTAGAATGCTGTAATTAGCAACCATCACTCACATATCTAGAATGCTGTAACTAGCAACTATCACTCACATATCTAGAATGCTGTAACAAGCAACTATCACTCACATATCTAGAATGCTGTAACAAGCAACTATCACTCACATATCTAGAATGCTGTAACAAGCAACTATCACTCACATATCTAGAATGCTGTAACTAGCAACTATCACTCACATATCTAGAATGCTGTAACTAGCAACTATCACTCACATATCTAGAATGCTGTAACTAGCAACTACCACTCACATATCTAGAATGCTGTAACTAGCAACTATCACTCACATATCTAGAATGCTGTAACAAGCAACTATCACTCACATATCTAGAATGCTGTAACAAGCAACCATCACTCACATATCTAGAATGCTGTAACTAGCAACTATCACTCACATATCTAGAATGCTGTAACTAGCAACTATCACTCACATATCTAGAATGCTGTAACTAGCAACTATCACTCACATATCTAGAATGCTGTAACAAGCAACTATCACTCACATATCTAGAATGCTGTAATTAGCAACTATCACTCACATATCTAGAATGCTGTAACTAGCAACCATCACTCACATATCTAGAATGCTGTAACAAGCAACTATCACTCACATATCTAGAATGCTGTAACAAGCAACTATCACTCACATATCTAGAATGCTGTAACTAGCAACTATCACTCACATATCTAGAATGCTGTAACTAGCAACTATCACTCACATATCTAGAATGCTGTAACTAGCAACTATCACTCACATATCTAGAATGCTGTAACTAGCAACTATCACTCACATATCTAGAATTCTGTAACAAGCAACTATCACTCACATATCTAGAATGCTGTAACTAGCAACTATCACTCACATATCTAGAATGCTAGAATTCTGTAACAAGCAACTATCACTCACATATCTAGAATGCTGTAACTAGCAATTATCACTCACATATCTAGAATGCTGTAACTAGCAACTATCACTCACATATCTAGAATGCTGTAACAAGCAACTATCACTCACATATCTAGAATGCTGTAACTAGCAACTATCACTCACATATCTAGAATGCTGTAACAAGCAACTATCACTCACATATCTAGAATGCTAGAATTCTGTAACAAGCAACTATCACTCACATATCTAGAATGCTGTAACTAGCAATTATCACTCACATATCTAGAATGCTGTAACTAGCAACTATCACTCACATATCTAGAATGCTGTAACAAGCAACTATCACTCACATATCTAGAATGCTGTAACTAGCAACTATCACTCACATATCTAGAATGCTGTAACAAGCAACTATCACTCACATATCTAGAATGCTGTAACAAGCAACTATCACTCACATATCTAGAATGCTGCAACAAGCAACTATCACTCACATATCTAGAATGCTGTAACTAGCAACTATCACTCACATATCTAGAATGCTGTAACTAGCAACTATCACTCACATATCTAGAATGCTGTAACTAGCAACTATCACTCACATATCTAGAATGCTGTAACTAGCAACTATCACTCACATATCTAGAATGCTGTAACTAGCAACTATCACTCACATATCTAGAATGCTGTAACTAGCAACTATCACTCACATATCTAGAATTCTGTAACTAGCAACTATCACTCACATATCAAGTAAGTGACGTCTCCAGCGGGACACTGTGGTATTAGTATGCCGGATTTTTCCTTGTCTGCACAGATTTGGCATGGCCGAGTAAAATTGTTTTGCGCACAATATCGTGAGAAACAATATTTTGTGCATAACCTCTCTGGTATAATTATTATGAGCAAAATCTAAAACTCAGGCCTAGAGTTCAAAATTGATATTTAATGTTAGAGTCTATTAACCGCGGTAACTCAGTTGGTAAAGCGACAGACTGGTAATCCAAATGTTTTCCATACCCACCCAGGCCAGTTCGTGTCGGCTGCTTCGGAAGTCCCTTGTGAAAGGAACTTAGCTTCCATTTTCCTGGCATGATATAGCCAATAACATGTGAAAAAGTGCCGTTTAAACAAACAAAACAAAACAATTAGCTCGATTTAAGCATTAACAAAAATTGTGAGTTGTATACTTGAGTAGAATCATGTGAAATCTGTTTTTGCTGTAGTTTTGCGTTCAAGAGAGTTATTCATAGCAAAAGTGTTTACTTAAGGCTTTAATCATCTGGTCGATGATTGGAATATCGGTTCATGCTCTTGATTTCAACGATGAATAATTCTAACTGAAGTAAATTATACTTGTATTTTTAGAAAAAAAAAAAAAAAAAAAAACAAACCCCAAAACCATTCGATCATCAGCACCCATCTTATATCTTGAAGTTAAGGCATTTTGATTAATTACAGCAAATGGTTTACCTTATCCAAAAATGCATGACAAAACTGCAGTTTGATGAAATTACAGTACAGGATGTGAATATATCAGGATATTCAGTATATCATTGGACAAATTTGTACTATATACATCTAACGTATTAGTTGTAACGGTTGCTATGGTTACTAGTGAGAAACAAAGACAAGTTATATTTAACACTCTTTTGTTCTTACGTACACAGGAGGAAATACGATACCAGCGTGAGAAAACAATCTGACACCATAGCCTCAAGAATGCAGAAAATGACAAGTATATAAAAAGGGGCTTCTCTCAATTGTATGACAATGTTATGTCTTTTGCATGAACTGGTGAATAACATCTGCTTTGCATGTTGCAAGGTCGTTTGTTTTATATCAGTATAATTTTTTCATCATACAGTTAGAAAATACATGCCATTGCTTGATGGACAGTATTATATTTGGTGTCCGATTGTCAATAAATAAAACCGACAGGCAAAGGTGCATTAAATCTATTCCTCTGAGCGATACAAATTCGAACCAAAATAAACTCAGATATTTCCTAAGGCAGATTTAGCAGTACAGACGAATCTTTGTCAATAACGCTTAGTGCAAAATACATATCTTTAGTGAGGATAACTTAAAGATTGCAGTTAAAATAATATGATTAAAAGTTTTAATAGTTTTGCTACTCGAAAAAGAAATTTGTTTGACCCCAAAAGAGAAATTTGGCATTAGAGGGTAACTGCTCAAATGCAACTCAAATGTCTGGTTCTACAGTACACTAACAAAGAAACTCTGCACTTTCTCAAACAATAAAAACAAGTTTTGCTATCACAGCTGCGACAAATGATCCAGTTGTGTTCCGCTAGCTAACAAGTTGTTTGATATTAACATAAAATATTGGACAATATGGGTAAATGTATTTAGCTTGCGGTGCAAATAATGGTCTCAATGAATCAGTCGTATTAGAGTTACTCTTGATGTTATAATTTGAAAAAAGGCAAATAACAGCAACTCGGTGAAAATGAGAAAGTGCCTTATGCTAGTGTGATTAGCTTGAATAACATCGTTTAACAGTCTATTCACCTGGGATATAGTCTTAACAGTCGATTTACCTGGGATATAGTCTTAACAATCGATTTACCTGGGATACAATCTTAACAGTCGATTTACCTGTGGTACAATCTTAACAATCGATTTACCTGAGATACAATCATAACAGTCGATTTACCTGAGATACAACCTTATTAGATGGAACGTTATGTGGCAATTATTCTGATTTCGATCCTAGTTCAATATTTTTTTTTATTCAGTTGACTTTATTTGACACAAGCTAACCGGTAAAAAAAGATCCAAAAAAATTCACAAAGTCATGATCAAAACACGGTGCATCACCAAAAGTTTACATTGTACTTAAACTTAGTTGTACCTGATCAATTTATTGACTTAAAGTGAAAAAAAAAATATCCAAAAAAATCTTCTGATTTTATTTTAGATTTAATAAGAAAAAATATTTTTACGAAATTTTACTTAGAAATGTATAGTAAGGTCGCACTACTCTAGGAGAGTTGAAGGGTTGCACCTTGATGATCAGCGTACGAGTTCTTTCTACGATGGCTGATGAAAACGAGCAAGGGAGTAAAATTGAGAAACAAAAAAGTAGGTACAACAAATGAAATACAATAAGTCTGGTTTGGTTGTATGGGTTTAACGCCATTTTTCAGCACATGATAGGCTATACATGGCGGCCAGTATATCTGATGTAGGAAGAACCCGGGAAAATCCCGGGAAGAACCACCGACCCACGAGACCCACATTGGCCGAGCCCAAAACTCGAACCCACGCGGACAGAGGTGATATGGCAGTGATCGGTAAAGGCGAGCGCCTTAGACCACTCGGCCACGCGGGGCCCCAAATACAATAAGTACTAAAAGGAAAAAGGCAATGTATATAAAAATTATCGAGAAAAGTTTGTTTAAAAAAACGAAAAAAAAAAAAGTAATCTGAAACAGTCTTCAAAGTAAAGAATCTGTTACAATACATATTTGATGAATCCTATATTAGACGTAGGTTTCATTTTAGTGACACACTTTGCAGTATATCTTGTGATTATAATATATAATATGACTATAAAAGTATATATAAATATGTAATTTGAATATAAAAGTATATATAAATATATAATTTGACTGTTAAGTAAAGAATCTAAAAAAAGACTTTACAAAAATGGCAAGCAATGCGACAATACCTCATTAGAAACATATAAGTATATAATATCTTGCAAAATGATTTCTTGTTTTCATTTTATAGTACTTCATTTCCGATATTTAAAATATTGCTTTTCTAAAAGCACACAAAACTGTATATAATTATGATTAATAAAAATGCTTTCAAAATATAAGCTTGTATTTCTTCGATTACCTCTTGCACAAATATCTGTAAGCCAACATCACTTTCCTAAATCCTTTGAGTCTGCCGCACGCCTAAAGTTCTGCAAGCAACTTGCAAATGTCAACTATGATGAATGGGAACAATATGTTATGCACTCTCTTTAGATAGTCTCCATCAATGGAAGCTTATTTGTCAGGTCTCAAGGGAAAAACAAATCGTCTATGGTAAAGACTCCACTGCAAGCAAATATTTCGTGTGACTGCAACACACTGAATGACAAAGCCAACAGTAACAGGGAATCAAAATATTTGGCAAGACATAACGAAATAATTACTGGCTACCTACTAAACTAATCTATCAGTCATCTTTGACAGAAAACTCAAGCATGCTCTTTTGTTAAGGAACTGAACACATAAGCATTTTTACCAACAATTATTGATCGGGGGAACGGGAAGATACCGCTTCCATCAATATCAGTGTCAAAAATTTATTACAATAATGCAACAGAGCAAATGTGATGTACCACATCCATCGCGAATATAACTAAACCTACATCGCGTTAATAGGACCCACATATAATGGAATGGAGTCTTTTAGAAAGCATATTGGTCTTGACAACCCATCTCCTAGAAACCAAGTGTATTCTGTCATGTGTTGACAGCGAATCCGAGATAATGACAGAAATTCATTCGATCATTAGGTACATCGCGCTACAATGCATTAAAAATGGCCTGATATCGTCGGTAACTGCTGAGGAAAAGAGGAGTGGCCGGAAAACTTGTATCATCTGCCGTATGTGTTGTTATTATGTTGAAACAATCCACAAATAAAACGCGGTAGGAAAATAAAACCATATCATATGTAACAGCTACCGAATCGCGGCACAAAAAGACAGCAACGGAAGACAACTACGGTATAAATTAACCAATCTCTACAAGTGCAATTATAGACCTCATAATTAAACGTATTATCGGCAAGTTTTGATTCTTTCTCTACGTATTTTACAGATTATATTTTGTTTCAGAGAAAGGCAAGTATGGCAAGCTGATTCTAAATATTTGCACAATTATTGAATTTTAGATGCTTTATTCTGGTCAAGTTTTGGTTGGTTTGGTTTAACTTGGTTTGGTGTTTTACGGTGTAACAACAACACATTAATGTTCTATCGTGCTGATGTGATGGGAGTAAAGTGCTTTGCTTTGGGACACACCAAGGTTGAAGACCCGACTTATACGATTTTTGTTATATTTTATAAATATTACTAGAAAGCTAATTAGTATATTTGATATCAGTGTCTCCTCGGCTTTATAAAAATAAAATAAAACACGATACTAAAGCCATCCAGGTATGAAAAACATTTGAACTGGAACTGTGAAGCCAACTCCTTTTTTATATAAATGTGTTTGGCCTATTATTTTCGTTGCTACAGCGATCTACAAGTGATAGAGCTGGACCCACTGAATGCAATAATTGATCATCGACCTTGGTATACCCTTGTCTTGCTCGCACATACAAAATCATTGTAAAAAAAAACAAAAAACGCACCAAGAATGTATTATAATGGGACTATTGCTTTCTAGGCCAACAAAATGGCGGGTTAAGTTCTACTGAAGGGTCCAGAATTTTCTAAAAAGGACATGTTTAATGTTCGATATGTTTGTTCCAATAATCTAGGTTTACTCAAATTCCCAATCTCTTCATCATTCTTTCAACAAAAGATTGATGGACGACATGCATTTCATGAAAATGTTCTTTGTTCAAGTTTGCTTATCTCTGGTTTCCTGGCGTATGAGACGAAATTATCTTGATAGTATGTTCTCCTTGATTTATATATTGTTTCCTTATCAGTTTGGTGTGTGAAAAAATGGTACTGCCTACGCAGAAGGGTAATTTCGCTCAAAATGATCTAAAAAAACAAAATTCCGCTCATAATGATCTAAAAAAAATCATAATGCCGGGTATCTAGCTGATTGTACTCAAGTGTTAAGTGTCATTCAACAGCTGCTGTAGCAAGAGATAAATACTGAAATACCCAACTGTAAAGAAACATTAATTGCAATGAAACTGTATTACTGATAAAGGTTAAAAGCAGTACATACTAAGCTTAAATTATTACTCAGTCTGATAGGTGCATGACTACACAAAGTAACAACTTGTTTTTCCATAGTAACGATCCTGAATAAAAATTCATCACCTTCAAGATGACAGGTCTGGCTTAAGAACCCATCAAAGATAAAAGAGAACGTGCAAAGGAGCAACTAAAAATGTCTACTGGATTCATTGTCCACTAACAAGAGCCAGTTGACCCATGGTAATTGGACACAAATCATAGTCATGCAAGCTCAGTTTTTTCACCCGTTGATGAAAGACCAATATTTTGCAAAACATTAATCTGTAATGACTTCCCTTTATCTTGATCTTTGAAACAATACACAATTACTCAACCTTAAGCCCCTTTTCTATAAATAACAGATAAGATACGCTCACCCAATGGGGAGAATCTCACATAATTTCTCTAAAAGTGTTTATCGCACCAGAAGAACGAGTTTTCATGTAAATATTGAGAATGTTCAAAAATAAAAATATGCTCGATAATTATTAGATAAATTATATTTTGTTCTCATTTTGAAAAATTCAGCTCACGTATTGCACTTTGATAAAAATGAATCGTTTACATATAACATCAGCATTAATTCTGTAATAAAACTGCACATGTTGTTAAGCTAGCTCCTAATGTTTGCAAGAAGGTGTATGTTTTCTATTAATCATGTTGCACTTTGGCTGAATCACATATGCAGAGCAGAACGTCAACCGAAATATGACAAATCCCCCTTGGTAATCTATCAATTTTTCGATGAAGTTTGAGAACAAAGAAAACTAGTAGACCTGGTGATAATGGCCCCTATCAGGTTTCCAAACAGCTACATTACTAACAAACAGGCTTGAACCTAGCAATGTAAAACAAAGAGACTGAATGAGAAAGTGTTCTGTACTGTTGAAAATTTGCCTATAATTTGAATAATATAGCTCTTTAGTATCCAAGTTTCAAAGAGAGTTACAAGTGTTGTTAAAAGAACGATGCGTAATATTTGTTGGCCTGAGAAATGCAGACCTTGCAGATTTATGTAAAACAGCTGAGTCTGTTGGTATAGAGATTGATCCTGATTGATTGAAAGCAGATAGAAATGAAATATTGAAGGAAAGGCTGACAACCACATGAGACCATACTCTTGATAATCCTGAATATGGGCAGGAAATTGAAAACCTCTCCATTCTGCCACTTTTGGTATATTTGACATTTAGAATTATCTTTTATATTTGTGTATCGGTATGATCATACAAGCTCGAGACATTATGAGAAAATGGAAGCCTTAGGGATGATTCACTATGAATTTGTTCTCAATGTAGAACGTTGATCAGTTAAGCATGATCATGTGGCCACCAAATCGGGAGTAAAACAAGGAACAAACGAGAAAGATGCTGTATAAAAGACAACTTACTACAAAATTTGGGTCAATTTCAGTACCAGAGATGACGCCTCGGCTAAAGGATTGGTGTATTGTACATTCTGCACATGTTAAAGAGGGTAAGTTTGTCACTTTATTTTTGATTTTCTGACCACGATCAACATAAAGCACTTGTTTAATAATAATTTAAAATTGTTAAATAAACATGAAATAAATATGAAATAGTAAATAATGATGATGGTGATAATAATAATAATAATAATAATAATAATAATAATAATAATAATAATAATAATAATAATAATAATATTTCAGACTCAGGTGCATATTGATGAACAAATTAAAGTATTTTCACGGTTAAAACGTTGGAAACTTTTTATTCATTTATAAGATAAATAATCTCATGAACATTTATTATCTAGAACAATTCATGCAAATCATTCTTAATTTCTCACAAAAGTAATAACTTTTGTTTATTATCTTGCCAACATTGATGGTTGGTGCCATCATGTGGTGTCAACCCTGTTTGAGGTTTTGGACTTCGTAAATGATAAAAGGAAGGAAATTGTCAGATTAATGCAGTGTCCATGGGTTCAAAGAGTCACTAATGCAGTGTCAATGCAGTGTCCATAGGTTCAAAGAGTCACTAATGCAGTGTCAATGCAGTGTCCATGGGTTTAAAGAGTCACTAAGACAACATCCCCTCTTCTTGTGACGGAATTTGACACAAGTTTAAATGTTGAGCATATTGTAGTTGTAAATGTCACTGAAAATGTATATATGCCAATATCTCACGAAATTCCTCCACCATGTCCTGAAAACGTATATATGCCAATATCTCATGAAATTCCTCTACCATGGCCCGAAGATCTGTTTATCATAATTAAAGAAGTTGCTCTTTCTGCATGCATGTTGGGCACAAAGAGTGAACGTCGTAAAAAATAAAACTCTTATCAGCCATCATAGGTTAAATCACTAACATTAAAAACCACAGAATTTTGGACTGCCTATTATTTATATCAGAGTGATTTAAAATGCTATCAAGGTGTTTTTTTTGTATTACTTTCAGTATACATCAGAAGAAATTATAATTATTTAAGACGGAAACCAGGACCAAAGTATAAATCCAACCTAGAAGAAAATTAAACAGGTCCTTTTGACATCACCCAACTTTAGACTGCTTGCTGCTTCCAAAATAGTAGCAGAACTTTCAATATATACTTCAAGTCACAACTGGACATGAATAACCCACTTGAAGCAATATCGTTTGCACTAAACAATGAAATTAAAGAAAGATAAATGTGCATCAAATCCTACAGATGCGGGCACCGAAATTGCAAGTTCATACATACCAGGGTTGGTCGTGTCCGAGACAGATAGCATCTTAGGCTGCACGTTGTTATCGAATGTAATATATTTGTCAAAAATAATTTTTGAAATAAAATATATGTATTCTTGTAGAATTTTAATCCAAAGGGAGCACTACCAGAATCCAATATTTGTATGCAATCCAGTGATGAATTTGTGGTTGACAAGAAACAAAGGTGCTAGTATCAAGTGCAAGGTCTCGTGGGAGTAACAGGTATGCACACGTGTTATGATTTGGCATACAAGAAAAGGATCAGTACCGTTGAGGTTGAGTTCGACAAATTTTCTGGGATGAAAAATTGATAATTGTACAGACTTTCAACAAGAAATATAACTTGTCACATATGTTAACCGAACATAAATGACTTGTCACATATGTTAACCGAACATAAATGACTTGTCACATATGTTAACCGAACATAAATAACTTGTCACATATGTTAACCGAACATAAATAACTTGTCACATATGTTAACCGAACATAAATGACTTGTCACATATGTTAACCGAACATAAATAACTTGTCACATATGTTAACCGAACATAAATGACTTGTCACATATGTTAACCGAACATAAATGACTTGTCACATATGTTAACCGAACATAAATAACTTGACACATATGTTAACCGAACATAAATAACTTGTCACATATGTTAACCGAATATAAATGACTTGTCACATATGTTAACCGAACATAAATGATTTGTCACATATGTTAATCGAACATAAATGTTTATTTTGCCATTCGCTCTTGACAGTTACATAAAGCTACCACGATTGTGACAATTATAATCAATTGGAAAGGTAGTTTTATTGGAATAATGCTATTCGAATTGTTTTCATTCGTCTAATGGGCCTTTCAACATTGGATTTTACAGCATCTCATTTTGGGGTGTCAAATCTAATTAATGTTTTTCTTGCATACACCGATACTGCTGGATTGTGTAAGTGCATGGTAAATACATGAACTCTTGTTGGTTGAAATGGATTACCTGATATCATGGTTTCATTTGCACGTTTTCTGTACTTCATCCTATTTTCTGGGAATATGAATTATATTTAAAAAGAACTATTATTATGAAACAGAAGAATCACAATTTTAATCAAGGAAACTACAAGTAATATCATACAAACCTATGAACATGCAGATTGATGTACATAATTTTATCCTTCATTCAATTACTCATATAACCAATTACATGCCTATATCCAATTTCATTTTTCAAGATCTATCAATGACTTTAGAAAAGAGAAAAAATGGACATTATCCATGTAAGGTTTACATTTATACCTGCTGTGTCTGTTGCATTGGCCCCAATAACACCTCTCTGTGGGCATATTAGCTGGTAACACCATGAAAATAACATAAATTAGTATCCAAGATAAGGAGATAACTGTACTAACATTGCAATTAATACATGTGAGTTATCAGCAGCTGCTGAGTCTGTTTGTACCTTGTTGGGATGCTATGAAACCTGATAGTGGAATTATCTTAGTCTGGCGAAGTAGGTTTATTCCATATATTCTGGGTATATACTTGAAATGTTATCAAAGTATCAGAAGGGGAAAAGAAACAAATCCAGTGTAAGAATGGGAAAACAAACAAAACCAGTGTAAGAATGGGAAAACAAACAAATCCAGTGCTAGAATGTAAGATTGGTAAAGAAATCGTAGCAGTGGAAAAATACCTTCAATCAAAAGACTATATCCATATATATATATATATATATATATATATATATATATATATATATATATATATGATACTGTTTGCCCATGTTTGAGAGTCATGCGGGATACGCCTATTGCACATGAGTGCACTCATCAACACCGTAGACTACGTCATTATGCTTATGACGTCATTAACGTCATCAATGTTTCTTGCAGTTTTGTATTAAAAGGACATATTTTTCCAGCCTATAAAAATGTCCTCATTCTGTACAACAAATCATTTGTTGTACATTAAACATTTTCTGCCCAATATAACGGCATATAAACTTTTTATAAAATACCTGGTACATGCATATCTAAATCTATATGAAGAATGACTATAGCCCATCCTTTTCTTCCAACACTATTTCCAAGTGAGAAATGAAAGAAAGAAAATCCATCACACGCGTGGGCATGAAATAGGCTTTGCCGAGTTCCTGCCAACAAGTTCTGACCCAGAGGATGGCCTCAGGTCAGAATTTGTTGGCAGGAACTCAGCAAAGCCTAGTTTCTGTCGACAAATTCTGACCCTCGGGTTTAACCTGTGCACATAATGTATACTATCATTCTCATCCATCTCCCTCTCTCTTATGTTCTTAGTGATACGCACGTATACAGACCAAAGACACATGCCTTCAGCAAGGAAACTGTTCGCAAAGTAGATTATTGCTTTGACATGAACTGATGGGCAGATTAATTACGTATAATTTCCAAAAAATCGCCACACTAATGCAAGCCACTTGCCTTGAGATTCTATGAATAAGTGGTGTTCATTGTTTACCTTATTTATGTGGTTCCAAGAAAAACTAGTACATTAATTCCCCAGAAACAACAGTTTAGTCTCTTAGTTACGTCTCACGTCCAACCTGACTTAATGGCTTGCGAATCCCAAATATAAAACAGTATTTCAACTGGAGATGTGATTTTCGTATTTATATAGGATATCAATATACGAAGGCAGGACTCCTGTATGTGATTATGTATTTATATAGGATATCAATATACGAAGGCAGGACTCCTGTATGTGATTATGTATTTATACAGGGTATCAATACAAGAAGGCAGGACTCCTGAATGTGATTATGTATTTATATAGGATATCAATACAAGAAGGCAGGACTCCTGAATGTGATTATGTATTTATATAGGATATCAATATACGAAGGCAGGACTCCTGTATGTGATTATGTATTTATATAGGGTATCAATACAAGAAGGCAGGACTCCTGTATGTGATTATGTAATTGTATAGCGTATCAATATACGAAGGCAGGACTCCTGTATGTGATTATGTATTTATATAGGATATCAATACAAGAAGGCAGGACTCCTGTATGTGATTATGTAATTGTATAGCGTATCAATACAAGAAGGCAGGACTCCTGTATGTGACTATGTATTTATACAGGGTATCAATATACGAAGGCAGGACTCCTGTATGTGACTATGTATTTATACAGGGTATCAATACAAGAAAACATGACTCCTGAATGTGATTATGTATTTATACAGGGTATCAATATAAGAAGGCAGGACTTCTGTATGTGATTATGCATTTATACAGGGTATCAATACAAGAAGGCAGGACTCCTGTATGTGATTATGTATTTATATAGGGTATCAATACAAGAAGGCAGGACTCCTGTATGTGATTATGTAATTGTATAGCGTATCAATACAAGAAGGCAGGACTCCTGTATGTGATTATGTATTTATACAGGGTATCAATACAAGAAGGCAGGACTCCTGAATGTGATTATGTATTTATACAGGGTATCAATACTATAAGACATGACTCCTGAATGTGATTATGTATTTATACAGGGTATCAATACAAGAAGGCAGGACTCCTGAATATGATTATGTATTTATACAGGGTATCAATACAAGAAGACAGGACTCCTGTATTTGATTATGTATTTATACAGGGTATCAATACTATAAGACATGACTCCTGAATGTGATTATGTATTTATACAGGGTATCAATACAAGAAGACAGGACTCCTGTATGTGATTATGTATTTATATAGGATATCAATATACGAAGGCAGGACTCCTGTATGTGATTATGTATTTATACAGGGTATCAATACAAGAAGACAGGACTCCTGAATGTGATTATGTATTTATACAGGGTATCAATACAAGAAGACAGGACTCCTGTATGTGATTATGTATTTATACAGGGTATCAATACTATAAGACATGACTCCTGTATGTGATTATGTATTTATACAGGGTATCAATACAAGAAAACATGACTCCTGAATGTGATTATGTATTTATACAGGGTATCAATATAAGAAGGCAGGACTTCTGTATGTGATTATGCATTTATACAGGGTATCAATACAAGAAGGCAGGACTCCTGTATGTGATTATGTAATTGTATAGCGTATCAATACAAGAAGGCAGGACTCCTGTATGTGATTATGTATTTATACAGGGTATCAATACAAGAAGGCAGGACTCCTGAATGTGATTATGTATTTATACAGGGTATCAATACTATAAGACATGACTCCTGAATGTGATTATGTATTTATACAGGGTATCAATACAAGAAGGCAGGACTCCTGAATATGATTATGTATTTATACAGGGTATCAATACAAGAAGACAGGACTCCTGTATTTGATTATGTATTTATACAGGGTATCAATACTATAAGACATGACTCCTGAATGTGATTATGTATTTATACAGGGTATCAATACAAGAAGACAGGACTCCTGTATGTGATTATGTATTTATATAGGATATCAATATACGAAGGCAGGACTCCTGTATGTGATTATGTATTTATACAGGGTATCAATACAAGAAGACAGGACTCCTGAATGTGATTATGTATTTATACAGGGTATCAATACAAGAAGACATAACTCCTGTATGTGATTATGTATTTATGCAGGGTATCAATACAAGAAGACAGGACTCCTGAATGTGATTATGTATTTATACAGGGTATCAATACTATAAGACATGACTCCTGAATGTGATTATGTATTTATACAGGGTATCAATACAAGAAGACATAACTCCTGTATGTGATTATGTATTTATACAGGGTATCAATACAAGAAGACAGGACTCCTGAATGTGATTATGTATTTATACAGGGTATCAATACTATAAGACATGACTCCTGTTTGTGATTATGTATTTATACAGGGTATCAATACAAGAAGACAGGACTCCTGAATGTGATTATGTATTTATACAGGGTATCAGTACTATAAGACATGATTCCTGTATGTCGATCACATGGATAAAACGTTGCTGTAAGACTTGCTATTTAACTCCTAGGTAGGAAGGATGAGCGATGTCGCTAAGTGAATTTTCCCTGCTTCATAATTAAGCATATGGAGTTTGAACCGAATCCAAGGAGAATTTTAACATAAAGTGGCATGGTACTCTTCATATATATATATATATATATATATATATATATATATATATATATATATATATATATATATATATATATAAACATAAAGTGGCACGGTACTCTTCATATGCACCTTAACCATAAAGTGGCATCGTATACTTCATATATACTTTAACATAAAGTGGCATGGTACTCTTCATATAAATTTTAACATAAAGTGGCACGATACTCGTCATATATACCTTAACCATAAAGTGGCATGGTATACTTCATATATACTTTAACATAAAGTGGCATGGTACTCTTAATATATACTTGAACATCAAGTGGCACGGTAATCTTCATATATACCTTAACATAAAGTGGCACGGTAATCTTCATATATACCTTAACATAAAGTGGTATGGTATACTTCATATATACCTTAACATAAAGTGGCATGGTATACTTCATATATACTTTAACATAAAGTGGTATGGTATAATGGTATACTTCATACATATTTTAACATGATGTGGCATGGTATACTTCATATATATTGTCATGGTAACGTATCTATAGATAATGTTTTTCCTTTTGAATCCCATAATGGTCACTGTGTCAAGATTGGTGACCTTGGGATCATCGGGTACATATACTCATACAAGGTGGATGATCAATCTAAAATTTGAAAGTCACAGTATTTGGTGTGTCATAATGATATAGTAGATATAAAACCTGGCTATTTACTACATTTTGTACTGTAGTATATTGATACATACGGAAGCATACAGTTTGTATTCATTAATCATGTCCATCTTCATAAGTGTATATATTTTTCATAAATATTAAATTCTGGTTATTTTTTTAATAAAACCCATTTAGAAAACTTATGGGCTCTCGGTATTAATAAAAATGGAAAGGAAGAAAAGAAGGAAAAAGAAGAAGAAAAGAAATAGAGATAGAAAGGAAAAACAGATCTGGGCACACACACACTATATACATATATATATATATATATATATATATATATATATATATATATATATATATATATATATATATGTGTGTGTGTGTGTGTGTGTGTGTGTGTGTGTGTGTGTGCACTTCAAATGTGCAAAGCATAAACTATAAATTGTAATGAATTGTAATTGATATGAGTACGTAGGTGACATTATGGTAATTGCTAAGAAGTTCAAAATATTTCATAAACTGCTTCTAGAACAACCCATTTTTTTTAGTTTCCAAAACTTCACAAAAAAGTCTAAAACATTCACAATCGTTTTTACCCCGCCCCCCTTAAACATGTAGTTGTAATGTTCAGGTTACTCACCCGTAACATCAGAGACCGCTATGGTTCATGACCACTATGGTGTGAAAACATGGAGGTTTTTTTTCAAACTGGTTTGAATTTTTCGGGACATTTTTTATGGAAGTTTTGGAAACTAACAAAGACAAATTGGTTCTTTTTGTGACAGTTTATTCAATACTTTTACCTATTAGCAATTACCATAATGTACTTTAGGTATTTCTATCAGTTATAATTAATTACAATGTATATATTCCGCTGTACTCATTTGAAGTCATATGGCACAAGGGGTACATAAACCTTAAGTACATAATTTAATTGCATGGTCCATAACCAGGGAATATATTAGGCAAGCCACGGATTATACGCTAACCAAGTAGTTTGGCGAGCATTTATTGGAACATTCTCTAATAGCCATCACTTTTAGTACAAAGGGTCAAGAATAACATTAATTTCGATTCAGTAAGTTAATCGTATGGAAATCGGGAATTCAATTACTCGGAATTAGCTATCTCAATAAAATAAGTTCAGGCTTACAAAGTTGATTGTACATCCTGGTTAACCATTTGTTCAACAAATCGCCTGATATATACAATCAATTGATAATAGCCTGTCAAATATTCGTTCGGTACTACCAAGATTTGGTACCGACTGACATTGTCCATTCTCTTGTCTATAGTCTTGTATGCAAAGATACCCACAAAGATGTGACTTGTAGTAACACATCTGGATCCATGAACTTGAGAAAAAACGTTCGATTATTGTCATTTTTCAGATTATTGACCCAAGTTAGATAAAAATGAGTTATCACAGTTATTCGTTTTTCTCAGCTGTATTGTACTACGTATATGTAGTACACTTAAATGTATTGTACTAAGTATATGTAGTACACTTAAATATATTGGCAGACTTTGGATAAAATGCAAAATCTCTCGCAAAGCATCAAACATAGCATACAAGCTTAATTTGCGCATTTCTAACATTGGTCAACATGAGATACGTCATTTTTAGAATGTTGCATATTTTGTAGCACATTACACTATTTGAAAAGTCTTGATCAAATAAAGGAGTAATTTAAAACTGAAATATGATTTGTATACTTTTTTGACTCGTGGAGATGAGTCTCACTAAAATTGAAATAGAAGAGGTCATACGTTGAACTCAGAAAAAGAAATCATAATGGGCTAACCATAATGAGCATGGAGATGTATGCTGCCTGGCGGGGAAGAGGGGCAATTCCAATGTATATAGAAACAATTATCCTAGTAAGGCCGATTCAGTAATATTATAAATAAACAAAGGGTGTATTATTGCCCAGGAATATTTGTAATGTAGCAGCATAAACAAAGGACACTTGAGACCTGTTTCTGACGGTAACGACAATTAAGATGTAGAAATTCTTCTCCCTCTAGAAAGAAAGTCCAAAAGAGATTATCTACGAAGCAGAAATTGAATATCTCAGTGTCTAGTTAGGATTACTTTTACAAAATGGCCATTTAAAAAAAGTATATAGATTTTGTCACCTTGAAATGGTAGATTTGATTCAAAGAACGCGTTATTTCGGAACTATATGAGGGGCATAGGTACAGAGTTCAATGACTTACAACCTATTGTATTTCAATCACCACACTGTGCTGAGAAGCAAAACAGAAAAGAGCGCGCACACACACACACACAAACACACAGATAAAGAAAAAAAAAACAAAACAAAAGAGATAGATAACATGATAAGCATATACCTTCTTGTCTTTCTATAAACTGTCTCAACTGGCGTAAAAACGATATCGCCTCACTAAAAAACTGTCAAGAAATTTAATTCGGACACTTTTACATTATCAAAAGTCAGAACAAGGTACAGATGATAAACTGTCTGCTAGAAATAACGACCTTTCAGTTGCAATAAAGAAAGAGGATCAATTGTAAGGTATTCTGTCCCTTATTGCCCCAGGGAATGTGCGAATATTGACAGGATATTATTGTTGTATGAAAGCATGGCTATAACGATGTCATCTGCATCATGGACCCAGGAAACATATATGGAGCCTTAATAAATCTCTGAAGCAAAACCTCACCAGGGAATCAATCCAGGCATTTCCCTTAAGCCGGTTGACTTCATACCATGAACATGAGTAGACTAACAAATGTTTCGTCGGTCATTTCCACATTCTGCTAAATAACGGCCAATGCCATTGAGAATTTGTAGACAGGGACTTCACATAATAGAATTTTGTACTTGCGGTAGCAGGAACATTGTGCTAAACGAATACCACATTGAATGATGATATTGTATGCAAGACCATAGGTCTGAGACCACTGTGATTATCGGCTTGTCTAAATCACTCTCAATCGATGAGGAAGAATGCAAAACACGATCCCACTTTCATGTATATTCCCTAGCCTGAAGAAACGATACCAATGAAAGAATAATAGTGTATGAGAGTAGAAAGATAGCATTTTGAGGACAGAGCATAATAAAGGAAAAAAGACAACCGCAAGGTTCGTTTTGATCACATCCTATCGTTGTATTACACTTATGTAAAAAAATGACGTGTATAATCCATCATAAAGGAAAGCGTCATTTGCTAACAAATGTGTACGATATTGAAAAGTTTATTCTGCTCAGTGTAGTCCAAAAAATACAGTTCCATTAGAAAAGAATAATATCTAGTGCATCGTCAGCAAAATCTACTACGATTGAAAAATGATTGTTGAAAGACACCTATAATATAATTAAGTACGGTGTTTACACGTTCTGTTTCAACTCAGGTATCATTTGCTACGTGATCCCAGCCTAATGTTGCTCAATTACCACTAAGTGTGTTCATTTTAGCAAAAGTATTTAGTTTTGATAACAGTAGACAATAGAAATTAAACCAAATTCTGATAAATAAAACATTATGAGCATTTATCTTTCAACCTGCCATAAGCAAACTGACATTGCGTACATTAAAATCGCAATATAAGGAAAGAGCAATCAGCACCATTATGAGTATCATTCAATATATTTATTTTGAGGTTTTTGCCTGATTATTTGATTAAAACAAAGAGCTGGCATATTTTCAAAACCTTTTTGCACTTATTTTATACTGATAAAGTTTGACAATCACAT
The DNA here is from genome assembly GCA_029931535.1 of Margaritifera margaritifera. Classification (NCBI taxonomy): domain Eukaryota; kingdom Metazoa; phylum Mollusca; class Bivalvia; order Unionida; family Margaritiferidae; genus Margaritifera; species Margaritifera margaritifera. Next base: position 362,142 of record JAQPZY010001233.1, on the reverse strand, counting down.
AAAACTGTGCTTCAAACTGTACAGAAATAATAACTTATATGTGTGTATCCCCTTGCTTCTTTTTTCATAAAGCTTTAAGTCATATTTATCCCAAGAGACATGAAAAAGTGTCTTACTCTAATGAACACAGGCATAAATATGGGATAAATATGACTTAAAGCTTTATGAAAAAAGAAGCATAGTCCAAACACAAATCGGAACAGTACACATTTCTCATTTTAGATAATATATATACGTCTCCATAGTCCAAACACAAATAGGGACAGTAAACATTTCTCTGCAGGGTCTATACAACGTAAACCAGTTTTACACTTTTCATTAGTTTTAACTTCAACGCAAGCTACACATATCCAAAGCAACTTTTAATTTCAACGCAAGATACACATATCCAAAGCAACTATTAACTTCAACGTAAGATACTCATATCGAAATCAACTATTGACTTCATCGCAAGTTACACATATCCAAAGCAACTATTCTGCTCTTGGATTGGTCCTGGAAACTATTCCATCCGAGAATAAATGGCGTTTACTAACAGTAAATGAATTTGTCCTCGCTCTCCTAGTTTTCTTTTCATAAATACTCAGTTCAGTTAAACGTGCAGTTAAATCCCAATTGTAAGTTTATTTTGCAACATTTCTTGTACAATCGACATTAAATAATAACAAGCAAAGGTTTGAATACGTATGTATGTATCAGCGTTTAACGGCACCTAAACACAATATTAGCTATATGGTGCCAACTAAAAGTATAGTTCGAAAAATGTTAAAAAAGGGAATTGCACAATAAATGTAAACATGAATTACAGCAAGATAACATATAAATGTAAAACAGTAAAAATTCTGTAAAAGGTACATACAATAAAAGATCAAGGTAATACGTGGAAAATCCTTAAAACATTTGGTCAAAGCAAAGGTTTGAATTCCAATCATGGGTAAAACCCTTAGAACATTTTGTCAAAGCAAAGGTTTGAATACCCATCGTGCGTAAAATCCTTAAGACATTTGGCAAAGCAAAGGTTTGAATTCCAATCATGGGTAAAATCCTTAATATGGTCAAAGCAAAGGTTTGAATTCCCATCATGGGTGAAATCCTTAAAACATTTGGTCAAAGCAAAGGTTTGAATTCCCATCATGGGTGAAATCCTTAAAACATTTGGTCAAAGCAAAGGTTTGAATTCCCATCATGGGTAAAATCCTTAAAACATTTGGTCAAAGCAAAGGTTTGAATTCCCATCATGGGTTCAGCATACTTTAGTAAAAAGACAAAGCGGCAGTTCTACAATAGATCGTTATTATTTTAAGTTCAACAATAGATTGTTTTTATTTTCAACTTTAAAAATATCATTAATAGCTCGATGTTAGGTGAAACATGCAATAAATATCTCTTCTTACGCGTGAATGCGTGACTTAAAAAATACAGTAATGACAACAACCTACAATTCAATCAGAACATTGAATAAAATGTGTACTTATTAAATATAAAATTTGCTTAGTAACAAATACGGATGAACATGTTCCAGGGTTCATGGGCAACATGACACTTATATTCGCCTATGACTCCATAAATGACCTCAAGCAGAAAATAATTCCCTTTACTTTAGCTACATACATGCTGCAAGAAGTAAGCTTCAGCAAGAAGTTGTACTTGCAGATCAAGTATCAGCTTGTCCTTGAAGGGATAAGAAAAGAAAACTAATTCCATGATACGAATGGTCTGTAAAATCAGCCTGCCAAGAGTCGCAAAAGACTGACTTGCCGACGTGCCTTGCAGCTACAATAGAGCATAAAATACTTAAGAAAGATGAACCCACGCCTGATCTTGATAAAAGAGCTTGTCATCGTTTTGCTGCAATTATATATCATTGGGATTGAGCTTTTATTGTTCGCTTCTTATTAATACAAAAATGAACATCTAGACAATATAATCATCCATAGAAAACAGTACACATGATCCATTCTCGACTTTGAAAGATAAGAAAAACAACGTAAATTGCTAGTAACAGATAAAATACTACCACTACTACTACTATTAATAATAATAATAATAGTTCATTGCAAAAGACAGACATTTACAAAAACTACGCAAGAAATTTTAAAATAAAATTTACGTTTTGCCAAAAAGGATTGGACAGCAGATAAAAACTATACAAATAAAATTGTACAATCGTCCTATAATTCATAGTGGAGTTTGTCCCAGAGAAAAAGGCTGTTCGATTCCGACAAATATATTCTCAGTAATATTACACACACACACACACACACACACACACACACACACACACACACACACACACACACACACAAGCTACAAATCACACGGCAACACACACAAGCTACAAATCACACGGCAAAGCACTTGATCGAAAAAGATCGGGTTGGTCACGGAAATAATAGATATGACAGACAAACTGACGTGAAACCAGCCCAAGAGCTTTCGGTTTGGTGTGGTTTTGTGGGATTTAACTCTATTTTTTCAGCACATGATAGGTTATACATGGCGGCCAGTATATTTGGTATAGGAAGAACCCGGAAAGAACAACCGGGAAGCTGCTGGCAAGCTTTTCTATATAACCACGGTGGTTGAGCCGAGACTCGAACTCACGCAGACAGAGGTAAGATGTGTGAGTGATCTGTAAAGGCGAGCGCCTTAGACCATTGGTCCACCCAGAGCCCCGCGCTTTCGGAATCTACCGATTCCTTTTTTTAAGGGCACAAATCCACCAATGACCATCACACAAACGAATCCAGAACAAAACACAAAACACAAAAACGTAAGTACTATACAGAATCTACATTATGTTTGCTGTAGATCTGCACGTAGACGACATACAATGAAAAAATAAATTAGACGAGCAAGGCTGAAAGAGGTTGCACGTGACTACTTTATAGTGCTTGTAAAGCGGAAATGGCTAAAAAACGGTTCTTTGGTACTCTCTTAATCTCCCTTATAATAACGTTATACCCTTTTTGCATTTAGAAGACATTAATAAAACATGATATTAAAGGCCATGCTATTCCCATTAAAATTACTATAGTATCGGATATATAGGTTGCTCGTGGAGTTCAACCGCCCCTCCTTCTGCATAACTGGATAACTATCTGGACTAAAAAGTATGTTAACCCCAGATAATAGGAAGCAAAACTAGGTTAGTTAAAACAATAACAATAGCAACTGCTACTGCTAATGGTACTACTATAATAATAACTGCTACTGCTAATAGTACTACTATAATAACAACTGCTACTGCTAATAGTACTACTATAATAACAACTGCTACTGCTAATGGTACTACTATAATAACAACTGCTACTGCCAATGGTACTACTATAATAACAACTGCTACTGCTAATGGTAGTACTATAATAACAACTGCTACTGCTAATAGTACTACTATAATAACAACTGCTACTGCTAATGATACTACTATAATAACAACTGCTACTGCTAATAGTACTACTATAATAACAACTGCTACTGCTAATAGTACTACTATAATAACAACTGCTACTGCTAATAGTACTACTCTAATAACAACTGCTACTGCTAATAGTACTACTATAATAACAACTGCTACTGCTAATGGTACTACTATAATAACAACTGCTACTGCCAATGGTACTACTATAATAACAACTGCTACTGCTAATGGTAGTACTATAATAACAACTGCTACTGCTAATAGTACTACTATAATAACAACTGCTACTGCTAATGATACTACTATAATAACAACTGCTACTGCTAATGGTAGTACTATAATAACATCTGCTACTGCTAATAGTACTACTATAATAGCAACTGCTACTGCTAATAGTACTACTATAATAACAACTGCTACTGCTAATAGTACTACTATAATAACAACTGCTACTGCTAATAGTACTACTATAATAACAACTGCTACTGCTAAAAGTACTACTATAATAGCAACTGCTACTGCTAATAGTACTAATATAATAGCTACTGCTAATGGTACTACTATAATAACAACTGCTACTGCTAATGGTACTACTATAATAACAACTGCTACTGCTAATGGTACTACAATTCAGCTGTCATGATGAATATTGCTGACCCCTTATCCCATAATTACTATTATTTCATTTAACATAAATGATACTTTAGAACAGCCCTCTAATTATCTACACATGTATACTTTCTATTTCACAGTTAATATATTATTGCATGTATTGTTCTCAGTCATTAGTTGCCGTTACGATCCACATCTACTGTCGTTGGTGTGTAAATCCTGAGGGACTTTGATGGGGAAGGTAGAGAATATTTAGGTTGGAGGAGGGAGAGAATATTTAGGTTGGAGGAGAGAGGGAATATTTAGGTTCGAAACAGAGTAGCTAAGGGACCCCCCCCCCCAAAAAAAAAAAAAAAAAAAAAAAACCCAACTACAAAATGAAATCGCTTGATTTAAGGGATGGAGGCATAGCCTTACATGTATGATCCACGTTCTCCAGTGAATCTGCCACTGTATTTGAATGTCATAAATACAACATTACCACATGCACAACAACACTACAAAATAAGGACAACATCAACAATTACAACAGCATAAATCAAAAATATATGATTAGATCAGATACCATTCATTTAATTATCTATGATCATTTTGTCAATTCATTTAATTATCTATGATCATTTTGTCAATTCATTTAATAATCTATGATCCATTTGTCAATTCATTTAATTATCTATGATCATTTTGTCAATTCATTTGTAATATTTATATTATTAATTCCTCCTTTTTGATGACAAATCTGAGAAGTCATATAAATGTAGACATTTTAAAACCATCAGTAATCTATTCACATGCAACAACAAATAAAAGTTATTATTTGGTTTTAGAAAAGTAAATATCAAATTTCAACCTTCCGTCACTAACTTGGACTAACAAAGGGTTAGATGCCTTAAAATGTGTACCCAAGTCATTTTGCTTGTGCAATAACTAAGTCGTACATGCATCACTAACTCTGTCAGGTGGGGGAAAAAAAGCCTTTTATTGACGATTATTCCAAAAGCATAAAATATTTTAAATCATAAAAAAAATTGAAAGAGGTCTACTAGATCTAGATCTAGATCGATCGATTGAGAGAGAGAGAGAGAGAGAGAGAGAGAGAGAGAGAGAGAGAGAGAGAGAGAGAGAGAGAGAGAGAGAGAGAGAGAGAGAGTTTGTGTAAAGTGTATATATCTTAGAGAGTTTGGTACACACGAGTATTTTTAAAATGTTGGAATGCAACACACATTTCCCTATTTGTATCGTCGTGTTATGTCAAAAACCTTATGTTTAATCAACATGAAAACTGCGGATAAAATAATCTACAACCTAAAGATGAAACGAAAGCTACCGTAAGTACATTGATGATTTAGACCAAATGATAAGCTACGCACCTAATCCTTTATGCATTTACATCGATAGCTTATCATTACATAGCATGTCCATCATAATTTACACCAATATGCCCCTATTTTCTTGTACTCATAATTTCTAGCACGAGTCGAAGAAAAGTACTTAAAAAAATATTTCAATGACGAAATATATTATCCTGCATCAACAATATGTATAAAACTTGTAGATTCATATCAGTTGAATTGGACTTAGGGCATAATGAATAGGATTTAAACCCGCAAGAGGTGATCACGCCGCCATTTTGTATCCAGAGTTACAAGTGGCTAGGTGAGGTTACGAGTGGGTAGTTGCATTCGCAAAGTAACAATCAAAATTAGAACTTACTTGCAAGTTACGATTTTGCTGTGAAACGCTGGTTCGATTGCAAGACTTGTGCGTGCACTCTTACTATGTTTTCACACTTACGCTAGTTTGATCTCAAGTTTTGTATGTGCACTCTTACGCTGTTTTCACACTTACTCTCGTTTGATCTCAAGTCTTGTATGTGCACTCTGATGCTGTTTTCACACTTACGCTAGTTTGATCTCAAGTCTTGTACGTGCACTCTTACGCTGTTTTCACACTTACGCTGGTTTGATCTCAAATCTTGTACGTGCACTCTTACACTGTTTTCAGACTTACGCTAGTTTGATCTCAATTCTTGTATGTGCACTATTACGCTGTTTTCACACTTACGCTGGTTTGATCTAAAGTTGAGTACGTGCACTCTTACCATGCTTTCATATTTACGATTTCTTGTGAAACAATGACCAGGTTTTCTGCAATCTTCCCTTCTCCCCACCCGGTGTATGGGGCATCTTCCCATTCCAGACTGTATGGCCTATCCCCACCATAGGTAAGATAGATATGGACCTGGAGGTGGACGGGTGGTGTGTAGGAGTTGGAGGTGAGGAAGTGGTTGGGAACTTCATGGGGTGGGGGATGGAATCGGAACAGGTGATAATTAGTCGCAGTGTACGTATTTATAACTACTTGAATCGGTAGAAATCGACATTTGTATTGACGGATATCAAAGAGAATATGTTGCTGTCCTGTCTTATTATAGTCTAATTTAATGAAATTCAGTGAGTGTTGTTTGATACACACGCACACGCACGCACACACACACGCACACACACACACACACACACACACACACACACACACACACACACACACACACACACACACACACACACACACATATATAGTTTGCGCTGGAAGAAACGGCGCCCCGGGCGAGCGTCGCCTCAGGCGCAGAGTCGGAAAAAGTACCGCCAACTCCGCGAAACGGCATCGTTCGTATTTTTATTTTATTCACTTTTATTACATTCATTGCAATCGAGCACTCGTATTTTCATGCCAAGACATACGACTATTTTGAACTGATGGAAAAAAAAAAAAAAAAAAAAAAAAAAATGAATTCAGCAAATCTCCGGACACGAGCAAATTACTGTCTCGCGAGTTAGTTCTTTTCAGGCGGCGAACGTGGGGGCGTTGTCACAGCTGGGATGTTGTCGTCAACGCTGCTAAGTTTGAGAGTTTAAGTGTTATACTATATTTGGGGGTACATGCTAGGGCAGTTGGCAGGCGAGACACCGCGTTCCACCAAACCTTGAATGAAAAGATTGGGTTTGATGGTTGTTTTTATTAAAGGCACTTTCAACACATTATTGGCAGTATTATGTCGAGACAATGTGAGCTAAGTGCCTTTCTCAAGGACACACCGAGGCAGCCGATTCGGGCATGTCTGGGTGGGTTACGAACCTGCGACTTTTGGATTACAAATCTGACGCTCTACCGTCTGAGCTACCGTGGATGCTCGTGAGAGAAAGAGAGAGAGAGAGAGGGGGGGGGATCTGTCGACTAAAACATTTTGTGATTCCTCGCAATGCATACGAATAAACGCGGTCCTATAATATGGTAAATCCGCAACTTCTGTACAAGTTCTATTTGTTTAGCTCTTCACGTAATAAAACCCCACTAATTGCAATATCAAACTGAACCAATTTAATCATTATGCCCTCTATCTGATTGAAACAACCGGAAACTTTTCGTGTATTCTAGGATCAAAGAGTCTCACGAGAAAAACGTCTGGTCTTACTTATCGACTATCTTTATTCCGTAACGTGGCAGATTTTCAGGAAATTCGTGTAGCAGACTTCCAATTAAGCGTGGATACATTTTAAATTTATGGCGGTTCTGATCTTAATTATTCGTGCTATTGAAGAAATGCAAGAACACGAAGATCAGAGATAATACTTTGGGAACTTTTTATGGTCTATTTGCTGGTATAAATTTGAAGTTGTTATCGCTGAATTCTGCCACCTATTCGACTCATATTTTTCCTTCCTCGACCAATACCTGTACATTGGAAGTGTGATTTTTGGCCCTATTTGTTTTATTTTTATTTTTTATATGAGCTATCAACTGAAACTGATTAAGACATTAATGTTTGCAATTTCTGAATAGTAGAGACACAGCACGTTTCAATACACCTCGCTGACTGTATTGCATTGATTTAAATTACAACTCAAGAATACTTGAAGGTTCAAAGAAAAAGGAACCTGCTTTACGTCGAACAAACACGATTCAGAAAAGATACCGTATATACTCCATTTATGAAGTGCACACAATTGCGAACAGTGTAGACCTTTTTCTACCTTTGCATTATGGTCTGACTAATCGTGGTCTACGGTTTTTGCTTGCAATCGTAGGTAGCTGGAAAACTGAAGACCCGGATATGTTTGCGCAATAATGCAATGGCATATCGTGGTCTACGCTTTCTGTAATTTGGTGAGGGTTAGACATGAGAAAATAGGTAAAAAATTACCCATTGAAAGGAACAGAATAAGCTGGGAGGTTGATGTTAGTTTTAAGTTAGATATTTGTCTTACAATTGCTTATATTTTATTTACGACTAACTCACGATATGGACTGATACGTTATTGACATTATAACCAAATAATGAACTTACAACGTGTGTATAGAAATGAAGACTTCACAGCAATATCCTGCAGTAAAAAATGAACACAACGACACTGTTGATAGAAAAATTGTTTTTGTCCTGTTTAAAATTCGAGAATAAAGACACGCTGAACAGTGAGATAAATATCTGAGAGAATTTACATTGACAAATAAAAGGTATCCTTTTTGTTGCGAAAGTTTGAAATGTTGCAAAAATTATACTATAACAGATACTTTGTTTTCAATATGGCAGAATAAGTTGGTGACACAATTCCTCGGGGAAAATTATCTTGTTTTATTTATTTGTTTATTAATTTTTTTATTAAGTCATGCATGTTTTGTGCTTAATAAACAATTAATTGATTTGTACTACAAAACGGGTTCGCACAGAGACAAAAATCGTTACTGTTGTTGCATTTTGTGTGTGTTTAATGTTTTTGTTTGTTATAACTTAAATCTGTACGTGAAGACATTAATATTACCCACTACTGCTATTTTATAAACATACAGAGTTCATTCTGTTTTTATCTTACACGTGATATTCTGGTTGAAACCTAAGTACTCTGCGTGAAACTATCTCTAACAGGCACTTATGGAGATACGACAATTACGATAAAGAGAGGAAAACTGATTGTGAATGCGTACAATTTATCCAAAATTTCTAAACCCTTTAACTGAAATTGAGTACTTACGAAATAAATTGCACGTTATCTATTATACGCACAAACTGTAATAGCTATAGAGATGTATTGAATTTCCTTATATACCATGGGTGTGTATGCACATTTTGTAACTCATGCATTTCATTTAACTTCATGTGCATTTTTTAAAATAATTAATTATCCTGATAAAACCTTAAGGGGTACCAGGTGACTTATGTACTTATGATTATATCACTAACACTTATCTTGAAAATGAAACGCCTGATGAAATAGGACGTAACTTTTCTTCTAATTAAAGAAAACTGTGTCGCTTAGAACAGCTTTCATCTTAAAGGTTCTCGTACTGTCTCTATCACACCGTGTATGACGATAGTATTTGCCTGACCCCCCAGCAGTTTGTTCCCCACTTGCGATTTTAAAAGCGAAAAGCATCAAGGATACAACAAATGCACAAAACGTCGTTATTTTATTCATTAATTTCTAATTTCTAACCTGATTGTCACCAGGGGGTCCCTAAAGCCGTCATTTTGTTCACGTTTCAAACAAAGCGAGAGTTTTCAGTGTAAACATTGAGCCTGCTCACTTCCTTTTCCGGTTCTTGGAAAAGTCCATTTTCAGTGAAGAGGCGAGAGTCCTAGGACTACACATACATATAAGGTAAAACCTGTGTTGTCTACATCCACTATTTCCAATGTCCAGGTTTATTATTTCTCCCCAAAATTTAACAAAATAAAAACGGTAAGTTGTTGATTTAACTCTTATGTACATGGGTTCAAAGGGTTGTGACTCCCAAAAAGTTACAGAAAGTTACGGAATTATTCAGAGCTTATCGAAGACGATGAACTACAACACTCCTGTTGTCTGAAAACATTGACCCGCCCACGCCAATATGGACGCCGTGTTAGTAACGAACACAACACGACAGTGTTAGGGACCCACAGGCGACAATCGGGTTAGGAATTAAAAATTGATGAATTAAATTACTGAGTTTTGTGCATTTTGTTTATATCAGTGAGGCTTTTCATTTTTTAAAACGGGGGGAGGGGGTTTAAAGTGTCGGGAAGTAGGCTAATACTATGGTTTAGGTGTCTTTTAAGCAAACATTGCTCACTTTTCTTGCGAATATAATTTGGTTAGCAAACGTCAAATACGTACCGTTCTCTTACTAGATTCTGTCACTTTGTTTTCTCAAAGTGTCATCATGATTCTACTTCTACCAGTTTGAGTAAGAAAGAAAGAAAGATTAAAATGTTTATGCTGTATTGGCATAAATACGCTGACCATTTGATCAATGCACAATTGTTAGCTTCTATATATCTACTTACATACCTACCTACCTTAACATACATACATGAATACATACATACATACGTGCATGTATGCACACAAACGTGCATACATACATACATACATACATACATACATACATACATACATACATACATACATACATACATACATACATACATACATACATGAATACATACATACATACGTGCATGTATGCACACAAACGTGCATACATACATACATACATACATACATACATACATACATACATACATACATACATACATACATACATACATACATACATACATGAATACATACATACATACGTGCATGTATGCACCCAAACGTGCACCCAAACGTGCATACATACATACATACATACATACATGCATGCATACATGAATACATACATACATACGTGCATGTATGCACCCAAACGTGCACACATACATACATACATACATACATACATACATACATACATACATACATACATACATACATACATACATACATACATACATACATACACACATACATACATACATACATACATACATACATATATTCATACATACATACATACATACAGAAGAACAAACTCCAAAAGGCATTTGTTATACGAGCATAAGACCACATCAGGTCTCAAAAACCATGCACACAACGTTCATTCACTCATTCTCTTTCAATTGGATGGAACACGATTTGGCCGCTATTGTACCAAGATCGTCCGAAATGTAAAATTAGACGCAAGACATTCGATATGATAAACGTACATTTTATAAAATTAAATCAGCAAAATCCTCGATTTAAACTTAGAGTTTAGTTTTGTCGGTGAAAACCAGTTTAAATTCGAGATACAGTTACCCGTTGTCCCAAATCCCCGGACTTCCTCCATTATAGCATTCCTCATGTCGCTAAGGACACGGTTATAAATAGCAACAACGATAAGCGTTTTGTTATAGTGACTCCCATGAGAGTCATATTTTGATTATCTATATATCCCAAGGCCCTTACACATGTTAAATGTCTTCTGACATGATATTGCAATTACGAAAATTATTGGCAGTCTTACTATGAAATTCTTACTTGTTGTCATGGGAACTGAAAGTAAAATGAGCCAAAGTGTAATTGGACCACATCCCCCAAAAATCACATGGCCAGAAGGAAATACAATATTTCACTTTCTAATCGTAAGGCAGAAAAGATTTTATGAACGTCTGCTTTACACGATTGCAACCTTTTAAATGTAATGGTAGATGCAATCAATCTGGCCTTTCAAACGTAAAAATCGAAATATTCAACCGATGTCAATAGAGATTGTACAGAAAGGTCCTATAACATATAAAGGCATACCACCGTATATATATATATATATATATATATATATATATATATATATATATATATATATATATATATATATATGTGTGTGTGTGTGTGTGTGTGTGTCTGTGTCTGTGTCTGTGTCTCTGTGTGTATGTGTGTCACAACCGTACACACAGGCTAATAATCATCTACATGCTTCTAACACTTCTTTTTTATTAAAACACCGTACACTACGTAAATATTGTTGGTGTACGCTCAAAGATGACAGCATTGGGTTGTATAATCTTTAGACATCAATCGACTCCATAAAATTCAAGAAAATTCAGTCCAATACAACTTCCCTCCGCAAACAATGGATGGTGTTTGATACACTTTTGATTCAGGGTGGCGTTAATATTACAGAGTATTTATTTTTCAAGTTGTCAAGGATGCAGTGAATTTAATTGCCGACATTTGTTTTAGGACGTGATAACATAATTTTAACTGTCTTGTACTGACTAGTAGTCGACCAATGCAGCCCTAACACAGCTGCGAACAACGTAGACCTGATATGCCTTCGTATAATGCTAGTGCAAATCTCGCAAACTGAAGAGTGATATTTGTCACGGCATTACACTAGGGCAAATCTCGCAAGGCGCAGACTGAGATATGCCACCGCATTATGCGAAGGCATATCTGGTCTACGTCGTTCGCAGTTGTCTTGGGACTATTTGTCAGTAAATACAGCATAGTTCGCTGGAGGATCTAAATAGAACGAACAGCGTTGACCCTGATGAGCCGGCATAGCATGCGACCGTTGATCTGGCTGTATGTTGTTCTCACTAGGGGGTGCATACGATACTCAAAAAATGCCTGCATATTTTTGAACTATGATTATAAATAAGTAATTAACCTACTTCAGTGACTATTTGCAAAACGGATGGAAATTATCTAACGCTGAGTGATATTTTATCATTGTAATTAGTTTTAGGTAAAGTGTTTTTAATTTACCCGGCGTGAGTATATAACGATATGTGTATCAGAGATCAATAATCAATATGAAAATAGTACCATTATGTTGGATCATGTATAAGGTTAAAAAATACTTAAGTTGTATGGAGTCGTAACGCTGTACCTTACATAGAGGGGTAAGAAAAATAGAAAGATTAAAAAAATATATTAAAAAAAAAAAAAAAAATTATGAAAGGTAAAGGTGTTCTGTGGTCCTACTTTTAATTGAGTGCCATTTCCTTTCGCGGAATGGACGAGTAGAATCCATCCTCGAACGTACAAGGTAGTTTGAACATAAAAATGCGGGTTCCAACAGATCAGTGAAATTAACAACATCGAAATAATTGACACCAGAAATCGCGAAATTAAGACGCTCTGAATAAAAGAAGACTTCGAGTGTTCTGAAGATAGAAATTATCCCGTTGTTTTAGGGCGTTATTTCAGCAAACTCTTCTTACTTTTTCTTTTCTACTTAAACAGGTTCACTGAGGTAAGATAATATGTTCTCACTTATTCACACCCATTAAGAAGTCCTTGGGTTCAAAGATTTACTTTTTCAAGAGAATCTGACGATTTAAAAGTCTAGTGAAAGGTTTACTCTTTAATTTGCTTCAAAACCTCTCAAAAGTGAAAATGTGTCTATAATTAACATCAGAGAGAAGTAAATAAATAAAACAATTACCTTATTGATTTAAATCCTCTTCAGATCAGCACTCTATCAAATCCGCACAAAACTAAAATAGAAATAAACACATCGCTAATAATTATAAAATGTTTTTCCTTCGAAGATTTGGTATTATTCGTCCTTATTTTTCTAACGTTAAGTTAGTTCATCCAGCATGCATCCATCGCATTGAGCACCTGTTTAAGTACGGCCTCTTGAGGAGTATCAGCCTGAAAGATTAGTTAGCAACATAACGAGTCCTTAATTACATATGGTTCTTCCGTGAACCAAATAACTTTCAGGCATACGCGTTATAAAGATATATTATCTATTGCTCAACAAGAGAAGCGTCCTGTGAAGTCAATGGAAAGATATAAATCGTGTTTTCCGTTTGGTAAATTTGTATCAGCTTAGTTCTCACCATTTGTATCCAATATACCTAGGTTGGACCACTTTAAACAGTGCTGTTCGCGTTTTACTTGTCTTCGTAAAATTGCGTGTGATTTCATATTTCTATACACAACCATTAAACAGCTATATTCATTTTATGTAGGAAGACTATAGTTATAATACAAATGAATAAACATGTATGTCTGCTAACTTCAATCCATATATGAAATGTATTTGAAATACTAAACTTTATCTGCTATAATGTCTTGCAAAGACATGCGGTACATTCCATTGGTGTAAACTGTACTAATAGTCCCGTTAGGGATACAGTTTCTGAACATAATTGTCATTTACACATTCATTGGGATCAACCTTGAAAACTATATGATATATTGGTTGATAATAATAATAATAATAATAATAATAATAATAATAATAATAATAATAATAATAAAAGACGATGATGAAGTTGATGATTATGATGATGACGATGATGATGGCGACGACGACGATGATGGTAATGCTACTGATGGTGCTGCTGATGATAATGAGGATGGTTGATATGATGATAGTGACAACGACGACGACGACGACGATGATGATGATGACGACGACGAAGATTCACACATTTACTTCTTTGCGATAGCAATATTTGACGCAGTTTACTCAGTGAGCTGTTTTGATACGATATGTAACCAGTTTGTATCACGTTAAATATGTACTCTGTGATACTGGGAGGAATTTAGATGCTCCACCAGGTCAAATCATCGTCTTAAGATTTTTTTTTCATCTGTTATTTATATCATTTAGTGATTTAAAACAGTTTTGAAAATCTGAGTGTTTGATACATTATTGAAAAAGTTAGAAAAACAGGGTGAAAGCAAACTAATTTTACCCAGCCTAAGCGATTTCTGATCCCATTCTTTAGACCAACAACCGGTAATCAGCCAACAAAACAATCAATGAAAATAAGACATGTTAGAGCACTGTACTTTAAAGTATGTGGTTTAAATGAATAGAAACACTTGAATATATCAGAAATGGAGGTAGTTATGTTAGAGCACTGTACTTTAAAGTATGTGGTTTAAATGAATAGAAACACTTCAATATATCAGAAATGGAGGTAGTTATGTTAGAGCACTGTACTTTAAAGTATGTGGTTTAGATGAATAGAGACACTTGAATATATCAGAAATGGAGGTAGTTATGTTAGAGCACTGTACTTTAAAGTATGTGGTTTAGATGAATAGAAACACTTGAATATATCAGAAATGGAGGTAGTTATGTTAGAGCACTGTACTTTATAGCATGTGGTTTAGATGAATAGAAACACTTGAATATATCAGAAATGGAGGTAGTTATGTTAGAGCACTGTACTTTAAAGTATGTGGTTTAGATGAATAGAAACACTTGAATATATCAGAAATGGAGGTAGTTATGTTAGAGCACTGTACTTTATAGCATGTGGTTTAGATGAATAGAAACACTTGAATATATCAGAAATGGAGGTAGTTATGTTAGAGCACTGTACTTTATAGCATGTGGTTTAGATGAATAGAAACACTTGAATATATCAGAAATGGAGGTAGTTATGTTAGAGCACTGTACTTTATAGCATGTGGTTTAGATGAATAGAAACACTTGAATATATCAGAAATGGAGGTAGTTATGTTAGAGCACTGTACTTTATAGCATGTGGTTTAGATGAATAGAAACACTTGAATATATCAGAAATGGAGGTAGTTATGTTAGAGCACTGTACTTTATAGCATGTGGTTTAAATGAATAGAAACACTTGAATATATCAGAAATGGAGGTAGTTATGTTAGAGCACTGTACTTTATAGTATGTGGTTTAAATGAATAGAAACACTTGAATATATCAGAAATGGAGGTAGTTATGTTAGAGCACTGTACTTTATAGTATGTGGTTTAAATGAATAGAAACACTTGAATATATCAGAAATGGAGGTAGTTATGTTAGAGCACTGTACTTTATAGTATGTGGTTTAAATGAATAGAAACACTTGAATATATCAGAAATGGAGGTAGTTATGTTAGAGCACTGTACTTTATAGTATGTGGTTTAAATGAATAGAAACACTTGAATATATCAGAAATGGAGGTAGTTATGTTAGAGCACTGTACTTTATAGTATGTGGTTTAAATGAATAGAAACACTTGAATATATCAGAAATGGAGGTAGTTATGTTAGAGCACTGTACTTTATAGCATGTGGTTTAAATGAATAGAAACACTTGAATATATCAGAAATGGAGGTAGTTATATTAGAGCACTGTACTTTATAGCATGTGGTTCAAATGAATAGAAACACTTGAATATATCAGAAATGGAGGTAGTTATGTTAGAGCACTGTACTTTAAAGTATGTGGTTTAGATGAATAGAGACACTTGAATATATCAGAAATGGAGGTAGTTATGTTAGAACACTGTACTTTATAGTATGTGGTTTAAATGAATAGAGACACTTGAATATATCAGAAATGGAGGTAGTTATGTTAGAGCACTGTACTTTATAGTATGTGGTTTAAATGAATAGAGACACTTGAATATATCAGAAATAGAGGTAGTTATGTTAGAGCACTGTACTTTATAGCATGTGGTTTAAATGAATAGAAACACTTGAATATATAAGAAATGGAGGTAGTTATGTTAGAGCACTGTACTTTATAGCATGTGGTTTAAATGAATAGAAACACTTGAATATATCAGAAATGGAGGTAGTTATGTTAGAGCACTGTACTTTATAGCATGTGGTTTAAATGAATAGAGACACTTGAATATATCAGAAATGGAGGTAGTTTATGTTAGAGCACTGTACTTTATAGCATGTGGTTTAAATGAATAGAGACACTTGAATATATCAGAAATGGAGGTAGTTATGTTAGAAGCACTGTACTTTATAGCATGTGGTTTAAATGAATAGAGACACTTGAATATATCAGAAATGGAGGTAGTTATGTTAGAGCACTGTACTTTATAGCATGTGCTTTAAATGAATAGAAACACTTGAATATATCAGAAATTTAGGTAGTTATGTTAGAGCACTGTACTTTAAAGTATGTGGTTTAAATGAATAGAAACACTTGAATATATCAGAAATGGAGGTAGTTATGTTAGAGCACTGTACTTTAAAGTATGTGGTTTAGATGAATAGAGACACTTGAATATATCAGAAATGGAGGTAGTTATGTTAGAGCACTGTACTTTATAGTATGTGGTTTAAATGAATAGAGACACTTGAATATATCAGAAATGGAGGTAGTTATGTTAGAGCACTGTACTTTATAGTATGTGGTTTAAATGAATAGAGACACTTGAATATATCAGAAATGGAGGTAGTTATGTTAGAGCACTGTACTTTATAGCATGTGGTTTAAATGAATAGAAACACTTGAATATATCAGAAATGGAGGTAGTTATGTTAGAGCACTGTACTTTATAGCATGTGGTTTAAATGAATAGAAACACTTGAATATATCAGAAATGGAGGTAGTTATGTTAGAGCACTGTACTTTAAAGTATGTGGTTTAAATGAATAGAAACACTTGAATATATCAGAAATGGAGGTAGTTATGTTAGAGCACTGTACTTTATAGCATGTGGTTTAAATGAATAGAAACACTTGAATATATCAGAAATGGAGGTAGTTATGTTAGAGCACTGTACTTTATAGTATGTGGTTTAAATGAATAGAAACACTTGAATATATCAGAAATGGAGGTAGTTATGTTAGAGCACTGTACTTTAAAGTATGTGGTTTAGATGAATAGAGACACTTGAATATATCAGAAATGGAGGTAGTTATGTTAGAGCATTGTACTTTAAAGTATGTGGTTTAAATGAATAGAAACACTTGAATATATCAGAAATGGAGGTAGTTATGTTAGAGCACTGTACTTTAAAGTATGTGGTTTAAATGAATAGAAACACTTGAATATATCAGAAATGGAGGTAGTTATGTTAGAGCACTGTACTTTAAAGTATGTGGTTTAAATGAATAGAAACACTTGAATATATCAGAAATGGAGGTAGTTATGTTAGAGCACTGTACTTTAAAGTATGTGGTTTAAATGAATAGAAACACTTGAATATATCAGAAATGGAGGTAGTTATGTTAGAGCACTGTACTTTATAGCATGTGGTTTAAATGAATAGAAACACTTGAATATATCAGAAATGGAGGTAGTTATGTTAGAGCACTGTACTTTATAGCATGTGGTTTAAATGAATAGAAACACTTGAATATATCAGAAATGGAGGTAGTTATGTTAGAGCACTGTACTTTAAAGTATGTGGTTTAAATGAATAGAAACACTTGAATATATCAGAAATGGAGGTAGTTATGTTAGAGCACTGTACTGTAAAGTATTTGGTTTAAATGAATAGAGACACTTGAATATATCAGAAATGGAGGTAGTTATGTTAGAGCACTGTACTTTAAAGTATGTGGTTTAAATGAATAGAAACACTTGAATATATCAGAATGGAGGTAGTTATGTTAGAGCACTGTACTTTAAAGTATGTGGTTTAAATGAATAGAGACACTTGAATATATCAGAAATGGAGGTAGTTATGTTAGAGCACTGTACTTTAAAGTATGTGGTTTAAATGAATAGAAACACTTGAATATATCAGAAATGGAGGGAGTTATGTTAGTGCACTGTACTTTATAGCATGTGGTTTAAATGAATAGAAACACTTGAATATATCAGAAATGGAGGTAGTTATGTTAGAGCACTGTACTTTATAGCATGTGGTTTAAATGAATAGAAACACTTGAATATATCAGAAATGGAGGTAGTTATGTTAGAGCACTGTACTTTAAAGTATGTGGTTTAAATGAATAGAAACACTTGAATATATCAGAAATGGAGGTAGTTATGTTAGAGCACTGTACTTTAAAGTATGTGGTTTAAAGAAATAGAGACACTTGAATATATCAGAAATGGAGGTAGTTATGTTAGAGCACTGTACTTTAAAGTATGTGGTTTAAATGAATAGAAACACTTGAATATATCAGAAATGGAGGTAGTTATGTTAGAGCACTGTACTTTATAGCATGACGTTTAAATGAATAGAAACACTTGAATATATCAGAAATGGAGGTAGTTATGTTAGAGCACTGTACTTTATAGCATGTGGTTTAAATGAATAGAAACACTTGAATATATCAGAAATGGAGGTAGTTATGTTAGAGCACTGTACTTTAAAGTATGTGGTTTAAATGAATAGAAACACTTGAATATATCAGAAATGGAGGTAGTTATGTTAGAGCACTGTACTTTAAAGTATGTGGTTTAGATGAATAGAGACACTTGAATATATCAGAAATGGAGGTAGTTATGTTAGAGCACTGTACTTTAAAGTATGTGGTTTAGATGAATAGAGACACTTGAATATATCAGAAATGGAGGTAGTTATGTTAGAGCACTGTACTTTAAAGTATGTGGTTTAGATGAATAGAAACACTTGAATATATCAGAAATGGAGGTAGTTATGTTAGAGCACTGTACTTTAAAGTATGTGGTTTAAATGAATAGAAACACTTGAATATATCAGAAATGGAGGTAGTTATGTTAGAGCACTGTACTTTATAGCATGTGGTTTAGATGAATAGAAACACTTGAATATATCAGAAATGGAGGTAGTTATGTTAGAGCACTGCACTTTATAGCATGTGGTTTAGATGAATAGAAACACTTGAATATATCAGAAATGGAGGTAGTTATGTTAGAGCACTGTACTTTATAGCATGTGGTTTAAATGAATAGAAACACTTGAATATATCAGAAATGGAGGTAGTTATGTTAGAGCACTGTACTTTATAGCATGTGGTTTAGATGAATAGAAACACTTGAATATATCAGAAATGGAGGTAGTTATGTTAGAGCACTGTACTTTATAGTATGTGGTTTAAATGAATAGAAACACTTGAATATATCAGAAATGGAGGTAGTTATGTTAGAGCACTGTACTTTATAGTATGTGGTTTAAATGAATAGAAACACTTGAATATATCAGAAATGGAGGTAGTTATGTTAGAGCACTGTACTTTATAGTATGTGGTTTAAATGAATAGAAACACTTGAATATATCAGAAATGGAGGTAGTTATGTTAGAGCACTGTACTTTATAGTATGTGGTTTAAATGAATAGAAACACTTGAATATATCAGAAATGGAGGTAGTTATGTTAGAGCACTGTACTTTATAGTATGTGGTTTAAATGAATAGAAACACTTGAATATATCAGAAATGGAGGTAGTTATGTTAGAGCACTGTACTTTATAGTATGTGGTTTAAATGAATAGAAACACTTGAATATATCAGAAATGGAGGTAGTTATGTTAGAGCACTGTACTTTATAGCATGTGGTTTAAATGAATAGAAACACTTGAATATATCAGAAATGGAGGTAGTTATGTTAGAGCACTGTACTTTATAGCATGTGGTTTAAATGAATAGAAACACTTGAATATATCAGAAATGGAGGTAGTTATGTTAGAGCACTGTACTTTAAAGTATGTGGTTTAGATGAATAGAGACACTTGAATATATCAGAAATGGAGGTAGTTATGTTAGAGCACTGTACTTTATAGTATGTGGTTTAAATGAATAGAGACACTTGAATATATCAGAAATGGAGGTAGTTATGTTAGAGCACTGTACTTTATAGTATGTGGTTTAAATGAATAGAGACACTTGAATATATCAGAAATAGAGGTAGTTATGTTAGAGCACTGTACTTTATAGCATGTGGTTTAAATGAATAGAAACACTTGAATATATAAGAAATGGAGGTAGTTATGTTAGAGCACTGTACTTTATAGCATGTGGTTTAAATGAATAGAAACACTTGAATATATCAGAAATGGAGGTAGTTATGTTAGAGCACTGTACTTTATAGCATGTGGTTTAAATGAATAGAGACACTTGAATATATCAGAAATGGAGGTAGTTATGTTAGAGCACTGTACTTTATAGCATGTGGTTTAAATGAATAGAGACACTTGAATATATCAGAAATGGAGGTAGTTATGTTAGAGCACTGTACTTTATAGCATGTGGTTTAAATGAATAGAGACACTTGAATATATCAGAAATGGAGGTAGTTATGTTAGAGCACTGTACTTTATAGCATGTGCTTTAAATGAATAGAAACACTTGAATATATCAGAAATTTAGGTAGTTATGTTAGAGCACTGTACTTTAAAGTATGTGGTTTAAATGAATAGAAACACTTGAATATATCAGAAATGGAGGTAGTTATGTTAGAGCACTGTACTTTAAAGTATGTGGTTTAGATGAATAGAGACACTTGAATATATCAGAAATGGAGGTAGTTATGTTAGAGCACTGTACTTTATAGTATGTGGTTTAAATGAATAGAGACACTTGAATATATCAGAAATGGAGGTAGTTATGTTAGAGCACTGTACTTTATAGTATGTGGTTTAAATGAATAGAGACACTTGAATATATCAGAAATGGAGGTAGTTATGTTAGAGCACTGTACTTTATAGCATGTGGTTTAAATGAATAGAAACACTTGAATATATCAGAAATGGAGGTAGTTATGTTAGAGCACTGTACTTTATAGCATGTGGTTTAAATGAATAGAAACACTTGAATATATCAGAAATGGAGGTAGTTATGTTAGAGCACTGTACTTTAAAGTATGTGGTTTAAATGAATAGAAACACTTGAATATATCAGAAATGGAGGTAGTTATGTTAGAGCACTGTACTTTATAGCATGTGGTTTAAATGAATAGAAACACTTGAATATATCAGAAATGGAGGTAGTTATGTTAGAGCACTGTACTTTATAGTATGATGTTTAAATGAATAGAAACACTTGAATATATCAGAAATGGAGGTAGTTATGTTAGAGCACTGTACTTTAAAGTATGTGGTTTAGATGAATAGAGACACTTGAATATATCAGAAATGGAGGTAGTTATGTTAGAGCATTGTACTTTAAAGTATGTGGTTTAAATGAATAGAAACACTTGAATATATCAGAAATGGAGGTAGTTATGTTAGAGCACTGTACTTTAAAGTATGTGGTTTAAATGAATAGAAACACTTGAATATATCAGAAATGGAGGTAGTTATGTTAGAGCACTGTACTTTAAAGTATGTGGTTTAAATGAATAGAGACACTTGAATATATCAGAAATGGAGGTAGTTATGTTAGAGCACTGTACTTTAAAGTATGTGGTTTAAATGAATAGAAACACTTGAATATATCAGAAATGGAGGTAGTTATGTTAGAGCACTGTACTTTATAGCATGTGGTTTAAATGAATAGAAACACTTGAATATATCAGAAATGGAGGTAGTTATGTTAGAGCACTGTACTTTATAGCATGTGGTTTAAATGAATAGAAACACTTGAATATATCAGAAATGGAGGTAGTTATGTTAGAGCACTGTACTTTAAAGTATGTGGTTTAAATGAATAGAAACACTTGAATATATCAGAAATGGAGGTAGTTATGTTAGAGCACTGTACTGTAAAGTATTTGGTTTAAATGAATAGAGACACTTGAATATATCAGAAATGGAGGTAGTTATGTTAGAGCACTGTACTTTAAAGTATGTGGTTTAAATGAATAGAAACACTTGAATATATCAGAAATGGAGGTAGTTATGTTAGAGCACTGTACTTTAAAGTATGTGGTTTAAATGAATAGAGACACTTGAATATATCAGAAATGGAGGTAGTTATGTTAGAGCACTGTACTTTAAAGTATGTGGTTTAAATGAATAGAAACACTTGAATATATCAGAAATGGAGGTAGTTATGTTAGAGCACTGTACTTTATAGCATG
Organism: Margaritifera margaritifera; assembly: GCA_029931535.1. Lineage (NCBI taxonomy): Eukaryota > Metazoa > Mollusca > Bivalvia > Unionida > Margaritiferidae > Margaritifera > Margaritifera margaritifera. The sequence continues at coordinate 339,588 of JAQPZY010001233.1, read as the reverse complement.
TGGTTTAAATGAATAGAAACACTTGAATATATCAGAAATGGAGGTAGTTATGTTAGAGCACTGTACTTTATAGCATGTGGTTTAAATGAATAGAAACACTTGAATATATCAGAAATGGAGGTAGTTATGTTAGAGCACTGTACTTTAAAGTATGTGGTTTAAATGAATAGAAACACTTGAATATATCAGAAATGGAGGTAGTTATGTTAGAGCACTGTACTTTAAAGTATGTGGTTTAAAGAAATAGAGACACTTGAATATATCAGAAATGGAGGTAGTTATGTTAGAGCACTGTACTTTAAAGTATGTGGTTTAAATGAATAGAAACACTTGAATATATCAGAAATGGAGGTAGTTATGTTAGAGCACTGTACTTTATAGCATGTGGTTTAAATGAATAGAAACACTTGAATATATCAGAAATGGAGGTAGTTATGTTAGAGCACTGTACTTTATAGCATGTGGTTTAAATGAATAGAAACACTTGAATATATCAGAAATGGAGGTAGTTATGTTAGAGCACTGTACTTTAAAGTATGTGGTTTAAATGAATAGAAACACTTGAATATATCAGAAATGGAGGTAGTTATGTTAGAGCACTGTACTTTAAAGTATGTGGTTTAAATGAATAGAGACACTTGAATATATCAGAAATGGAGGTAGTTATGTTAGAGCACTGTACTTTAAAGTATGTGGTTTAAATGAATAGAAACACTTGAATATATCAGAAATGGAGGTAGTTATGTTAGAGCACTGTACTTTAAAGTATGTGGTTTAAATGAATAGAGACACTTGAATATATCAGAAATGGAGGTAGTTATGTTAGAGCACTGTACTTTAAAGTATGTGGTTTAAATGAATAGAAACACTTGAATATATCAGAAATGGAGGTAGTTATGTTAGAGCACTGTACTTTATAGCATGTGGTTTAAATGAATAGAAACACTTGAATATATCAGAAATGGAGGTAGTTATGTTAGAGCACTGTACTTTATAGCATGTGGTTTAAATGAATAGAAACACTTGAATATATCAGAAATGGAGGTAGTTATGTTAGAGCACTGTACTTTAAAGTATGTGGTTTAAATGAATAGAAACACTTGAATATATCAGAAATGGAGGTAGTTATGTTAGAGCACTGTACTTTAAAGTATGTGGTTTAAATAAATAGAGACACTTGAATATATCAGAAATGGAGGTAGTTATGTTAGAGCACTGTACTTTAAAGTATGTGGTTTAAATGAATAGAAACACTTGAATATATCAGAAATGGAGGTAGTTATGTTAGAGCACTGTACTTTATAGCATGTGGTTTAAATGAATAGAAACACTTGAATATATCAGAAATGGAGGTAGTTATGTTAGAGCACTGTACTTTATAGCATGTGGTTTAAATGAATAGAAACACTTGAATATATCAGAAATGGAGGTAGTTATGTTAGAGCACTGTACTTTAAAGTATGTGGTTTAAATGAATAGAAACACTTGAATATATCAGAAATGGAGGTAGTTATGTTAGAGCACTGTACTTTAAAGTATGTGGTTTAAATGAATAGAAACACTTGAATATATCAGAAATGGAGGTAGTTATGTTAGAGCACTGTACTTTATAGCATGTGGTTTAAATGAATAGAGACACTTGAATATATCAGAAATGGAGGTAGTTATGTTAGAGCACTGTACTTTAAAGTATGTGGTTTAAATGAATAGAAACACTTGAATATATCAGAAATGGAGGTAGTTACGATGGTTTGAATGAGAGTTTTTACTAATTTCAGAGTATAACAGTAGTCAACACAGTGACAAAATGTCTGAAAACAGAGAAAACCATAGGTCTTCACAAGAAAAGATGTAGCGCCACCTGTGGAAAGGTACAATCTATAAAGTTCATTAGAACATTTTGGACAAAATATTCACCCAGAAAATTATACCCAGGAAAACTACTAGCCTATAGGTGTTCAGGATAGAGTATTCTTTAGTTTTCTCATCTATGTGTCCCTTTCCAACACTTTCAAGGAGGACATTTTTGAAAAGTTTAGTGTATTCTAGGGTCAAATCATGGCCCAGCTCTTTGAAAAATTTTAGTTACTTATTTGTGTCTTAGAATTATGTTAACGCTATGATAATAACGGATTCATGGATTCTAGATCACTCAGCTCTGCAAGTTCTAAATACCATCATACAATACAAATAGGATTGACCTTCAGGAAACTCAACAAATATACTCTTCAAACATTTTTAGAACAATCGCAGTATGAGGAGGCTGGTTGCAGTTTATCGCCCTTTTGAAAATCTCGTAGCCGGTTGGGATACGCGAATACCTAATTTTGTCTGCGCAGCAAATATAGTTAGATACACCCTTTTCCTTTTTATACTGCTCGAGCAAAAAATAAATTAGTAATCATGACATCTTCTTCAATTGTGATGTTCTAACAAATGGTTGGATAGAGTGGATTTACTGGCGTAAAGATATTGTATAAAAGGAAAAATGAACTACTGGATCATCACGTGCGGACGGCTATCGTCATACTATTGTAGGCGTCAAACAGCTGGAGCTGGCCCAGTCATGTAAGAATAAATCATCCTTACGAGACCCTAATGAATCTTCATTTTTCTTTGGCGGAAGTGTAAGAGATGAATATGTTTTGAATGTCAAGCAGTTTGTTTTTAGATTACAGACTTGGTTTTCTTATTTTCATGCCATATCTTATCGAGGACATGAGTGGTAGATACATATTGTTTATAGTGTCGTGTTCGTCTGCACGTCTGGAATACGATCATTATGGATCCTCACAGTATGGTATAGTTCGTGGTAATAATTAAATTATATGGTTTGATGATTATGTAGCTTGCCGAAATAAATTCCAGCTCTATGTATCTCTCTCTGTCTCCCTGTGTCTGTCTGTCTGTCTGTATGTCTGTCTCTCTCTCTCTCTATATATATATATTAGTTACATAGATAGATAGGCAGATAGAGTTTTTGAATGTATTTATCTTGGTTATTCATTGGATGTGTTATTTCAGAAATTAATAAATCTTGATAAATTAATTTATAATGAATAAATCTTGATACATTAATTTCTAATGAATAAATCTTGATACATTATTTTCTAAGTCAAGCCGATTCTATATATTATATAACTCCCTTTCCATAAATAGCATGCTTTTTTCAACGATGCAAAAGTTATGCAAACAGAGACATACTTGTTTCTACATGACACATCCTTCTCATGCATACATAAATAATTAACTGAGATTATCCATAGAACTTCGCACATATCAGTCATTTTGATCGTTTCCTTTATTCTTGTGCATCATATATCACTTGTCTTACGGTCTTTATAGATCTTGTAAACACATTCCAGTCACTTATAAAAAGCAAAGATTTTTCAGTGATACATCACCTCGCTGAGCGCGGAATGCTAGATTATGCAGTTTTTAAAACCTAAATTCACAGCAAGACGAGAACTGACTTAACCCCGATAAAACTAGGTACTATACAGCAAGACGAGAACTGACTTAAAACTAGGTACTATACAGCAAGACGAGAACTGACTTAAAACTAGGTACTATACAGCAAGACGAGAACTGACTTAAAACTAGGTACTATACAGCAAGACGAGAACTGACTTAAAACTAGGTACTATACAGCAAGACGAGAACTGACTTAAAACTAGGTACTATACAGCAAGACGAGAACTGACTTAACCCCAATAAAACTAGGTACTATATGGTTTCTGCTGACTGAAAACGGACATAAGTTAAATACCAATTATATCAAAATGGGTCAGGTCAATAAAATCGGTCTTCCTCAGGAATGATTGTGTCCTATCTTTTGTAAAGCAAGTGTCAATCTACCGAACACGACCATCACCCCTTACATAATTCGTTAGTGAATGATAAATGTATCAGTTAGTGATTAATGTATCAGTTAGTGATTAATGTATCAGTTCATAAAATCTATTGTAGTGGATAATTTGTCATATACTTGAAAGTGTATGATTTTTCTTTTTCTTCCCTTCTTTCTTTCTTTCTTTCTTTCTTTCTTTCTTTCTTTCTTTCTTTCTTTTTTCCATCATGGGTATGATACTTATTTCAAAGATAAAGATTATTCAGAACGGATCTTCTAAACTGGGTCTGCGTACATTATCTTAATCAAGGTGACACCATCAACATGCTTTGCATGTCTTTGATTGCATTATAATCTGACTTCTGTAATATAGTGCAGGATAATCCATTCGATAATCCTCCATAATTCCATCAAACGGTGTAAAAGGATGTCGGTATTGAATAAAAAAAATACATAAATAAATATACACAAATAATAAAAATAAATAATAAAGTATAATAATACTATTCTGTATATAAAAACAACGTTTAGCATCACAGAAAAAATTATATAGTTTTGCAATAAAACATCTGGAACTGTATAATATTTTTGAAAGTACCGATGATACAGAAAGCTCCTGTAAACTACACCAGTCGTATATCTATTTCACAGTACACATGATACAGAAAGCTCCTGTGGACTACACCAGTTTTGTATCTATTTGATAGTACCAATGATACAGAAAGCTCCTGTGGACTACACCAATTTTGTATCTATTTGACAGTACCCATGATACAGAAAGCTCCTGTGGACTACACCAGTCTTGTAACTATATGACAGTACCCATGATACAAAAAGCTCCTGTGGACCACACCAGTCTTGTATCTATTTGACAGTACCCATGATACAAAAAGCTCCTGGGAACTACATCAGTCTTGTATCTATTTGACAGTACCCATGATACAAAAAGCTCCTGTGGACTACACCAGTCTTGTATCTATTTGACAGGTGTGAACGACTACGATGAAGTTGTCTATCTTGCAAACTTTTACAATAATATTTACGTACGTCAAAGGTAAAGAAAGTAAAAGAGATATAAGTATGCATGCCCCGTATAAAAGGCAAGATTTACCTTAAATTTAAAAGTATTTTTGAAGTTCAAAGTAATGTTTTAACATCACTTGGTAAAGACTATCGCTAGTATCCTTACTTTTATATTTAATAGTAATGAGAGATAGGTCATAGATGTTAGGTCTATATAAAACGGCAATAGAGACTCAAATCGGCAATATTATTTTTACATCGAAAAGGTTCAGTGTCTGCTCAGTTATAATTTATTATAGATTAAGCTGAGAACAAGTCGATTGAAACTTGACTGAAACCACCAAACTTGTCGCTAACCTCAATTAAATTTGGGTCTGATTTGGTCTATTGTAAAATAGGTTCTTCACATATAACTTCCTTTCAGATATATGTATCTGAGGCATTTTATTACTGTAGGGATATATGTATCTGAGACATTGTATTACTGTAGGGATATATGTATCTGAGACATTGTATTACTGTAGGGATATATGTATCTGAGACATTGTATTACTGTAGGGATATATGTATCTGAAACATTTTATTACTGTAGGGATATATGTATCTGAGACATTTTTATTACTGTAGGGATATATGTATCTTAGACATTTTATTACTGTAGGGATATATAAATCTGAGACGTTGTATTACTGTAGGGATATATGTATCTGAGACATTGTGTTACTGCAAGGATACATGTATCTGAGACATTGTATTACTGTAGGGATACATGTATCTGAGACATTGTATTACTGTAGGGATATATGTATCTGAGACATTGTATTACTGTAGGGATATATGTATCTGACACAATGTATTATTGTAGGGAAATATGTATCTGAGACATTGTATTACTGTATGGATATATGTATCTGAGACATTGTATTACTGTGTGTGTGTGTGTGTGTGTGTGTGTGTGTGTGTGTGTGTGTGTGTGTGTGTGTGTATGTGTGTGATATAGAATATACTTTCAGTCCTGTACTTTCATTTATGTTTTCGTTTCATAAAATAATAATGCATGTTTTCACTAACATTAAAATTAAATTGTTCGTCTAGATACAAATCTGTTGATTGTAAATGCTCTTATACTTTGTTTATTTTTATCTGGTTGGTTCAATAGCTCTTCCCAGTTTTATGAAAAGTATTACAATGTAAGACAATGTTTCTAAGAACAGGTTTTAGTTCCCATATTGACTCCTATAACTACTGGCGCAAGATAATGTTTCCTATGTGTAAATCCTAGAGAGAAAGAATGGAATTCATCTGATGCTAAAGATTTGCCTACCAATTTATGTTTTCAGTAAATTATCAGAGTTTCAGAAACCTTTTATCTCGTACTCGTAGTTTCTGAAAAGTGAATTTAATCTTGTTGATGGACCATTAATGCATCCAAGGAGAAATTCTAGATAGCAAAATACTTGACGGAAGTTTAGTTAAATTGCTCTACTAGCGAAAAGGTAAAATCAAAGGATAACAGGTAAAGCTAATGTTCTTTATTTTCTCCTTTCAATTTGCAACAAGATTTCTATAGACTAGATGCATAATGCTTCCAACTTAAACTTAAGTATTTTCATTTAAACTGAAGACGTGTGTGTTTGTAGGTAAGCTATTTTTGTGAGGGATGATGTGAACCAAATCTCAATTTTATTTTCTTCTTTGTAATCGTTTATTAAAAATTTAGAGATAAAACCTGTTACCTTGCTCACCAGCTTAATATTATATGACATGAAAATGTATCTCTATCCATGTGTCTGTCTTCATATATATATATATATATATATATATATATATATATATATATAGTCCTCACATTTTGTAGATGCGCGATGGAGGTCATTAGGTACAAATACATGTTTATGCTTAGCAATTTAAGTATACGGTTACAGTTTTGTAGTATTTACAATTCGTTCAGATTAGTTAATACCAACCGTTTGCCCAACGAATTTTCTTGCTGAACTTATATTGCAAATTATTTCAAAATGAATATATAAATAAGTTTACCAATCTTTTTTTTTTAAAGGTTTTGAAGTTTGTCCAATTTTTGTATGTTAACTTGTGAAGTATCGCGTATGGCGATATACCAGACAAATGGATCATATCGTCAAGTGACAATAGGTTGGCCTTGCTATATAATAGTTGGTTTTAAATATTATCGTGAATGATATCCGCGTCTAACAAGTTATTAATGCAAACATACTAAACAATTGATAAAGAGACTCTATTTTACATGGGATTCAGTTATTTCAGGGGGTCCCGGATGGCAGAGTGGTCTATGGCGCTCGCCTTTACACACTGAAATATTGTGAAATGAACGCAGTAATTTATTTTTCAAAACATCGTTTGGCTCAAGCCATGCAGTCAAAAAATAATACCTATGTATCGCCAAGCATTCTATTTCAAGTACACATTTTTGCTACGACAAATCTTAAAGTGGTATGTTAAAATGTAAACAGATACCATTATGATTTAAATATAAATCATTCTATAGGAAGTTCCAGTGTGTGTATGTGTGTGTATTTTGTGAAACACAGAGAGAGAGAGAGAGAGAGAGAGAGAGAGAGAGAGAGAGAGAGACAGACAGAGAGAGAGAGAGAGAGAGAGAGAGAGAGAGAGAGAGAGAGAGAAAGAGAGAGAGATAGAAAGAGACGAGGGAGAGAGAAATTAACATTACGCCAAGGAAAGGGAGAGAGAATTAATATTACGCCAGAGAGAGAGAGAGAGAGAGAGAGAGAGAGAGAGAGAGAGAGAGAGAGAGAGAGAGAGAGTTCATATTTTATTCCTACTTTTAAAAATAGCAAGGCACTTACGTTTTTGTTTAATGGTATGTTTTCCCGATGAAATTTCAAGAACATACATTCCATTGAAATAAATCACATTGATAGGAAAAATTCACTTTTTTTGTAAAATATCACAAGATTCCATTCCATCCATGCAATATAATCCTTTCTAAAGCGTAGATCTAACGGTGTCAAAAAAATTCAAATACTCCGTGGTGTTTTTTTACCTAAGGATAACACAATTTCCACTGATCACAAATTGTACGATACGATGTGCTTAAGTTTTTTGAAAGCGACTAACGGTCAGGCGCAGAAAAACACATCTAATTTTCTCACTGTGTGAATAGCAACTGAATCCAATTCGAAGCTAAGGCGCTAGAAAATATTTTTTAGCCAACAAAATAACTTATAATGAGTGAGGACGTGTTTTTTTTTTATAGATTCAAGACAGGCAGTGTGGTAAAATAATGCCTCGATCTGGCTTTTAGTGATTGCAGTGCAGACAAACCATAGTAAATTTACAATCCTGTTAAGAATTCGTGTACTGTAACATTTTTCTCGCCACGCTAAATTCTGAAGTGTAGCATTATTGGTTCTAGTTTTGAAACTGAAAAACATTTTTGGTCACTTAGTCATTTTGTTATACACACACACAGGTAGAGAGAATGTCTACAATATTTAGTGGCAGTTTTTTCAAACTGGTGATTTTAGGGGCTTGAATTTCTGGTTGCAAGTTTGCGTGTTTTGGAAAACGGTAAATATCGGATAGAAATTTTTCTCGTGACACATGTAAAGTTGAGAGTCTGTGCAAGTTTTAAAACTAAAGTCACATAGATTTCTGTTGCTCGTAGACATTTCGATTTTAGCAAATTTGAAGTATAGCAAGTCATTATCACAAACATAGGTAGAGACAGGGGTATATATGAGAAAAGGAACGGAGTTCAATCATATTTCAATCAACAATCATCATGAAAAGATCACACCTTGCTGAGAAGAAACCAGAGGAAGCCTAGAGACGACGACGACGTTATTTGTCAGTGATTTGGAAGACGACATGAGTGAGCCTGAACCAATACCATCTACCACAAGACCAAGAGAGTCAAGATCCACCGAGAAAGAAAGTTGTTCAGTAGCTCCTGAAGATTATTTTCCCATTCGAGAGAATCAAAAAGTGACTTCCAGAAAATTTGGAACGACCGCTTACTCTTACACGGTGAAATTTAAAGAGTTCAAGTCTGAAGCGACACCCAAGAAAGCAGCGGGTTACATTACATATTTATGAGAATCGATATTAGAGACAGTGCCGACCCAAAGATGACGATCGTTTGAGACTCTCCATTACTCATGACAGTTTTAATTCTCCTGTGTGGATTGAATATAGTACACCGGCAGCATTAACACCTTCCAAAATTATTGACAAAATTCAACACGTCCAAGACTCGAATGACGAGTTTAACATCATCAATGGAAAAGCCACTCTTCACATGACGCACGTTTTACCTCCCAGAGGTAGCGGATAACGCAGAAAAGTTCGTGAAGTGCAGAAACTTCAAGATGTGTTGGGACCTCGTTATACTTTGAAAGTGTATTCTCAAGTCATTTGTGGTGTTCTCCTGTTTCGAGAACCGGATTTTCCAGACATAAAATACATTTATGTGTATATTCATAAAGATAATTTAAATGCCATTACAACTATCACAAGATTTCTTGGATACAGTTACTACTGTGAGAAATGTGACCATGGATTTAGCCATCGGGAGGAACATATTCATTGTGGAGAGATATGTTGTGGGTGTTTAGCTCCCAAGCCTTGTATTCCTGAAGGACAAAAAGAAAAATACTTGCAAACGAACTTTTGTCAGTCACACCTATTACGAACAACATCGCACGAAACAAGTTCAACAAAAGAAAAGTGCTTTCAAATTATTGACAGTATGTTCAACTTGAGGGCATCATGTTTGTACGAATAACAAAAAGTTTCACGTTTATGCAGGAAAGAAAAGTGGCAGTTTTTGCGACCAAGTCATTGAATTAGAACAACAATGTTACATTAAAAAAAGACAACGTACTCGAGGAAGAATTAAATGACGACCAGCACAAGAAAAAGAAACAAGACTATGATGTGTATTTTATCTTTTTTGACTTTGAATGTTTGCAAGAGACTGGAATTCACATCCCTATCTTTTGCGTAGCTCATCGTGCTTATGACAAATGCATTCATGAACCTTTAATTCATCATTGTCCCAACTGTAGCGTGATTCCATGAGGATGAGAAAAGATAATTTCGTAGTTCGCGTACTCCTGCTGATTTTGCAGAATTGATTTTAGACCCCACCGACGACATTTGGAGCGTAGATCAAGTCCATTATTACAGGGAACTATCATCGATACGCTAAAGTCATGGCTCACAATGTCTCCGATTACGATGGACCATTTGTTTTGAAACATTGTTCAGAACAAGGAACAGAATTTCCAACGGTCGTTATGAACAGTGCTAACGTCATTTACATGAAAGTCGGACAAGTACAATTTAAAGATTCATTGAGTTATTTAGCCATGCCTTGAGCTAGAATGTCTAGCTCGTTTGGAATGACATAAATGGCAAAAGGTTATTTTCCAAACTTTTGAAATACTGAAGTCAATCAACACGTTGTGCTCCCGCATTTGCCTGAAATTCATCACCAAGATCTGACGGTATGCACACAGAACAACGAGAAGCATTCTACACCTGCTACCAACTCCACTCTTTATACTCTTTTGACTTTCAAGAAGAAATGTTGAACTATTGTCGATCTGATGTAAACATGTTACTACGGTGTTGCGGAATATTTCCACAATTGTTTATGGATCACGTAAGTATCAATCCTTTGAAGGAAGCGTCTACCATTGATAAAGTGTGTGAATTATTGTACGGAAATAATTCGTGTCCCAAAACACACTAGTCATTATACCTCCATAAACCAGTGAAGCCGTCAGTCGTCGATAGTCCCCCAAAGCTTTGCGCTGGCTCCATTACTATTGTGAGACTGAAGACAAGCACATACAACATGCTAGAGACGGTGGTGATGAAACGAAAATCGGATCTTATTCTGTAGATGATTGGCATTTAGAAAACTCACAGACGGTGTACGAATTTCAAGGATGTTTTTTTCGCGGATCTTCTACTTGTTATCCTCAACGAGACCTGAAAAATCCTTTCTCAGGTTCCACCATGGAAGAGTTGTACGACGAAACAGAATTTGGAAAATCAAGGATACCTAGTGACAGAATTTGGAAAGTCAAGGATACCTAGTGACAGAATTTGGAAAGTCAAGGATACCTAGTGACAAAATTTGGAAAGTCAATGATACCTAGTGACTGAATTTGGAAAGTCAAGGATACCTAGTGACAGAATTTGGAAAGTCAAGGATACCTAGTGACAGAATTTGGAAAGTCAAGGATACCTAGTGACAGAATTTGGAAAGTCAAGGATACCTAGTGACAGAATTTGGAAAGTCAATGATACCTAGTGACAGAATTTGGAAAGTCAAGGATACCTAGTGACAGAAATGTTCGAACACCATTTCGATCGACGTTTCAAAACGATCTAGGAATCCGACGCATCGTCGAAGAGTACGACGATGTAGATATCGAACCTTTGAAGCACCAAGACAGTTTGTTTGGAGGACGGAACAACGCAACACGCTTACTGTACGACGTAGACGAAACTCAAGAAGAACAAGTCAAATATATATATGTGTGTTCCTTATATCCTTGGGTGTGTAAATATGCTCGATTCACTACCGGACACCCTGAGATGTTGACAGAACACATCCACGTAGAAAGAGTTAATTAAATGTCAATTGTTACCACCGACGAACTTGTACCATCCTGTTTTACCACATCATTGCCACGGAAACTGATGTTTTCTTTATGTCGTAAGTGTGCTGAAACGTGTAATCAAGACCAACCCTGTTGCCATGATGACCAAGAACGCGCATTGACAGGAACGTGGTTGAGTGCTGAATTATAGTATGCTCTCGATCGTGGATACTAACTGTTAGAAATGTACGAAATGTGTCATTTTTCTATGACAGAACAATACCAACAAGATAGCTTTAGTGAAGGGGTTTTCTCCGGCTACGTTAACGAATTTCTAAAATTGAAACAAGAAGCTAGCGGCTATCAAGTGGGCTGTCCGACTTCAGAAGACGAAGATAAATTCAAAGAACGGCACCACTTCTTAGAAGGCATCACTTTGGAACACGTGGAAAAGAACGAAGGAAGATGTTCGTTTGCAAAAGTCGTGTTAAATTGTTTGTGGGGAAAACTAGCTCAACGTCCCATATTTTCGAAGACAGAATACATGCTAGATCCAAGTCAATACTTTGAACTAATCTGCGATAAAGGAAAATGTATAAAACACGTGAAAATAACACGTGAAGATTTGATTTTGGCGAATAACGAAGAAGATCCTGAGTTTGCACCACCTCACGAGTTTGGAAATGTCATCATTGCAGTATAGGTGACACCCAATGCCCGTTTAAAATTGTACTCCGTTTTGGAAAGTTTAGTAGAACGTGTTCTTTACTTCGACACCGACAGTTGCATGTACATCGATGGACCTGGAGGCTATCACCCAGACCTTGAATGGGACTGTTTAGGAGCTTGGACCGACGAACACCCAGAAAACACTATTTTGCGTTTTACCAGGGGAAGACCTAAAAATTACGATTACCAGTACAGAGACAAAATGTAAAATGAAACGACTGACACTCAATTATCGTTCAAGTCAAATGGTGAACTTTCACGTCTTAAAAGAAATTTTAAAGTCCCGTCAAGATCAAAATTTTCGTGTGAAGACGATGGAGACTCACAAAATTGTTCGTTTGACCAATCACCAAATCGCTAGTCGACCTTTAGAAAAAGTGTATCACATCGTCTACGACAAAAGAGTGCGACTTCACGATCACAACACGTCACCTTACGGACGCACCGATTTCCAATATAAATAAAGTTCCAAGACAGAAAGAGCATTGCGAGTATAGACGCTGACCGAGAAAGATTAATTCCACACAGAAAAATTATGATGGCTCCTACCAAACGTTAAACGAAGTTGAATGTGACACATTATGAATTGTGTTTATGACATGTACATTGGTTGTACATAAACTATGTTTGATGACATATCAATATGTTATAAAACGAACTGAGTAATTTTTAACATGTACATTGGTTATGCCATGAACTCTATTATTGACATATCCATATCTTGTAGCATGAATTATGTATTTGTTTTAATTGTATATTGGTTACATCATGAATTATTGTTTTTATGAAATGCACATTGGTTGTACATGAAGTATGTTTTATGACAAGTACATTGGATGTACCATTAAACGTTGTTTTAATTTTTATACACTGACTTTGAACAGTAAATATATGTTTTTGTCGTTGTTGTTACACTTTGAAAAAAAATTAATGTGTATAAAATGTATAAAATATCTTGTGTCGAATCTCATAATTCTAAACTTAAGAGTTATAACTGCATCATCCGTTCTCAAAGTGATTGACGAAAAGTTAGATCATCAAATTTGTGAGGCACCGTATCTTTGCGATCTTTTTATCAATTTGTCAACTATATGATCAAACACAAATCACAATTGTTCGATCGTCCACCACAACGTATTGTATGGTGTTACAAAGAGTGGCAAGCGGCTTACGCATTACTCCAAGAAAGTCAAGGAGAATCCATTTCGTTTCGTAGAAGGCAATCCTCGCGAAGACGATGGGATCGTGTTTGACTTTAGTCAAACATATCTTGTCCTCGTTGATGGCATGTTAGACGAAAAAGAAATTAAACTTCGTTTTACACGAAAAGAGCATCGTCGTAATGCTAGTATTATTTACATTACTCAAAATTTATTTCAACAACATAAAGCACATCGCACCATCAGTCTCAATGCCCATTATGTGGTATTGTTTAACAGTCCAAAAGATAAATCTCAGGTGCAATTTGTTTCACGACTGGTGTCAAAAAGGAAGTCCTGTCATTTACACGTCACCTTTGGCGTCTGTCTGAAACAAAACCCTATAAAAGCTCAATTTACTTTCTTTTTTTTCTAACAATGCTTCCTTTCAATCTCATCCTCCTGCCAAATTGATTCGTGCACTGTATACCATCAGTCGCTAATCAAATTCACAAGTGCGTTCGTATTTGCTAGAAGCTAGTCTCAAAGAAGTGTTACGATGGTTTACATTAACAGCCCGCCAGTAACTAAAAGGTATCATTCACATACCACATCAAACAAAACATTGTTTTGAAAAACATTAAGTAGCTTTGTCACAACTGGGTGATCCAAGAATCGATACACAAACCAAAAAGCAAATCATTTTAAACCCTGGTGGAAGTGGCTCTTTAGATGGTGTCCTTTTTCGCTCACTTGTGCGATGAAATCCTAATACCTAAGCTAATAAAGCAAAACCTAATATACAGACTTAAAGGAAAAGAGCGACAATAAGTTCGCACTAGAAAAGAAATCTCAAAAGAAAACATCTTCTTCAAGAAAGAGACGTACTGCCACTAGAATGTATACGTACTCACGAATACCTAACTCTGGAACTGTCTCTCCTGCCACTAACATTCGACGAAAAATCTCCAGAAGTCAAACGAAAGTAGCAGGCATCTATCATTAATGGCAAGCAGATTTAGCTGATGTCTCTAATTTAGCGTCGTACAATCGAGGTCACAAATATTTGTTTTGTGTTATCGACGTGTTTTCAAAAGCAGCTTGGATAGTTCCTTCAACTTCTAAAACATGTTCAGAGTTAGTGCGAGCTTTAAAAATGGTTTGAAGCAAAGGTGGTAGACACTCTATACGATGGCAAAGAGATAAAGTCACCGAATTTCTAAACCAAGCTTTCCAAAAAGACTTTAAAAAAAAAAAGACATTGATTTTTTCACTACTGAAAATCATGAAACAAAAGCGAGTATCGTAGAACGTTTTCAAAGAACTTTGAAAGAACGTATATGGAAATATTTTACATATTAACATGCTCTCAAATACATAGATGTGTTACCACGTTTAGTCAAAGCTTACAATCAAGCGTACTATCGTAGCGTTGGTTATGCACCTGAAAATGTGACACCTTAAGACGAAGTGATTGTGTTTGATCGATTATTGGGAACGTCAAAGATTCGAAGAAAGAAAGAAGTGTTAAAGACAGGAGACTGGGTTCGCATTAGAACAACAAATCGCATTTTTGACAAAGGTTATTTACCTAACTGGACCGCTCGATTGTTACGGGTCTGAACAAGTACATGGCCGTAATTCTCCTGTCTATAAATTGAAAAGATATGAACGGAGAAGTATTAAAAGGAGCTTTTTACTTGCACGAGTTACAACGTGTGACCAAGAAAGAAGACGACGTGTATGATATCGAAAGCATTCTCGATCGAAGAATGCGTAAAGTAGGAAACATCGACTACAAGATGTGAAAGTACGTTGGAAAGGATATCCACCTAGTTTTGCTTTTTGGATTGCAACTTCACAAGTCGTCGACTATAAAAACAAGTAAAAGTTACAATCATGCCATTAAACACAACTTACTCTCCTTCTCAAGGTTCCTCTTTTCAACCACAGCAACAACAACCACGGAGGATGTGGTGTGGAGAACTTGTTTCTAAAAATCAAATTGTCTTTTTCTGCCAAATCTTTCTGGTGTACTCTGTAATTGGAATAGCCTTTGGAAATTTGACTTTGCAACAAGGTGATAATCAGCTGACTATTTTAGTCAGCAGTTGTATTGATTATCTTCTTACCAGTCCTTCCTTGAAATATACTAACAGCAACACCAGTAACAACAACAACTCTTCTAATCACAGTAGCCCTCTCCTACAACTCTGCTTGGAAAATCATCCTTAGACATCGAGTGACTTCTCGGAAACCAAACCCATAGAACAATGAATAACCAACTTTATTTAACATTACACAGTGACAGTTGTATGGATGTATTTCCTAAAAACACCTTATGTTGGTACACGGCTAAATTACCTCAGTCTATACAGTTAAATCAAGAAACTCATTGGGAAGTAGCTTTGGTTGAAATCATTTGTCCCACTCAAGTCTGGAATATTGTCGAAGACCAAACCACTTTCGTTATAGAAATCCTCAAAGAACAAATTCAAAAACACTTAGATAAAAATGATCCTGGCATATACGAATACAAAACACCATCAACGGCAGATTGGAAATTAAATATATATACCTTGAGAATTTTTCAGGATATTATTTTAATGCTCGACATCTCGTCGAAATGATTTCAACTATGTTTAACAATCAGTTTGGCAAAGCACTGGATAAAACATGTCGAAGTGTACTGATATACTACTATCCAACTTCTCATCTTCTCTGATTAGTTTTGTCTGACCCCAAAGCGCTGTCCATCACTTTTTCTTCCACTTTGTTTGCTATTCTAGATGGCAACACATCTCGCGTTCCAACCAAAAGAATCCACAACAACGATCGTTTCTACAAGTATTTTACTTCCCCTATCGAATTGAACGAAGGACCGAATTTAATATTTGTGTACTCTAATGTCGTCGAGTACAATGTCGTGGGAAACCCAGCTGCTCCGTTGCTGAGATTCATTCCTTTCAAAGTGGATTCAGCCATAGCTGCCCTAAGGAGGAAATACTTATCACGTTCACCGAGAATTTGTTCATCTTCGCTATTTTCCTGTCAGTAAATCGTATGTTGACAGTGTCAGTATTAGTATTTAATGAGATCTGGGAAAACACATTATATTCTCTAAGGGAAACGTCATAGTGAAACTACATTTTTGAAAACCATTCTCCAGTTAATTGTAACAGATTTATCCTGTGTACCGAGGAGTCGCTCGACAACGAGGACATGGTTTAGGAGATATGTTAAAATCTGCTTTTTGTACGGTAGCACCCATTTTAAAACTGATGGTTACTCGAGGATTACATGCTTTAAAAGATGCCGCTTTGACACATGGAAAAGAATTTCTCCAAAACGTACTCATCGACCAACAAAATCCTAAAGAAGCGTTCATTAAAGCTGGAGAAAAAGTGTTGTTTCAAACGGGAGTCGCCAGGACGCACATTTAAATTTGTTTCAAGCTCCGATCGAAGGTATTGATTCCTCTTCTACGCCACAGCAAGGACAAGGCAAAAAGAAACGCCAAAAGCTTTTCAAACCTCACAAACACGCTTAGAATAAGAAACGAGGAACAGCAGTTAGAGAGTTGGAGATATTTGATTACTAACTAAACATTGTGCACCGAGATTCTTGCAAATATACCAAGTCAAAACTAGACCTGTTTGTCATGCTACCGACGATGACATCGATGCAAGAATATCAATGGGTAGAATTTCATCCTGTGTTGTATCTGACTACTTTCGCTCCTATCAAATTTGAAATAAAAGAGGAAACCGAAGATGACATCGATTTGAATGACATATACTTGTACCTGAAAGTTCTCAAAACATACAGCAGCAATCCAGGAGCCGATGCAAGGGTAGCTCCTGTCAACAGTTGCATGCATTCCTTGTTCAGCGAAGTGGATTTGAACTTGAGCAAACAATTGTTGAGCAACAGCATGGACTCTTACCCTTACCGAGCTTACTTGGAAAATCTCTTGACGTACGGAAAAATGTTCAAGAACACACATCTGGATACTACAGTGGTGTGGAAGCCTGATACTTTGGATGTCTTCAACGACACAGTGTTGACAGTAGCTGATGATCCTCACAATGATGGATTTAACGACCGCCAAGATCAAATCAAACAAGGATGTAGTTAAGAAATGATGGATCGTTTGCATTTGGACATGTGGTTGCAAGACAAGTATTTGTTGAATGGTGTAGATGTATGTCTGAGACTAAATAGAAGTAGTACCGTGTTCCATTTGATGGCTCATGCTAAGGAGTACAAAATGAACATTGAAGAAGCCTGACTTTACGTGCGACGTGTGGCAATCTTACCTAAAGTGGAAAAACGACATCAGCCAAACTCTTAGCAGAACAACAACCACGTATCCTCTACGACGAATGGAAGTCAAAATTGTTACCATTGCTTCTGGACTCCGATCCACAATCGAAGATCATGTTTTTCAAGGTCAGCTACCGAAACGTTTACTGGTTGGTATCATCAGCAATGCAGCCTTCAACGAAGCTATCGATCAAAATCCTTTCGACCTCTAGCATTTCAACGTGTCCAAGATAGAAGTCACCCGAGATGGCCAGACATTGTGTACCAGACCTTATAAACCTAACTTTACACAGAAAAATTACTTGAGATTTTACTTGAGTCTGTTTGAAGCCACGGGACAATTAGGAACCAACAGCCGTCATGGCATTTTGTACAACTATTATGCGGGAGGATATGCTTTGTGGGGATTTGATTTCACTCCAGACCAAGGCAGTGACGAAGGACGTTTCCACCCTATTAAAGCAGGTCAACTCCGTGTGGAACTTCAGTTGGCACTAGCTCTGGTGAACACAGTGAACGTCATCTTGTATGCAGAATTTGACAATAATCGAGAAATCAACAGTTAGAGGGAAGTGATCTTAGACTATTAAAAACGGATGGAATGAAAACCGATGGAAATAAGTGAAGATGATGCTTTCTATCCAGAACAGCAGCCTACACAGATACTCGGTGGCGAAGAAGAAAATAAAGATATGGAACACAAAGTCAATGACGTAAACAAAGAGGCTGATGTTTTGAATCCATCCAGAACAGCATTAACAATCCACAAGAAGATAAAAATACAGTGAAGATGATGTCACGGTGGCCTGTACAAGAGCAACACCTAGTGTCCTGTTTTGCTGAAAGAATCACACGCCTAGCCAGAGAACATTGTCATGGTTACCAAATAGATCATCCTAGTCAACTGCAAAACGACACATGTTTTAATGATGAGTCAAGAAGACAAGTTGGAAGAGTATCTGGAAGACGCCTGGAGCCTCATCTCAGAAGAGAAAATTTTGAAAGAGTGGTATAAAGACTTTAGATATCCGTTTCTTACCTCCATTTACCTCTCTGGAAAAAAGCGCATCGAAGCTCTTACAACAGAGTACGGAGACTGCCTGTTCATCGACTTACTTGACCGATATTTTCAAGGAAAAATTCAAGTGTGAACTGATGATTTATCATTACCTGTGAACAAAGCAAAGAAAAGAATGGATGTCTGGGAACTTTATTACCTGCTGAATGATAGTTCGTACACCTCTTCTTGGAATCCCGTGGTGTGTGCTAAATATGAATTTCCACATCAAAAACCTAACGATGTTCAAGCCTATGTCTTCAACACAGACGACCGTCATCGTCTATAAGCCCACCATGTAGCCATATACTTTCCCAAGGACTAAAGCGTGGACTATTTTGTTTCTTATGGATTACCTTCCTCTGGAAGACGACATTATTGACTTTATGAGAAGAAATGCAGCCTCCACTCTATTCAATAATGTGTGATTACATGGATCTGATTAGACTGGGTCTATTTTCTTCATCTACGTAGTCTTGGGATCATTTAGAACATCTAGTGACTTGTTTTGAACGTGTTTTCTCTAGAAACGATAATAAAATAGAAAAGTGGCTTTGTGAATATTATGGATATCTCATTTTTTTAGCTCAGAAACGTAGTTTACATTCATGGCGAAATGATACTGTTTTAGATTATTGGAAATCTAGTTTGACTCCATAATGTTGGCAACCTTGTAAATATGTTCTTGTTTAATCTTTTGTACATAAAAAAGAAGAGACAAGGCCTAATCCTTCCTCTTCATTTTAGGTGAGCGGGGCTTAATAAAACAAAATGTTGATTTTGAAATCTAGTGTTGACTTGTTTGTTTTGTGTGTCATTTTCAAACATTATTTAACTCTCTATCTCTCTCTCTCTCTCTCTCTCTCTCTCTCTCTCTCTCTCTCTCTCTCTCTCTCTCTCTCTCTCTCTCTCTCTCTAAGACACCCCCACCCCCCGTTAAGATACACAACTTCGTTGTACTTTTATGACCCTATCTTTATCAAGCAAATAGAAACTAAAGCCTTTCATTTAGAAAGCAGACAAACTCCCATGCAAACTCACATGTCCCTCCAAACACACGCTACACTGTTACAGACATACTCACCATACATGATAAACATATGACGTCATACGTGCTATTAGGACATAATCTCGTTTGTAAGATATTGGAATATTAAGACAAAACCATTCAGCGTGGTCTGCAATGTTTTACTTTCGCTTTGGCTTTATTTTTAACCATACACTAATTTACTCTTAACAAGAGTGTTCAATATACCAGGAAAAAGAACTAATTTCATCCCTAAAGTATTCGGGTGCTGGACATAATCAATTAAAATTTAATAATAATTTGACTGAAGCCTTTTAAAACTAGTTGAAGCCTTCTAAAATTGACTGAAATGTTAACATTTTAATCATTCTGATTCATATCCCAATCCGGTTATAGACTTTGGTAATTCAGTTTAATTATTACATTACATGCGTATATAGGTCGACCAGAATCAGAATTACCTGCCCTTTGATTGGAACATTGCTAAGCGCCATACCCACTTTAAAAACATGTATCACGGTTCATATCAAGAGGAATTATCTCGTTCACATTTACCATGCATGTAACATGAATATCATAATGTATATATCCCAGATGGACAAAACTAGAATAACTATTCTTATGGAAACAAAGTCCAGCTGTCAAGTCATATTGGTCGAGACATACGTGTATTATCATGATTGTTGATACCACGACACGATTCGCATTTCAGTGCAATGGGAGCAATAAGCTACGTACAACTCAAGTTAATGCAAATGGCTTTGAATATCAATAAACAGTGCATATCTTGTTTTTTTTTTTACTTCCGATCTGCACTATTTTGCAGAAATATTACACTCATTCTTGTTTTTGAAAGGAAATAATAATTATAAGATAACATCTGAAGAGTGCAACACAAAAATTCCTTTCCAGACAAAAATGTAGATCTTCATTTACTAATTCAGTTAGACAAAACTACCTGTTGATACCGCTGTTGATAAGGCACACGACATACGTGTAACAGCGCTTCGCCGAACAAATAAATCAGAACCACAATGTACATACAATGTAGCTGGCGTTTAACTTTATCGATTTCTTATTGCTACACCATCTTCAGTTGATCCAGTTATGGGAAATAAATTGAATTGTGAGATGAGTTTAGAAATAAATGAGCAATTCGACATTATACGACCATTTAATCTATTAAAGGCGTGGGCACGCATTTCCAGAGACGACGTGTAAGAATACAATAGCTTTTACGTGCGTGTCCTTGGTCGGATACTTGATCTGTTTCTTGCTACAGAGAGGTATAATACATAATTATCTCAAAAAAGAGACAAAATTAGTATGCCAAAGCTGTTTTTGAGATAAGAAGAAGAAAAGACGCTGCAGTACGTGTCAGATTATTTATACAATACTATGTGGTTTGAAGGAGCAAAGTATCACAAGGATATGTATTGAATTATACTGTTGTTGTAAAGGCAAAATGGTACATAGGAAGTCTCGTTATGGCTCAGTTATGAAGTGAAATTGAACTCATCGGCTGCAATTAATTTTCTTGAATGTGATTCTATCTGATTCATGACTAATAAGTGCACGTTTGCATACGAGAGGGTTCGCTTGAATGTGATCTCTATGATTCATGACTAATAAGTGTGCGTTTACATACGAGTGACTAATAAGTGTGCGTTTACATACGAGTGACTAATAAGTGTGCGTTTACATACGTTTACATACGAGTGACTAATACGTGTACGTTTACATACGAGTGACTAATAAGTGTACGTATACATACGAGTCACTAATAAGTGTACGTTTACATACGAGTGACTAATAAGTGTTCGTTTACATACGAGTGACTAATAAGTGTACGTATACATACGAGTGACTAATAAGTGTGCGTTTATATACGAGTGACTAATAAGTGTTCATTTACATACGAGTGACTAATAAGTGTACGTTTACATACGAGTGACTAATAAGTGTACGTTTACATACGAGTGACTAATAAGTGTACGTTTACATACGAGTGATTAATAAGTGTACGTTTACATACGAATTACTAATAAGTGTACGTTTACATACGAGTGACTAATAAGTGTACGTTTACATACGAGTGACTAATAAGTGCACGTTTACATACGAGTGACTAATAAGTGTACGTTTACATACGAGTGACTAATAAGTGTACGTTTACATACCAGTGACTAATAAGTGTACGTTTACATACCAGTGACTAATAAGTGTACGTTTACATACGAGTGACTAATAAGTGTACGTTAACATACCAGTGACTAATAAGTGTACGTTTACATACGAGTGGTTTTGATTGAGACAGATTATACATACTCAGGACAGAATGTAAAATAAATATTTTTTGTATCATATTTCGTACCTCTATAATTTCACATAAATGTTTCCTTGAATGTCTAATTCAGTACCTTAGATCATATAATATGACATTTTGTGTCAATTGCATGCAAGTTGAAGATTCTTTAAAAGGTTTTCTAATTAAAGGTCTGGAAGGGAGGAAAAATGTCGGTAAACATGGAACAAGCCTTTAAATGTAAAAAGTTAATTTTTTTAAACTTAGCAAGTTTATTATATATATATATATATATATATATATATATATATATATATATATATATATATATATATATATATATATACATATATATATATAGATATATATATATATACATATATATATATATATATATATATATATATATATATATATATATATATATACATATATGTAAACAAACCAGCTATCACGTATTTGAATGATGCATCGCCGATAAGGCAAGAAAATTCTCATACAATTAAATTGCAATTTGATATGTCAGGTCGGTAATAGAGGAATTAAACCTAGTAGATGTCCAATAAAATATATGATATGTCAGGTCGGTAATAGAGGAATCAAACCTAGTTGATGTCCAATAAAATATATCATATGTCAGGTCGGTAATAGAAGAATCAAGCCTAATAGCTGTCCAATAAAATATGTGATATGTCAGGTCGGTAATAGCGGAATCAAATCTAATAGCTGTCCAATAAAATCAAACCTAATAGCAGTCCAATAAAATTTCAAAGTAATAAATAAAGTAGTATCAACTAATTAACCGAACAACTTACACGAAATCCTGATTCAGAAATGTTTTATGTCAGAAGTTGATTATGTTCTTGGAAGGAATCACGGTTTACGCTATTGAAGCAATTCTTACTGTATAATATGGTGAACAGAGGCAATCGAATAGAAAATCGACCAAGTCAAAATAAACATGTTTCATGAGGGCATGAAGGTTGGGTTGCGTACATGATTCCGTTATTCCATTAAATATATATATATATATATATATATATATATATATATATATATATATATATATATATATATATATATAAACTAGAGATAAGCATTGAGAAAAACCTCTAAAATAGAAAACAATAATATATTGAAGACGTTCATATCAGAGTTGTCAGATGACAACATAGCTCGACTATCGAAAACTTAACAAAAAAGACAAAAAAGAAAGAAAAAAAACCCAGCAAAAACTGCTAAAATGAGAAAAAATATTAGCGCACAATTTATATAAATAGTATATCTTTTCTTTCAAGATGTGTCCATGTATAAGGTTACCGTATATACTCGAGTATAGGTCAGATCAAACTGCAAACTGTATAGACCCAGATCCTCCGTCGCATAATGCCCCGGCAGAGCTGAGTCGCTGCAGTTTGCTAGGATTAATCAGTAGAACAAACGCTATAAACTCTGATATATATATATATATATATATATATATATATATATATATATATATATATATATATATATATATATATATATAAATATATGATCAAAATTTAAAAAGACCAAATTCATTCAAAGAAGCAGGTCATGGCAACCTAATTATTGTATGATGACCTATTAATTTTTCAGGTGCTTGCATTGGTTCAACTGATATAGCGTTAAATAGAAACCTGCCTTAAAATTACTCCTGTCATAGTATTGGAGCCTCACCCAGACATTACTCCCTTTTCAAAGTATCAAAAGATTCCTGATAAACATTATTACAATTGATAAGAAACACATTTACAAAGAACAAACATCACAAGTGTAATTTAATTACTACATGACCAGCAGTTGCTAAGACATTGCAACACGCAAGGGGTCTAAGAGAATCAAACAATACATGCCTGAGGCTGGCGTGAGGTTGATGTTTGCCCTATTTCCAAGGACATCATGACAACCGTCATTGTCAACTGAAGACGTCTTAAACGCGCTAATACCACAAACAATTTTCCTCTAATCAACTAACGATCACACATTCACGAGACCCTAATTTCACACATGCTTTGTTTTTCTTACTTCACATTTGTATGATTTATCAGTACGCTTTCCTAAGCCGTAGATCGGTATTTCATGCCATGTACTACAAAGGACAAACATGATCCAAACACAGAATAAACAGATTTAGTCCTATCTCAAATGACCATACACTTATACGTGAATATTCTTTATGTTACGAAATAAGCGAAGGTCCATTTTACGACACTAATCCATCCTACCATAAAGTCTCGTGAATACTGTACATTATGACGTCTGCTCCTAGTAATCGGCTTATTACTCGGTTTGAGAAATATCTTCCCAAAACCAATTCTCCATAATCAAACAATCACTAAAATCTAGCAAAGCTATAATATACAAATATTGCATAACCTAGGTTCGTTACAATATTGTCAAAAGTCATTTAAGCATGAAAAGAAGCTAGAGAAAAACAAATGAAACATGGCAGTGTAATACTTTTTCAAATACGTACATTTTCAAAGTTCCATGACCATGAAATGAAGAGTCATATCGACATATAGCCCAAAACTCAAACAATGACCTAGTTTTTGAACTTAAACTAAGCCCTAGGAGCCGCGATGGCTCAGTCTTTAGCGTGCTGGACTCGCGACCGAAGGGGCGCACGCTCGAATTCTACCATTGGATCAGCCCGGGTCGCTGTGTGCCCTTGGGAACTTTACACTAATTACATTGCCATTAAATAACCTACTTGTGTTGCTGTGATTCAAAAGCACCAAAAGTTAAAACCTACCTAACCCCAACCCCTCTCAGCCAAGTTACAACATTCTCCCTGTAATCATTATTATAGGAATTATACAGGTTGATTCTGGTATCTATGTTCATCGAATCCCGAGGAGGTCGATGAAGCACGAGTTCGAATGGATTCGGCGAACGTCGATACCCCAAATAAAACCTACTCACCCCCACCCCACCCACCCCCGCCCCCCCCCCCCCCAAAAAAAAAAAAAAACAATTAAAAGTGTATGCTCGCTATTCTTCCAATAATAATGATAATAAAGCAACATTGATATTTCCAGATACAAACTAAAGTTTTCATAGAGAAGAGCCGATCCGTTATGTTGGCTTTACTTAATACTTTTTCCGGAGCAGCACGAGCTCCCGATCAGCTGACTGTCTCGCAAGAGAGTCGATCCAACTACCAGATGTTTGGCAGGTAATTATGTGAAATTACACAGATTTTGAAGCTTATTTTGATTTATACGCAAATAAAAAGACACAATGGTTACTTTGGAACAAATGAGTTGACACATTTCCTTTGCGTGCATCATTATTTTTATCGTTTTGAATTAATAAAATTTATTAGGGCAAGACATCACACCTTATTTCCCTGCTGGTAAAATTCTTTGGGACTGGATAACCTAATAGGATTGCATGTTTTCAGTCAATACACACACGATGGCAATGCAGAGTCATTTGTTTTGGGTGCAGCCTGTAAAAAGAATAAGTATAACGACACACCAGGGCATCAGTACAGCGTGAAATCCGATATTGATACATAGATACGGCCACAATGATCAACCTCATCCAACAATGCTGCAGTTATTTGTATGTAACTATAATAAGCCATAGCTATTTAAAAAATACACATCATAACTCAGTGATTTTATGAAAGCAAAGACACCAAGTAATATACCAGGTATAAATAAAAATACACATCATAACTCGGTGATTTTATGAAAGTAAAGACACCAAGTAATATACCAGGTATAAATAAAAATACACATCATAACTCAGTGATTTTATGAAAGTAAAGACACCAAGTAATATACCAGGTATAAATAAAAATACACATCATAACTCAGTGATTTTATGAAAGTAAAGACACCAAGTAATATACCAGGTATAAATAAAAATACACATCATAACTCAGTGATTTTATGAAAGTAAAGACACCAAGTAATATACCAGGTATAAATAAAAATACACATCATAACTCAGTGATTTTATGAAAGTAAAGACACCAAGTAATATACCAGGTATAAATAAAAATACACATCATAACTCAGTGATTTTATGAAAGTAAAGACACCAAGTAATATATCAGGTATAAATAAAGTAAAGACACCAAGTAATATACCAGGTATACATAAAGTAAAGACACCAAGTAATATACCAGGTATAAATAAAGTAAAGACATCAAGTAATATACCAGGTATACATAAAGTAAAGACACCAAGTAATATACCAGGTATAAATAAAGTAAAGACACCAAGTAATATACCAGGTATAAATAAAGTAAAGACACCAAGTAATATACCAGGTATAAATAAAGTAAAGACACCAAGTAATATACCAGGTATAAATAAAAACTTGACCTAAAGCTTGAACCTGAAACTAAATCCCAGTGTATTAAGATCTTAAAACCCCAATGTGATACATTCTTCGTTATACTGATATGTGATACATTCTTCATTATACTGATATGTGGTACATTCTTCGTTATGCCGATATGTGATACATTCTTCGTGATACTGATATGTAATGCATTCTTCGTTATACTGATAACTGATACATTCTTCGTTATACTGATAGTTGCTAATGCTATTACCTACAACGCCCACGAAGAGTGATAAATGAAGGAGATATAGAATAAAACTATGCATTGTCCCAAAACTTGAACTAAGACACCGACGTTTCACTGGGATGAGAACATAAACTGACCTTATTCTTTGAATAGTCGACCGAGTCGATTACAAAAAGTAACCAGTGTTTGTCGCAAAAAAAAAAAAAAAAAAAATCTGCATTCAACGGGCGTTTTGCAGCATTGCAAAGCCAAGACAATGATTATGTCTGTACTTTTCCGTGCAATGATAATTACCAGAGTGGAAAAATCTGGACCGGAGTATTATTTAGTAGCTTATACTACACGCAAAAGTCATCACGTATGGCAGGTATAGTAACCAAGGCTTTTTACTTTCTGTATTTATATAGCTTAGTAGGAATATTGTCACACACATACGACGTCGGCATTACTTGAAATCATACGGCGCAATTTCGAAGAAATGAATGACAGCTTTTTCTGACACGTCAGTGAACGTAGAGTTTTTTCTGTTTGGCTGAGCATTAACATTACCGGCATTAAAATGGACAACATAAATTCAATAACTCTGATGTCATTGTGATGATATTGCTCTCTGTAACATATTGCCAGGGACATTTACATTTTAAGCTATTTTCGAAACAAAAGTTTCCAAAACTTTATAAACAAAATGTTCTATCCCATATCTTTAGAAAAAGTTTTATGCGAAGACTCTGTAGAATTCAGAACAAATTTTCTTTAAAATTGTCGACAAATAAACATCATAGTTTTATAGACTTGATAAGTGGATTGAAAAGACATTTAGACATTCTCGTATTGCAAAAAAAAGTCATCGAGTAGGAAGTGCTTTTAGGATTTTAGTAGACAATATATTCATCCACAGAGGGAAAGCTTGATTTTCTATTCATTCAGTTGCATGTACAGTAATTCCTCTCTCCGAAATCGAAAAACAAGGCTGGCTAGGGGACAAGAAGTAATTTTCACAATATCTGGCGCAGACACAGAGGTATAATCAGCAATCCTTTCTTTGGTTTCATCTCAAGGTTTTCAAAGGAAATTCCCTGGTGTTGTGCCAGCAGATAACCTTTATTATCCGATGATAGCCTTCATTATATCTCAGTACCCATTAACTGTGGATTTATCCATTTTCTTGCTTATAAGCCTCCCGTCGGGAAGTCTGCTACTGACTGGTGTTCAAGCTGGTAGTAAAAACAGCTTCACGTTAAATCCCTATCATATACATGACTCGTTGATGTTTCGTGGACTTGTTTTGAACCCATGACAGTCTTTCTCAAAAATGTCTTGAAAAGTGTAGTCTTACTCATTTTTATCATTCCAGTGTCTCTGTTTTATTGTCCTTGACTTTGCAGGCTTTGTTTAGTAGCTATGTATGCGACTCGTTACTACTATAAGCAATTAGGACGCTCTCTAACACTTCGAGTCAAGCAGTGGGCGTATACAGTATCTCATTTTGTAATTCATTGCTTTTTCTTTATAACTGATCAATTTTGTGTAGATTTTTCTTACACTGCGTCATTGAAAATTAAATACAAGAATTTAAGTCACTGCAGAAATGATTGAATATGCTCCACAACCAAATAGAAAAATCATGTTTTGGCGAGGGGAAAAAAATGGCCATAAAATTGCCCTGAGATAAATGGTCCGCTTGACTATCCTATTTCTGCGATTTTTTGTTTGTTTTTGTTTGTTTTACATATATTTTAATTCTCTTAGAACGTTGTATGCGAACTAATTCATTATATTCATATTGAATGTTAACACTTTATTTGTAAGTTGTTAACTGCTACCAGATGACCAATATTTCTTTCGACTTGTATTGGTGGTTTATGTTATAGTTATTCCAATTTTATCTACATCATTACGTAACATATTTGTATTACTGTAAAAGCCTGCATTGCTAAAAAAATGACATTTGGGGAATAATAATAATAATAATAATAATAATAATAATAATAATAATAATATTCATTTACACGCTGACCCGCATTATTTTGCACCATAGTTTCACATGCCGTTTTACTACACTTGCTTCTATGTCGAGATCTGGTACATGGTTGTGTCGTCAGAATAGTGAATGCATGCTGTATATAAATTATAATTTATCAATTTTAATATAAGCAAACGCTGTATTTGTGTCTGTTACTTGACTTTCAGTCATCGAAAAATGGTTTATGGTCTCTTTTGAATATTAAGAACGACATAAAACACAAATAGGTAATATAAAAGCTAGATTATTTTCAATTAGGATTAAAAAGATGCATTTTATGCTCATAATATTTCACTTGGTTTAAATTACTTAGATGTTGACATCCAACTTGTCTGTAGTCTAGTATGACGTCATATGCCGTTTGAATTTTAACATTTATAAATTTTTCAAATTCACCCTTTCCCCTAACACACACAAACACACACACACACACGCACACGCACACACACAAACAAACACGCACACGCACACACACACACGCACACACACACGCACACGCGCACACGCACACACACACACACACACGCCATACACCTACAAAAGAAATAAAAAATAAGGATTTCATTTGAGCAAAATTCCAAGCTAATTCAGTTATTCAAACCTGCTCCTTAAATGATATTTCATTTTTAACGTTCGAGGTAATTTGAAATAGTGTATGAAATCAAGAAGCGCCAGGCGGAAAACATTCCCATTTTAAACATAAAATGTTATTTCAACTACTTTATCTTTATGTTCACTAGTAATTTTTTATCACAGACCCTCAATGAAATCATATTTGAAGGGAAGTTTATTATACATGCTTCTCAATAGCCTCTTGTAAGAACATCAGAGATGGAAAGACATCAGTCAATATTTACAAAACATGTATCCTTCGCAGCTATTTCATAGTCCTAAATAACGTGAAAAGTTTGTCAGGACAGTTTAATTTCTTGAAGGACAGAAAACGAAATTGTTCATCTCAATACAGAATTCGAATCTATCCTGGTTCTATGTGCCTTACCAGTAAAAGAATCTACAGAGAAATGTTTTTTCTCGCAGATATTTGTCCTCTGAAACAAGTCAACAATGGGCGTTTAGTAGTCTAGATAGATAAAGGTACGATAGTGTCGTTGATATCTATGAATAATATACAGTTTTAATCCACATAGATAGCTCTTTTTTGTTCATTTGTTATCCCTTGAAAAAGAAAAGTGCGGCGTTTGTGGAGCTTTTGGTAAGAACATAAATTATGCTATACACAGATCCTTTCATGGGCATATCTTATATTCAAAAGTCTTTCTTGGGCATATCTTATACACAAATTCTTTCATGGGCATATCTTATACACAAATTCTTTCATGGGCATATCTTATACACAAATTCTTTCATGGGCATATCTTATTGGAAAGAAGAATATTACTCTTAGAGTAGTGTGCAGATAGATACACGGTACTGCCGAAATTTCATACCAATGAATAAAAAGCATAGAATATCCCTCGAGGCACATAATATATTGATACTTGAACATATATATATATATGTATGAATGAATGAATAAATAAATGAATAATCCTTATTTTCTGTTTTACTGAAGAGTTCAAAATATACAAAACAAATTAAGAAGATAACACACATTATGAAGCATACCTGTACATTTACCTTCGGAAGCATACCTGTACACATACCGTATGAAGCATACCTGTACACAAACATTATGAAGCATACACGTACACAAAACTTATGAAGCATACCTGTACACAAACCTTATGAAGCATACACGTACACAAAACTTATGAAGCATACCTGTACACAAACCTTATGAAGCATACATGTACACATACCTTATGAAGCACACCTGTACACATACTATATGAAGCATACACGTACACATACCTTATGAAGAATACACGTACACATATCTTATGAAGATACAATTACACATATCTTATGAAGCATACACGTACACATATCTTATGAAGATACAATTACACATATCTTATGAAGAATACACGTACACATACCTTATGAAGCATACACGTACACATATCTTATGAAGCATACACGTACACATAGGAATAGAAAAAGTGAATTGACGTTATTTCAGTGCATTATTTCGATTAGGCACGGTGAATATATTGTTAAGTTATTTGCTATGTTTACTTAACCAAATACATGCTGTAATACATCTTTAAACTGAACAAACTCATTCTTAATAAGAAACCATATAACCATTAATTGGTTCATTCAATTTGTTTATCATATTTGTTATGCATTTTGCTAAATCATCTATGGAACGACATAGACAATTCTAAGAACGCAAAGATATATGAGTGAAAAACAAACAAATGTGGAGGCAAAGATATGTGAGTGAAAACAAACAAATGTGCAACACACACATATCATACACACTTTGGATACATATATAGCAATTACACACATATCATACACACTTTGGATACATATATAGCAACTACACACACATAACATACACACTTTGGATACATATATAGCATCTGCACACACACATCATACACACTTTGGATACATATATAGCAATTACACACACATATCAGACACACTTTAGATACATATATAGCAATTACACACACATATCATACACTTTTGATACATATATAGACATAATCATAAATGCAATTAATATGACGCTTTCATGTAACTGTTAATTTCATTGGTGAAAATGCCATTACGTGACAACCATCAGTTGTTAAAATATTTCTGAATAATCTGATTGATGAAATACGTCAAAGTGCTAAAAATAGAGTAGCTCGACCAACCAACAGAAATGAACACAAAGAAATAACAATCATAATTGTTCCTGATTCGAATACACACATTCGTCTTTATGTACTTATTTTAAATGAATAAAATAAAATCTCCAGTCTACAAGGTCCCCTTCAGTCAGTAAATCATTATCAAACGTGCATTGAATGCGTAGGTACATCAACTCGTATTTGTTAAATCTGAATTAGGGGACCGGGAAAGTTTTCTGAAGTCAAGTGCAGACTCTGAAGTCGTTCAGTATTACCACGTCGACGTAGAGATCAATCCTAGCTGAAACGTTTGTATGGAATGATTTTGTGTGTACGTGTGTGTGTGTGTGTGTGTGTGTGTGTGTGTGTGTGTGTGTGTGTGTGTGTGTGTGTGTGTGTGTGTGTGTGTGTGTGTGTGTGGAGAGAGAGAGAGAGAGTTTAAGTTGTTGGGATAACAAGCTCTATCAAAAACTTCACTGTACATCATGTTGCGTTTGCACACAATTAGAAAATATAAACCGTTATTCCAGTATATCCAGTTTTCTAGACAACTGTGGATTAATAATGTCAAATAACTGTGGATTAATAATGTCAAATAACTGTGGATTAATAATGTCAAATAACTGTGGATTAATAATATCAAATAACTGTGGATTAATAATGTCAAATAACTGTGGATTAATAATGTCAAATAACTGTGGATTAATAATGTCAAATAACTGTGGATTAATAATGTCAAATAACTGTGGATTAATAATGTCAAATAACTGTGGATTAATAATGTCAAATAACTGTGGATTAATAATGTCAAATAACTGTGGATTAATAATGTCAAATAACTGTTGAAGGCAATATACATTAAAATTTTAATCAAATACTGTTCGTCCTTTTAAAAAGTTAATAATCAGAACACTTACACTACCACTCACTCGGTGGTCCAGGATACATTTAAAGTTGTCAACTCTGATTTCACTTCACTGTACATCATGAGGCAGCTGTTCCGAATTTATTGTGCATTAGGATAGTTTATTCGTTTCGTTGTCTGTGTGTGTTGTGTTTATTACGTGCATCATGTTTTGCTCTTCATTTTGGTATGTGTTTTTCCATTCTCTTGTTTTGGAAGCGAGAACAGTCGGTTTTTCTCTTAGGAAGCTCATTCCACTCGTCAGCCCGGCATATTGGTGCGTCGGTCCACCACGTGTGGTCCCTATTGTTCATAAATATAGTCGAGACTCACTGTGCGCCATAAACAATATCCACTTAGCGCCTCATTCAGCATTGTGCTCTAAACTTAAAGATTTCGGATTACACTCATTTTCTTTATCAACGAAATGCACCCGACCACGCAAAAAGTATCGTCCTTTTCGAGCAGGACGCCGGAAACAGACTGGTCGAAAAATCGCAGTTATTCACCTTTTACCACCATTACAGCCCAAGACGCCTTTCAGCACCTCAAACTCACGTTGAGTTAACAGCAAGAACTTGATACAAGTATCTCTTCTACCATCCACCTCTAATTTCTCGCGACTACTGTGTATTGCATCATTTAACGCCAGATCAGTTGGAACACCAGAAAAACGAACAGAAATCTGCAATTTTATCATCGACCATAACATCGATATCTTATTTTCCTCTGAGACCTGGCTTAATACATCGGAAGATGAGGGAAAATGTTCTGATTTGACACCCGACAGCTACAGGATGATGTCATTTCCGAGCCCCTCACGAGGACGAGGCATTGCTGTCATTGCCAAAACACCATTTTCTCGTGTCTCACACTCACATCCAGCTTCAATTTTGAATATACATCTTTTGAACTCGTTCAAGCAACGCTAACACTGCAGAGAAGTTCAGTCCATTTCTTTTGCCTCTATCGCCCACCAACTTGTCAAAAAAATAAATTATCTGATTCTCTGTTTTTGGAACAATTCCCAGCCTTCCTTGAATTTTGTAATCCCACCAATAGCAGCTTAATGATTCTAGGAGATTTCAACTTCTATTTCGACTGCCCTACAAACCCGCATGTGTCAAAACTCTTAGACTATATTCACATTTTCAACCTGGCACAGTCAGTTAGAGTACCAACACACAGGGGCGGCCACATATTTAGACTAGATTGTATATAGACCTGACGATGATATTTTTGAGATCCATTACTGTCTCCCATGAACTTACATCAGACCACCTGTGCATCATATGCCTCCTTGATCTGTCTGTCCCATACCCACTACCTGTTTACACTTCAAAACGGAACATCAGCTTGATTAACAGAACTCAACTATCCAACGACATCATTTCATACCTAACAGCTATTAAAAATAACACTGCGGAACAACTCCACATTTGCCTGTGTTCAATGCTTGATAAGCATGCCACTACAACCTCAAGTCGAGTCTCTATGAAGAACTGTGCTCCATGGTACAGCAGCATAAGCGACATGCTATGTGCCGCCAAGAGGGAACGCCGTAAAGCCGAGAGATTGTGGCTGTCATCTCGTCTGACAGTACATAAGCAGATTTATGAAGCTGCCAAAAGGAATGTCGCCAATATAGTTCATTCATCAAAATCCACCTATTTCAGTACACAAATCACTGCAAGTACCAGCTGCAAACACCTTTTCTGCATCACAGACAAATTATTCGCGAAGAACAAACCTACAACACTTCCAACTACAACCTCCCCAGACAGTCTACCAGATCAGTTTGCAAATTTCTTCCACGACAAAGTGAAACTATCAGAGATCAACTTGACGGCATCACACAACCTGACCCATCCTCACCCTATAGCTATGATACAGAATTTCAACAACTCCCATTCACAACATTTCAGCCTGTATCTATGGATTTTCTACGAACAGTCCTAAAGAAGTGCGCCCCAAAGTCACGTGAACAAGATCCAATTCCTACATCATTGCTATTTGAGTGTTTGGATGCGGTATTGCCTGCTCTGACCAACGTCATAAATACTTCTCTTTCTACCGGTGTTTTTCCATCACTTTTTAAAACTGCTATTGTAAAGCCTCTTTTGATAAAGCCAACCCTTGACCCCAACAATTTGCAAAACTATCGCCCTGTCTCTAACCTCTCATTCATGTCAAAAGTCCTAGAAAAAGTTGTTATGTCTAAAATAGCATCTGACTTAAATTTACATAATCTCATCAGTAATTTACAGTCGGCTTATCGCCCCTCTTACAGCACTGAAACTGCCCTCCTAAAAGATGCGAATGACCTTCTTTCTGATTTGGACGATGGTAAAATTTCAGTTCTCACATTCCTTGACTTATCCGCAGCCTTTGATACAATTGACCATGATAGCACGTTTTTGGCATCCACGGTACTGTGTTATCATGGTTCAAGTCATACCTAACGGAAAGAAACCAAATTGTTTCAGTAAATAATAAACATTCCAGCCCAGATAATCTTTGTTACGGTGTCCCACAGGGTTCGGTTCTAGAACCAGTTCTCTTTACACACAGCCCCCATCAAGCGTTATCAATTGCCACCCTGTGTCCCACCAGCTTTATACCGACGACACTCAACTGTACAAATCTTACTGTCCGAATGAAGTCGCTTCTACCATCCAAAGCGAAGAGAAGTGCATCTCTGATGTTAAGTCATGCATGAGGTGTAATAAGCTACAAATGAACGATGATAGAACCTAAGCCATGCTTGTTACCCCGCAATGAATTTCTCGAGCCCTCATGTTACCAGAATCAATTAATATCAGTGACACCCCCATTAAATTTAGACAATCACTTAGGAATCTAGGTGTTACTTTTGATAGCTCCCTCTCACTACACCTGCATGTCCTGAACACTTGCAGAGCAGCATACCTGGAGCTGAGTCACATCAGTACTATTCGCAATCTTCTCACAGTTGATGCCACGAAAACCCTTGTGTGTTCATTAGTACTCTCTAGACTTGACTATTGTAACGCTCTTCTTTCTGGTCTGCCACTGTGTCTTCTGCAGAAAATTCAAAAGGTCCAAAACACTGCAGCAAGGATCATTCTTAGAGCACCAAGAACGGATCATACCACCCCACTTCTTCACAAACTCCACTGGCTACATGTTCGCAGTAGAATCAAGCACAAAATCTTTTCTCTCTGTTATACTTCGTTGACTGCTTCTGGTCCGAAATACCTCTCCGATTTCACCCACGTGTACACGCCTGCTAGAAGCTTGCGCTCATCATCGGACACTCGTAAACTTAGTATTCCCAAGGTTAAAACTAAGCTATATGGACAGCGTTCATTTGCATATCAGGGCCCAGCTACTTGGAATGAACTGCCTCTTGATCTCAGACACAAAGAGACCACGATCACATTCAAGAGTGCTCTCAAGACACATCTTTTCCATCAGCAAGAATGCATTTGTCATTTACCATTAGCCATTACTGTTAGATTGAAACTGTATTGCAAATTCATGTCTCATGTTGTTTTGTGTGTAATAATTCATTTGTCTTTGATATTGCTTGTGAGATATTTTCATGTTTTTATATGTTGTCTGTATGCAAGCTAGGTTTTTTAATGCCTTTATGTGTTAACGTTATGTTATAAAGCGCTTAGAGCTTTTTAAAAGAATAAGCGTATTTGAAGTGATTATTATTATTATTATTTATTTAGGTACGTTGTGACCCTGGCTCAGTTCAATAACATCGACACGAATGTCAGGGACTATCTTAAAACTCTCTGTCTGTCTGTCTAATTGTCTCTTTCTGCAATACACGGATTTTCAAAGTTAGTTTTATTTAGATTCACATTTATATTGCCATTATTGAAATTCCCGTATATACAAATGTATCCAGAATAAATTTAAGACTAGAATGTTGACTAAAGTTGACCTTTCCTAAGTTCAACTCTACGTGGGTTCTTTTCCTTTTATAAAGTTACAGTCTCAAGAAATTTCCGAATCTCATTTTCATCTGTGTTTGTATCTTTATTATCTCTCATTTAATATGCAACGAAAATCATCAGATGAACGCAAACATGTATTGAAGGTTACAAATTAAACTCCATCATATTTCAACTAACCTTTAAACCGACTTAAACGCATCGTACAATTATATTGAAAGTAACAGAAGTAAAATTTTAGTAGTGGAACGGTCACTGAAATAAAATAGCAAAATATAAATGAGTAATACTAAAACATGGTAAAAATGCAAAATAGAAAAATTCATAAAGGAGTTTAATAAAGGTAATTTTCACTTTAAACCATTTATAAAGGAGTACCTTAGATTACAGCAAAAATTGGAGGGTAATTAGCAGAGAGATCAATAATAAATACATGAATGAATACATAAACCTTAAGAGACTTCAGCGATACAAATTGTTAGCTAATTCATATAATAAGAGCTTGAATTTCAGTGTATTCTATTAAAACATAAAATCTGGTAGAACGTTGAAAATACTTGGTGTTATCTCTATTGACTTTGACCCTAGATGGATAAATGTCATTAAACCTGAAGGAATTAATGAAAGTGATCTCGATATAAATTAGGTTAATCCTTGTGTTTCTTTTGATTTATCTGACCCAGAACAACTCTGAATACACGAAAGCGAGCGATAACATATCGAAAGATGCTAAAAATGCCATATAAAAGAGTGAGATACGAGAACACAAGAAAAACGTCGAGCCTTTGAAAAATGACAATTTTAACGTTAAGGAGATTTTGAATCATATGTTTTAGCTTCTTGATTATTCTGAAAGGTTTAACTACGTAATAGATAGACACTCCAGTAATTACAACAGCCATTACAAATGTGGTCAACATAAAAATATACAAAGCATCCAATACATATTGATTTCGTATTAATTTCTGTCTTTTGTTTTTTCTTCTATTGACTTTTTAAAAATTGGTGTGTTTGAATCCTGTCAAACTAACACTCAATGCAAAATGGAGTAACCACAATTGAAAGGATAGCAACTCAGTTAAGTTAAAACACCATCTGATGCCATTTGATTTCTTTTACCACTGTAATTCATTTAAATCATCAATAGGTATAAATTTATTCATCAAAGATGTTATCTGAGGATAATAACATCTGACACTGACTTTGACATTTAGATGATCTTTATCTTTTTTTTTCTCCATTTTGTAAACCACTTGTTAGTTAAAGTGTTACAAGTTATCTCTTGGTATGTACCATTTCCAATAATTATTACATCTCTTGGTATGTACCATTTCCAATAATTATTACATCTCTTGGTATGTACCATTTCCAATAATTATTACATCTCTTGGTATGTACCATTTCCAATAATTATTACATCTCTGGTATGTACCATTTCCAATAATTATTACATCTCTTAGTATGTACCGTTTCCAATAATTATTACATCTCTTGGTATGTACCATTTCCAATAATTATTACATCTCTGGGTATGTACCATTTCAAATAATTATTACATCTCTTGGTATTTACCATTTCCAATAATTATTACAACTCTAGTTTTTATTCTTCCCTTTTATGAAAAATAAAGCTATTGCTATTTGTATCTTCTGTAAAACCGAAGTCTTTTAAAATGGCAGAATGTAGTATAGACAATTTCGATCGTACATTTTATAATCCTGTTTGCGATGATGATAGTTACGATGACAAAATGACGGATGTAATAATTTAAATTAAGTTAACTGATAATTCACCTCAACAAACTCCTGGATGTGCAGGTTTAGTAGATGAATGCAACTAATTTGCTAAAATAGAGTTTGACATTGATAATAATCAATATAAATTTATTAAGCCTCATTTAACAATATGGAGTAGAACATTGCATTACCAAGAATAAGGCAAACTTCAAGTACGAATGTTTAAATGAGTAGTCCAATTAAACAACAGCTAGCAGACAACTCCATAAATCTGGAAATGATTTCCTTAAGAACTTGGACTGGAAAAAAAGAAGGAACTAAATGGAAGATAATTAAGGGTTCCTGACGAAATAGAGATGCAAACAATTAACATAAATTTTGCATCTGGTTTGCAAGTAAAAGAAGCAAAAACTATAATTATTACCAGAAAAGAATTCAAAGCAGAGAGCTTCCACGCGCAGAAGGAGGATTAATTACTCCGCAAGAAGAAAGGGAATTAAGAGGTCATGTAGATGCTGTAAAAGTTGTTGAATCAATAATATAACATATGAAAGCAGATATTAAACTGTATGTCAAACAGATAGTGAACATAGCGAAATATATTATCAAAGAGACAGATGTAAACTAAAAGCTACTGAAATTGTTGAAAGTTAAATAGAACATGCAGTTGCACATTTAAGAAATCCCACACGGTACGTTCTAGACCAAAATTGAACAAATAAATTAAAACGTTACAGGAAAGTTACCATTAGGTGAAAGGCTAGAACCAAAGCTTAAAGAGAAAGGTATTATAATTGCCAAAATTATTATTGCTCTTTGTAGTATTGTAGAAAATCTTCCTCTATCTAAAGCAAATATAGTAAAAGTTTTAACAAGAGTTATTGAAAGAGGAAGTGCTATTAGTAGTTGTAGCGCAAAGGGCATCACAGAGTCATTATTTGGATATGTCAAACAAGGCGAGAAAGTTATTGGCAACAATTTGCTCGTGCTATCGAAAAAGGCAGATGCAGCATTGGCAGTCTAATGAACCGGCTTCTGAAAATAGCTAGACAGGTTGTTTCTTTCTTGGTTGATCATGCAATTGTAATTGTATTAGCGGGCATGTTGTTTGCATATACATCGTCGAAAAGGTGAAGTTCATAACCTATTTAAAAAAGTAAATTAACCCAGCCTATGCAGCCGTCATCATGATTAGAACTGATTGTTTGCTTATTTCATGTTCTTGGTGTTTGAATCATATGCAATTCTGATTAAAAGACTGACACAAATGTGTGTCCTTCTTATCTACATATTTCTAAGCCAAGTTTTCTTCCTTTATTTTGTTCTTTATCTTTTAATGAATTGTTATGGACTTCTTATCAACTGCCAGAATCATATTATTTATCATGTCCGTATTTATAGAAGTTTTCAGTTCTAGTTTAAAACTATCAAAGGACATTTTAACTTTTTGTTGTAGCCAACAATGCTACCCGTTTGCATCACCATATCACTCGGTAATACAAATATGTCATCATCACCTAGTTTAACGTTTGAATCTGAAATATAGCGTTCAAATCTTATCGCGATATTTTCATCTGAGTCATGGCCTTGTTTACCCAAAATTGTCTTTTTCTTTTTTCCAAATAACTTTTGTACAGTGTGTTGTACGGTGGAAACAGACTGTGTAAGGCTTGTTCTGTTTTGAACTTGAGCACTTAATATGCATTTCACATACGTCCCGATACTTTGATTCAATCTCGCGATGACCTCCTCTGTCAGTCTGTTGTTATCGTGCAGAAAGAAATAAGTCTATCGCATTTGCTCATCACTCGTTACCATCACTTCTTACCACTGAGTTAATTTAATCAGGCGACAATTTGTTCCACTATTCAACAGTACATGCTTCACAGTTGTAATGATATTTGTAAGCCTTTAACACATCAGCGGGTGTTGATTGCAAGTTAACAATCAACCTGCTGCTTATGCATTGGGTTTGGGGGTAGGAACAAAGTTCATTTTTATTGTTGCGGGAATCACTGACTGACTGTCAAGAAGAGAACAATATTTTATACTTTGGTTTCAATGTAGTTCATCAGCTTGCATGAGACAAAAATAAATCGGGAGGCTGTTACCATTAAATAGCATTAGCAAATAATAGCAACAGTAGCAATTATCATCGGCAGTGTAATATTTAACGGTGTAGCATTCACAGGAAATACTTGCCTGTTCGATTATTTGATACCAACAGCGCAAATGAAGAAAGACTCAGACAAGATAAAATCCAGGCAGCATCACAGAAAAACGGCGGAGTTCAATGAGAACACAAATTCGATTTCCTTAAGGAAAGATTCAGAAGCAAGGTTTGTTTACTCATTTGTTAAGTAATTTTGGATGATGATTTTGTCTTGTAGCCAGCATGATGCTACTTAAGAGAAACCTAGACAACTGAACCTTGATGATTTTTGCAAAGTCTTCTGACTAGCAGGCAAAATATGAATATGTATAGCCTTTGTAATGGATGCTAGTGTTTATGTTGGTTACTAGTGTCTTTGTAAGCTTCGCTAGTTTTTGTTACTATTAAGTAGCAAGAATGATAATGTATCGTAAATACATAACTCCTCACAAACAAAAGAAAATACTACAGGGTCCAACACATCATTGCAATTACACAAACTTCCAGTAGTATTAAACCTGAACAAACTTTACAAGTGACAATATATGTGTTGGAGCCCAAATGTCATGATTGCATCTGAATCATTTTTCATACCATTTAATGTAATGGTCAAAGGAGACAACTCAATGGTAAACAATTTGGGAAGAATGCTTCTGAAAGTCATAACCATTTCTTATGTTAGCGATGACCTTTTTAAATTGAATGATTGCAACTTTTTCATGACTACCAATGGTTTACGGTTACCAGTCTACACAAGACAGTTTCTTTATTATTATTTCGGCCCATTTATAAGCACTCCAATACAAAGATCCATCATGAATAAAACCATTTAATACGGGAGGAATTTCCACAATACGTCGAAGCTAACAAAAAGATAAAATCTCCGTTGAGACATTGCGAGAAACTTACACCGCTTTCGAAACCCAAACAGCTTTTTCTGACATTTAAGTAGAGTTAGCACTAAAATGACATATTTCAAAAAAACAAATGACATGATTACATTTGTTGTTACAAATTGTAGAAAGACAAAGTTTACACTATATTTGGTTCAAACCAAATATAGCGACTTTTTTAATAGGTTGTCATCATCTACCCAACATTCATGTGCAACAAGACTTATGACAGGAAATGGCTTTCTAAAGACGATAATGCTATTGTGAAAGATCCTGGTTGTAATTTAGATCAGGATTACAATTCAGTGTTAAACGAAAGCATTATTACTTTGTTTATGAAAGACGACTGCACAAACTTGGAGGATGCAAAGAAGACGCGGCAATTCATTTAACCAAGTTAGTATTGAGTGGTTAATCTTACAGAATATATGTATGGTTGACGGTGCAAAACTGTAATTCTGTCATAAAGTACCTGCGTCAGAATGTTTGGTTTTTATATGTTGTGGACTCTAAAGATAAGAAGTCGATGGAAAATGTGTTCTAGAAAACAATCTGGTACAAGTAGTTATGAGAGAAGAGATAGTTGAAAAGCTGGAACAGTACAAAATAGATTCACTTTTGATGAGGGTTGAATATTGCTTTTATTACAATCTGGTAGAGTAACCATATGGAAGTGCGTTTATGGTATCCCTATTTACCGTAATATTTTTGCAACTCATGATTGTATTATCTAACTGAATCCATCTCTTGGAAGTTTACATTTTGGTTAAAGAAAAGCAGTCCTTTTACATGGTAAGTTTTAAATTATGTTTAATCACACATTTCTTTATTCCTATACAGACGTTATTTTTATCTTTATCAGCTCTAAAAGAATAGATTTTACATATAAGACCACACAATCCTTGTATAAGTAATCTTTGAAAAGTCCTGGTACTGTCTTATTTATTTGAGTAACACCGAATACATTATCTTTCTGCGAACATTCGTTTCATCAGCGCATATTTTGGCGCTAGTTATGTTGCGTAAATTCTCCATTTGTTTGCCGAACGCAGAAATATTCATGAGCTTTAATAAATCCTTTTCAAAGACATTGGCTGTTTTTTGTTTTTTTTTGTATGAGTGATATTCAATTCAGTGTAACAGTTTTACCACGGTAGTCCATCGAATAGCACAACTATATGTATATGTGTTAGTATCAAACCTGACTTGACGTACAACTTTAAAATGCCATAGCGGATAAAGTCTATATCACGGCTCTTAAACGTGCACAATAACTAGGTTGGTTGATATTGGTTTGGTGGCCTCTTTGCCTTTATCAATGTCTTCTGCAACGGCGATAAATCACATTATTGTTGGAATTAGTTCTTCAGGTGCTAATAGGTAGTCATTGAAATAGTGGTGTATATATTTTGGCATCCCTAAATCTACTTCTAAAATACCAGCAAAAATGTCAACATCATTCCAAGACGTTAGATTGTCTT
This sequence comes from Margaritifera margaritifera, assembly GCA_029931535.1. Taxonomy (NCBI): domain Eukaryota; kingdom Metazoa; phylum Mollusca; class Bivalvia; order Unionida; family Margaritiferidae; genus Margaritifera; species Margaritifera margaritifera. Next base: position 297,056 of record JAQPZY010001233.1, on the reverse strand, counting down.
TTATGACTTTGAATTGTTGTTTGGTTGACCATCTGAAGTTATTGACAGTCAAAAATTGGCTCATTCCATAGCCGTTAAGGTTGATTGTGTTAGATACACAATGAATGACATTGATCTTGATTTATCGTCTTCTCCACCATCTCGCATTTTACCTTCATCATCAGCTTATTACTCATTATTTGCTGTAACTTATCTGTCTGGTTTTGTGCTAATTTCTTCTCCACTTCCTTATTTTATAATCAGGAACATGTCATACTCTGTAAGTAATTCTAATTCTACTTAACTTATTTTCAAACTCGCATAATGATCTAGCCCCGTTTCACTTGTCAATTGTGTGCTTGATCTAGTTTACGAACATTCATATATATATTTCTAAACTCTGCAAAAACGTCCCACAACATTAAAGTATCTTCCTTGATGTTGTAGAGATTCCAATTTGAAATGGTTTTTTATTTTTTATTTTTTTATTTTTTTTTAATATACATCATCTGTTATCACTGATCCTCTGAAACTGGAAAAGCATCTCAGTATGGGAAAATTTAGTTTATAAAAATAGTTTAAAATCATCCATATACTCGTACAGGGTAAACGTTTTGTCTCCAATACTTGGATTCCAAAAATAGTTTAAAATCATCCATATACTCGTACAGGGTAAATGTCTTGTCTCCAATACTTGGATTTCATTTTATAAAAAAAAGACATTTCATGGTTGCATTCAGGTTATCACCATTGAGATTCCTTGCAAGTTTTTCTAACCACTGACCCATGAACGTGAAACTATCTAAACATCTGATTGTCCAGCATTTATAACAACTTCCTTGAGGTCATTTTAAATTCTATTGACAATGAAATTCTTACTAAACAAAATCTAGTTTTGAGCATTATTTGGTATTATCTTCAAGTCTTGATCCGGGTTGTTTTCACCAATATCTTGATAAAAAGATGAAAATCGTATCATTGAACGTTGTGAATATATAGTGGTATGTACTTTGGATGTTTGAAATTCAAATTATATTAGTTATGTGCAGTACCTCCGTACCTACCAGTTAAATGACAGTGAACTTTTTAGTTTGTTTTCAGTGATTTCCTTTTCTCAAATATTACATATGTGGTGGAATTAAAATGCTTCACTAAAATTAGGTAGGGATTATTATGCAAAGATAGATTTTTAATTTGAAACCCTGTCCGCCTAACCTGTATTAGTGTTAGATGTTCCATTGATATCAGATATCGGGAAACCAAATTAGGTTATCTATACTTTTGACATGTTTTTTTTAAATCGCTATGTTTATTTTGAGTCATATCTATTGACATGTGATAAGTTTTGTTATGTCCATCGATCATGTTAGACAATACATTTATCCAATGTAATGTTTCGTTTTGTTTAAAGCATTTCCATATTCTATTTGTTAGTGTTGTATTCAGCCTTTCTATTATAGAGGTGATTTGGCCTGAGTAAACGGGAAAATATTGAATATATTCTTTTTCCAACAGCTCCTTAACCCAGCAGTTTTAAATTTCTTCCCTTCATTCAACTGTATTTTTTTCTGTTTTTCGTTCCTTAAATATTTCTCAAAATGCATCATGTATGTCATTCCTTTCTTTGAGACTGCACATTTTTTAGAAAAAGCATATTTGGAGAAAATATCTATCGCTTTTAAAATGTGTTTATATCGGTCATTATCCTTCTTGTATGTTTGAATATCAACAATGTCTGACTGTCATTGCGAGTCAGCATCGTTTACATCGACCCTTTTGTACAGAACTATTTGTCTCGCCTACATGTGTATTTTGTAGGTAGATTGTTTAGTCAATCACTCTTTTAATTCACTCTACTTGATCTTCTTATCTTGCTTGATTTGTTTCCATACATAAATAATATTATCTTATGCCGCATTACGTTCTGGGACATATTATAAAGAACATTACTCTTCTTTTTCAGTCATTTTTTTAAAAAACATTTCGCACTGTACAAATTTCTAAAGTTTTAAGTTTATTTACCCTTTATTGTGTGTGACATACAAACAACTATAATATCATTATTTAAATCTATAATATTCTAACACGTGCACATACAACACAATATATCGCTAAATATAGCTTTGTTCCGAATTCCAAATACATTTCTCGAAATACTTGCATTATTCGTCATATAATATCGTAAGCATTGTATTGAACACTAATAAAAGACACATCAAATCTACATCAAGAAAATAATAACAGTTCACATAAAAATTGCAGTTTTATGAATTCAGATCAATTATGATGGACTTCTGTATTCATGCAGAACCGAAAGAGGGAGTCGACCGGTCAACCGATTTATGACTGTCATAGTATTATCTCCCTTTCCCTAAATATGTGTATTATCTTCTATGATACCATATCTATAGAAACACATGTGTATAAATAATTCTCCAGGTTTTCATACTTCAGTTAAATCATAAGATATAGCACATTTATACTTTTTTAAACCATACGATAAAGCACATTTATACTCTTTTTTCTTTCGTGTGCTATAAGATAAAGCACATTTATACTATTTTTTATTTCGTTTGCTATAAGATATAGCACATTTTTGCTCTTTGTTTCTTTCGTTTGCTATAATATATATCAGATTTATACTCTTTGTTTCTTTCGTTTGCTATAAGATATATCATATTTATACTCTTTTTTATTTCGTTCGCTATAAGATATATTTCATTTATACTCTTTTTGATTTCGTTTGCTATAAGATATATCACATTTATACTCTTTTTTTATTTCGTTCGTTATAAGATATATCACATTTATACTCTTTTTCTTTCGTTTGCTCTAAGATATATCAGATTTATACTCTTTGTTTCTTTCGTTTGCTATAAGATATATCATATTTATACTCTTTTTTATTTCGTTTGCTATAAGATATATCATATTTATACTCTTTTTTATTACGTTCGCTATAAGATATATTTCATTTATACTCTTTTTGATTTCGTTTGCTATAAGATATATCACATTTATACTCTTTTTAATTTCGTTCGCTATAAGATATATCACATTTATACTCTTTTTCTTTCGTTTGCTCTAAGATATATCAGATTTATACTCTTTGTTTCTTTCGTTTGCTATAAGATATATCATATTTATACTCTTTTTTATTTCGTTTGCTATAAGATATATCACATTTATACTCTTTTTTATTTCGTTCGCTATAAGATATATCACATTTATACTCTTTTTCTTTCGTTTGCTCTAAGATATATCAGATTTATACTCTTTGTTTCTTTCGTTTGCTATAAGATATATCATATTTATACTCTTTTTCTTTCGTTTGCTCTAAGATATATCATATTTATACTCTTTGTTTCTTTCGTTTGCTATAAGATATATCATATTTATACTCTTTTTTATTTCGTTTGCTATAAGATATATCACATTTATACTCTTTTTTATTTCGTTCGCTATAAGATATATCACATTTATACTCTTTTTCTTTCGTTTGCTCTAAGATATATCAGATTTATACTCTTTATTTCTTTCGTTTGCTATAAGATATATCATATTTATACTCTTTATTTATTTCGTTTGCTATAAGATATATCACATTTAAAGTCTTTTTCTTTCGTTTGCTATAAGATATATCATATTTATAATCTTTTTTATTTCGTTTGCTATAAGATATATCACATTTAAACTCTTTTTGTTTCCTTTGCTATAAGATATATCACATTTAAACTCTTTTTATTTCGTTTGCTATAAGATATATCACATTTAAACTCTTTTTCTTTCGTTTGCTATAAGATATATCATATTTATACTCTTTTTCTTTTTTTTGATAGAAGATATATCACATTTAAACTCTTATTTTCTTTCGTTTGATAGAAGATATAGCACATTTAAGCTCTTTTTTATTTCGTTTGCTCTAAGATATATCACATTTATACTCTTTTTTATTTCGTTCGCTATAAGATATATCACATTTATACTCTTTTGTTTTCGTTTGCTATAAGATATATCACATTTATACTCTTTGTTTCTTCAGTTTGCTATAAAATATATCACATTTATTCTCTTCTTTATTTCATTCGCTGTAAGATATATCACATTTATACTCTTTTTTTCTTTCGTTTGCTTGTGTATTTGCTTGTTTGTTCTCCTGTTCTAATCATTTGCATAATTTCCCTTGCCTGGTTATGTTGCACATATTCATTATTGTGATTCCCAATTTTCTTTTGTTTTCTATGTGCTCTGAGCTGTCTTTTATATTTTTGATGGACTTTGTTTTTAAAGGTGAATAAATTATTATAAATTCCAAAGTCTCTCTGCACTTACATTTAAATGTTTAATTGCCAATGATTTATGCTATGTGATAGGATGTTATAGAGAATCTGCGAATATAATTTAGTTTGTGTGCGTAATCCTTATAGCGTTATATTTTGTGCCACATTTGTCCATTTTTCCGTCGTTTTCTGTGTGTTGCATCTATCTCATATGTCCATTTATTTTAGGGCTTATTTTTAACTCTTGCTCACCCTCTTATATTTATGCGACCAATGTTTGGTTGTCCAGTGGTTTAGACATTTGGCTGTTGTTCAACTTCAAACTGATGATCACATTTGCTTCCTCTCTTATTTGAATGTGCACACTTTTTCCCAGTAGTTTACAAATTTGGTTAAGATCATCAATCAGCCTAATAATTAATATGATCGCTTAATCATAAATAGTAATGTAATTTGTGTATAAAAATATTTGTTTATTGTTCTAATCATAATGCATTTTTTTATATAAAAATACTTCAGTTTATTCTTTTCATCTGATTTTGAGACCGGCATTGTTCACATTTCTTGAATTTTCTGAAGCCACTAAGCCAATATACTTATCTTATGACAGACAAAGATTTAAATATTCAATAAAGTCGAAGACACATAACGGAGTGGATAAAACATTGTCCTTCGAAATAATTGCCAACTGGGACCGGTCTAACCAAACTTTGCTAAATTTTCTTTGGCGTCCATCTAATCCAATTCAACAACCGCAAGATCACCAAGTTTATAAATGTTAAAATATTTTATTCGTATGTCAAGAACAGTGAAGCATCTCATAATAATGTGTTTAGTCAAATTGTCTATAGGTTGCCGACAGAATGCACAAACGAAACTAAGCTAAATAGTCGAGATTACCTTTGTTAAAAAGGATAGTCTATCACGTAGACTAAAAGATTTGGTAGCAAGAATCAGGATAGGATGGGTCTCTACTCCGTTCTGAATCATAGAGTAACTTTGCAAGCTTAATCTTGTTTGCAAGTTCTGTTTCCAATAGTTATCTTCGTATGATGTAATTGTACCTGTTATTATACTACAGCAATTGTTTTCACTGAAACATTCAACAATGGATGTATGTATATCTCGCAACATTACAATTCCAATGCTAATGACAACTAAAAATAGTTTTACTTCCAAAAGATTTGACTTATTTCATCTTATAGGTAATGTATCTTATTCAGGATTTTGTTCTGTATCATATATCAATTTATCACGTTAGGCTATGCGTGAAATGATGAGTGGAGCGAATTATGACATGACCCCCAGTAGGCCCAAAATCATATTAAGCAAAAACCGGACTGTGGCGTCAAAATCTAGTTGAAAGCCGATTAAATGATATTATGTCGGGATGGAATTTTTATTACATGATGCCGGGGGTCAAGTAATGTGCTATATGTATCAATAAAAATAAGATTTGAGACCCGTCGTTATGTTGTTATTGAAATGTGTCCCGAGTAGTATTAAATCTGATGATGATGATATTATTTACATTACAGTACTAGTCATATTTTGTGTTTGGTAATATATCATAAAGTAATGTACTATTTCCCTCCACGGTAATATATTAAGCATGTGAACAATTACCATGTGCTAAACTGATCGTTCCATGATAGTTCAAAACGATGCTCTCAAATTTTCACAAATAATAGAAAGATACAACTATGAAGTATATCATTGAACTCATATGCATCCAAATAAACATTAACAGATGGAATACTATTGCTTCAGATGTAATTACTACAACTATTTAAATGTTTGTTTTGTCGGTATAACATGTGCGTTTGAATGAACAAAAGTCACACACACACACACACACACACACACACATATATACATGAGCGTGTGTATGTTTGTGTGTGTGTTTGTGTGTGTGTGAGAGAGAGAGAGAGAGAGAGAGAGAGAGAGAGAGTGAGAGAGAGAGAGAGAGGCAGAGAGAGAGACAGAGAGACAGAGCGAGATTTACAAACAGGTTAGAGTTACAATTCATTCCATATTGGAAAGGAATCCTTGGGCCAAGTATTGGCATCTATGACTCCTTGCCCGCACGCAATATAATGCTTTAAAATTATATTGCACATGAAACCTAACACAATCTGAGTCCATAATGTGACTATTTTTGTTGCAATTAATGCTTACTAACGAACTCAATGGCTCTAATCGTGAATTAAATTATTTCAGAATTGGTTCATAACCAGTTTGGTATTGATAAAATTCCGATGGAAAAAAGGAGACAAAAATTGACATTTTGAAGAATTGTTCGCACTGAATAATCATATTATTTCATATTGTCAATTTCAGCGACTTATTAATACATTAGACGGAAGAAAAAAAAACGCACAGGATTTGTCCTGACTTCTGTTTAGTGGAACATAAAAGCAAATGTGCAAGGAGATAATGAATAGTTGGACATTTCTGAAACCTCTCTTTATGAGATTTTCAAACAGTAATCCATTTCATCCCATTATGATCCTCACAGTTGCTTTTTCATTAGTATACATACAATACAAAGAACTATAATATTAAATGCAATTACGTGAGCACTCAGTTTCAAGCTGATTAAAGATTCCCACAAGGCATTCATTTTTTTACTCTATGCATACATTTGTTTCAAATAATCTGATTATATATCTTTAGCACTCATTGCCTTGAGAAAAACGATTCATGAACAATATTCCAAAATGAGTTAAATCCCTCATAGCTTTAGAAGAGCATTTTATGTAAAAATATATTTCTACCTGAGCAAATGTGGTAAATATAACAATTTATCAGAATTTCAAAATTGAAGTGGCTAGTGGTATTATTATTTACTGAGACTTGATGTTTCAATATTCCTATTTTGTAAAACAGGTTGGCTCAGTGCAATCTATATCACACTATTGGAGTTACCATTTCTTTTGTGATCTTAAGTATACATTTCTTGTAAAAATGTAAATGACACTGGAACATTATTATTAGCATTATGGTCAATGCGAAGTTTATTGAAAAAAAAAAAAAAAAAAAAAAACCATTAAAAAACTTGGTAATTCTGAAAACTTTTATAAACCTGGATTATCCTGGATTATGTGGGAATTTTTATGAAAATAAATAATATGTAAAGACATTTGTGATATTACATGTAAGTTTTACGTCTTAAAAATCAATGATCTAAACTTTTGATGAACTTGTTGGCCAGTATTGAAAAAAAACCAGGAATATTTGTAGTACTGTTGAGATTATTTGCTGGTACCAAATAATCATGATATTTACTGTTGTCAGATTCAGTAACTTGATTTATCAATAATGTATACATTGAAAAGAGGAAAAAGGTATGGTATTTGCCCCGACATCCGTGTAATGAAACATAAATAACATTTGCAATGGAATAAAGAAAAATATATTTTGGCAAACAGTGAACCATTTAAATCCATTATTTTCCCAATATTTACATATCCATTATTATAATGACAAAATAAAGAACTAAAAAGTACGCGTACAATGACTTTCAAGCTGATCTAAATCATTAAAGCACCGACATTTGAAACATTCTCGTTGAGTAATAAGGTTAAAACCATTTTAATTGATAGCCGATACGGAAAATACCTGTTTTACAAATATGGTTATAATGCTGAGTCATTTAATATATTACCATTGATAATAAAATGGCATCCTTGTCGCAAACTGTACATTTTGTCATTCTATATTAAATGTAAGAATCAATTCAAAAGTTTAAATGTTTAATGTTTTCGGATTTATCATTCATTTATATCATGGACGACTAGATATGTAATGTAAATTAATCCTGATACAACCACCCCCTCCATTTCTTATGTTTTACAAATTGCATAACAAAAGATGAAATTATTTCTCTTTTTTTCTTGACTTTTCTGAAAACGATAAAAAGGACTGTTGAATACACAAAGGTAACTGATTCTTATATTTCAAATACACTTAGCAGATTGTTCTGACAGATCAACTTTACGACGATAAACAATATTTCTTGAACAATAAATATTTAAACAATTCGAGTTGTTAATCCCATACGGAAAAATCATTAGGAGGCTGATTCGATGTTCAAACTAACATGGTAGAAGTCGATTAAGGTAATGATAACTGTAAACATACGTTGCTTGTGGCGATGTATGTTAGATGGCGACATGTTTCTCGTGTCTACAGCTTTCTCGATTGAGTAAAGTAGATCGGACTTAATTGTCATTTATTGAATTTGCATGGCAATGTTCAGTTGGCAATAGGTGTTGAGTTTGCCTTATAACTATAATGACAAAGTTATCAATCGTCTAGGAGCGGTCAGGCAAGTTGCTTATATTTCTGAAGATAATGAAAGTTATTGCCAGGGGGAATCACGAATATAATTACACGGACACCTTATCGCCCTCATTGTGAAATCTGTTCAGGCAGTATCGGCAGAACCTTCCGTTACATTTTGAAGATATGGCTTTGAGTTTCCGGGACTCTAATTAATTAATTATCTTTTTGTGTAATTTTGATAACAATGGTTGCTTGTTCACTTTCTTATATTACACATATAAGTGCTTATTTTTTATACTTGTTTTAAATTAAAAGGCAAAAAAAATATTCTAAGACATCAATAAAGATAACCCATTTATTGATTTGTCGAGCTTCAACATTTGCGGCAGTAAAATTTACGAAATACGGTCAGAAACCGTTAACGCCCGTGTGACGTCACTACCCTCCTTGTTTAGTAGTGCCAAATAGAATGACACATATAAAACAAATCACAAGAGTTTCGAAAGTTTGAAAGAATAGGGATCATATGTTTGTGTTTGAGGTTTTCATGACATTACTGCAGCAAATATCTACGGACTCAATTTCCGATAATACCCCCCCCCCCCAAACGTCCCCACACCTTACAGTTCAACAATGTTGTTCAGCCCAATTTGAAAAGAAACCAAAAACAACCCCAAAGGCAAACAAAGTGACGTCAATTGGACAAGCTCTAGTTCTCAAAACTTCCAATCTTTCATCGTGGAATATATCGCATTTTTGAAGTGACGTCATGACAATTTCTAGTAACATGTAACTTACCTATACTGGCCAATGGCGCCAGCTTCCCTTATTATGTGCAAACCCAAATAATTAGTATGTTTCTTAATTGAGGGAACATTCTATATAAAGCACCAAAAGTATCACAAGTAATTGTGTTACCAATTACTTTTTGCTAAATTTTATTTCAATACGTTGCTATATATCTCATGATATATTTTGTGGAAGGACATAATAATACTGTGACAATATTCATAGATTCAGACTTGCGGTCATTGGAAATATAGGCAAAATATCATCACTGTGAAGAACATAAAAATATTTTTGTAAAACTACATGACAAGGATAGTACTTAGTTTCTATAATATATATTTGGTAATGCATACTAATAAACACATGATAAATGGTTGTGCGTTAAGTTCCATATCTAATACAGATGGTTGATATTCTTCAGTCCAAATGGCATCGTCTGGAGTCAAAGGCTTAAGGTTTTGTTTTTCTCCAATTTTAAAGACAAGCATTATGTACAGAAATATAGATTGCACGATATAGGAATGTGCGCCTTTTTTCTAAATACTTTGGTTTTATATTTGATTGTGTAGTTAGCCCTAAACGTTGGCAACGAGATGCTTTTTTCTTTTGGCGATTTAGGGAGCTTTGAATTGATGTTTTCTTGTCGGGGAATTCGGTGGACTATGTCGGCAAGAGCGGAAAATCATTATAACAAGATTTAGATATCATATTGCATGTTATTTCGAACTTCACCGCAGATCAAAACTCAATTATTTTACCATTATCTCCATGAGTAGCCAAGCTTCCTTTGATTTTGACTCATTCATACAGTAATCGTCTCTTTAAAACCTTTCAAGTATTACAAGCCGAACGGTTATTGTACCACAGCCAAGACTGTCGATAGCTCTGCGCCGTGTGGTCTATTGTATTTAGTTGCAAGGTGAAGGAAGAGTTTTATGTCATGCGACTAAATAAAAATGAGATTCTTTCTTGTGGAAAAAATGTCAAAGTTGCTTCCTATACTATAATGCATATGGTGTCTTCAATATACATCTAGTCTTAATACTGCATAAACATTACTTTCAAGGCAAATATACGTGTACATGTGTTGAGTTTTCTATAAATATTAGAGAAAATAAATAGATAAATAAATGAACAAAACGAAATTTAAAATAAAAAAGTCACCTAATGTATGATGTTAGTCTTTTTTTACTCTACATCAATATATATACATATATATTTAATTTTATATATATATATATTTTTAATTTTTTATATATATATATATTTAATTTTTTATATATATATATATTTAATTTTATATATATATATATATTTAATTTTTTATATACATATATATTTAATTTTTTATATACATATATATTTAATTTTATATATATATATATTTAATTTTTTATATATATATATATTTAATTTTATATATATATATTTAATTATATATATATATATATATATATATATATTTAATTTTTTATATACATATATATTTAATTTTTTATATATATATATTTAATTTTTTATATATATATATATTTAATTTTTTATATACATATATATTTAATTTTATATATATATATATATTTAATTTTATATATATATATATATATATATATATATATATATATATATATATATATATTTAATTTTTTATATACATATATATTTAATTTTATATATATATATATATATTTAATTTTATATATATATATATATTTAATTATATATATATATATATATATATATATATATATATATATATATATATATATATATATATAATTTTTTTTGTGTCAAGTATGAACAGTGTTTTGTGGGCTTATTTTTCCTCTCCTATCAAGATTTATATTTAGTTTCAACTGCCATACATGTAACTGGAATATGTTATGTGTAAAGAAATAAAGAATAATAATTCAAAAATACCCGCTGTAGAAATGTGAATAAAATTTCCAGACAAATGACTAAATATATAATTTCCAATCTGTTTATTTTTTAAATACATTGATTGCTTTGGTTTGTTTTTTGGTGCTTTAAGGCACAGCAACACGAGTAGGTTATTTAGTGCAATTGAAGTAAAGTTCCTTACCCAGTATCCGACCCAGATTGATCTGATGGTACAATTCGAACCCACATTTAAATACAATGAAACATGGACAACCCATGCAATACTTAAATTGATAGTGTGTGTGTGTGTGTGTGTGTGTGTGTGTGTGTGTGTGTTCATAGCAAGTTCATTAGGTTAAATTATTGTCAAACTATGTTGTTTTTTTACAATATAAACTTCCTAAAATATATTTCGCAAGGCATTGTCAATATCATAAAATCCCAGAGGTAATTTCCGTTAGATATGTTCATTCTCGTTGAGTAATTTCCCTTAGATATGATTATTCTCGTCGAGTAATTTCCCTTAGATATGATCATTCTCGTTGAGCTTAAAAATACGGAGGACACAACGTGCCGGGCAACAGATAAACACGTGCAGCTCAGAATATTGTGGAATTTCTTCACAACATACCAGAAGAAAAGAGATTACCGAATTTGATAAATTAAAAGCTGCACTGCCGAGCCCATTCAACTTCCTCTGCTTCCTTTATTTAAAATAAAAATAAGAGTTACGATTTGATAGACGTTTCTTCATTTCTTTTTAATAGTGTTGTCCATTCAGCCACTCACCCGTGTTTTCTTGATATAAAAAAATATAAGAGATATGATTTGATGAAAATGTCTTAATTGTCTTGTAATACTTTTGTTAATCTATGTCATACATATTTGTAGAATACGCATATATGTATAGAAATGTACCACAGCTATGTCATAAATATTTGTAGAATACTGCATACATGTATAGGAATGTACCACAGCTATGTTATAAATATTTGTAGAATATTGCATATATGTATAGGAATGTGGCATATATATGTCATAAATATTTGTAGAATACTGCAAACATTGTATAGGAATGTGGCATATATATGTTATAAATATTTGTAGAATACTGCATATATGTATAGGAATGTGGCATATATGTCATAAATATTTGTAGAATACTCCATACATGTATAGGAATGTGGCATATATATGTCATAAATATTTTTAGAATACAGCATATATGTATAGGAATGTGGCATATATATGTCATAAATATTTGTAGAATGCAGCATATATGTACAGGAATGTGGCATATCTTTGTTTCATCAGGCGATAAGAGCAAGCTATTGATGAATGATTAAAATCCTGTTAGATGTTCGACAGTCTGTTGAAATTCAGGGGATATAAAAATGGAAGATAAAAGTGTTTTGGGACCACAATAAATCAAAGCATATGAAGACTTAAATCTAATAAATCATATAAATCAGACAGATTTAGCGAGCCCACAACGAATTGCATTTATAATGCTAAATGTGAAGCTGTGAGGAAATAGTTCTGAAGAATATCGTCTGTCTACAGGGTCTAACGGTAGGTTTTCAAGCTGCAGGCGGATAATTGATTTATAACCATTCACGGGTAACTACATACGCTGTATGTAATCAAGTTGTTTTGTGCTTTCTGTATATTCAATTCTCTAAATTGCATCATGGAAAGGAATTAGTAAAATATTACCACAACGATACGAAAGATAAACATTAGAATGACTAGACAGAAGAGTATAATTACACTGATGATGCTCACTACGAAAGGTGAACAGTACAAGTAAAATGCATCTATGACGATGATCACTACAAAATTCTCTGTTCTTCCTGAACCCATATTCATTTCCCTCGCTTGGCACTTAGCTCCACTACTGGTTGTCTTGAACCAGGTTACCAGTGTTGCTGTTGTCTTTATTTTTTAAAATTCAAAGTTCCCTGTGAAAAAGACGATTGAACAGTAATAAGTTTCACTCAGTTAATTAGCTTTGTGTCTGAGATGCTTTAATCCTTTAATTGTTTGTGTAATAAACATGAACGTGCGCTGCTTAGTGCTATTTACGTGGCAGTATAGGCGCCTTTCATTCAATATTCTGGTCGAAAATCTTAAAAGATAAAGTTATCTTAAGATTGTATAGGAATACAATGACTACCATATTAGTATATCCATTTAAAAAGCTTAATCCAAGATTAAAATTGGATTTATGTAGCATCTCCTTAATGTACCAATTCAAACACGAAAAGTCTTTAGTCTTTTCTGAATTGTTGCAGTAGGATTATTTATTGCACAACGTAATTTACCCACAAATCGACACTCACTTAGTCTTTAATTAAATTAGACATTAGTATTTTGTTTTTGAAACGGATGTTAGCTACGAAACTATGTCGAATTAGCTCAAATAGTGTGCAACTAATGATGAGTCTTTGGACTATTTTAAAGACCTAAAACAATTGTACTATATTCACTGCAGTGTACACACACACACACACACACACACACACACACACACACACACACACACACACACACACACATATATATTGGAGACATAATGATGGCCAAAGGTATGAATGAAAGTCGTAAGGTGTAAATATCATGTGTTGCCTGCCAATTAACCTCATGTAAAGCTCGATTGTAGTATATACCATCAGTTTGTTATCAGTCTTGCTAAACGATTGATACATTCTTACTACACAATTTTTCAGCGTCTTTTGAATGCTTTGTGCCGTATGTTTCTTCATATTAGTTATCGAAGGATGCCATTAAACACGTGTCCATCCTGTGGTTGAACGGAATAAGCTTAATAAATGGAATATGGTAACGAGAAATCTGGAATGCTTCGCGAGTACTGAATTATACATTCTCTGCAAAAAGCTGCCGCTAGATAATAGGTTGACTCTGTATCCAACTTTTAATGTTCACCAAAACTGTAGCCGGAGTTTAATATAACGCATGCACACTTTAATTTTACGTTTGCCATAATTATAAAGGTAGTCCTTCAAGGACCTAAAGGGGCAATAGATTTCTTCATGTCAAGGACTTTATGTACGGTGTCTCTGGTGTGTGTCATAAGCGTAAGTTTCTGCAATTTTGCCTCCTCGTGGGGCTTCTTTAGAGTCATCTTTATTGTTTAACACTCTGAACAAGTTTGAAATTGTTATGATGAAACATTATTCGGTGTCCTAAATGACCCTAGACAAGAAAGGACAAAACTTCGCCAAAATGGAGTTGAACATATGCTAAATACAGCACGAACAGTTGGTTAAACATCAATGATTTTAGATTAGTATATGATTATAGACGTAAAATAGCCAACTTTGCAACTCGAAAGTTCTTTCCACATAAACATGACAAAGACGATGCTCTCATGCGATACTCGACTATATATTTCATTGGTGAAATCGGTCAAATCAACAGGTGACTGTTTTTCTGAACGATTATTGTTGCAATCGTTGCAGGATTGTTTTTCCCTTCATATGGCTGGCAAATATTCTTAAAAGGAAAGCAACAGCAACAGCTTCCAACAGACATTCTTTCCCAAGAAGTTATGCTTTTTTCGTGCCAAAAAAAGGATAGATGTACCCAAAGGCATCCTTTTCCGCCATTGACGAGGCTCACTGTGAAAAGTATGCATATGGAACGCGCAAAATGTTCTTATTTTGTTCAACAACAACAATAACAAATGTAGGTATTTGTCTTCTGTTCCCGAAATATTGAGAAAAACCTCAAATGCTCGCCGCTCTATTGACAAGATTTTGTGCCAAGAATTTGACATAAAGCAAACTATCTTTCAGAGAACATGACGACGCCAACATAAAATACTGGCACTAACAATTTGCTTACAATGTTTTTCGATCTAACTAGAGTGGTGCGTAACTTGCACTGAATAACTTAATATTAACAATTACTATGAAAATATTGAACCTCGTGTATGTTGGTCAATATTGATCTCTTACACTCCCTGTGCCGATCGAAGAGATTTCAGTAAACCTATTTTTGCAATTTCAAAACATTTTGAAAAAGAACTTGCTCAGAATGCATTTAGAATCTTTTGTTTCTAATTAGTTACATTTTTGTCCTTTACAAACCAGAGCATCATTACACATGATAGCATCCAAAAGAGCACACATTAAATAAAACAGTATCTTCCGCGTAGACTACAAGATATTCCTAAGGCCTCAAAAAGAATACTAATTTCAACTGTGTTGTCTCTTTAATACTAAGTAGATAAACATGAGCAAAGTGTTTGATATTGCCGCTCTTCTATAAATATGTGCTTTATTCATATACTTGGTCACTAATGACGCAGGTAGTTTTCACTATGTGAAATATATCTTGGTCACACGAAGGGTTGTGAAAGAAATTATGTAAAAGGACAATAAGAATAAAACACATCCAACGCTACGAATACATATATGTATTTTTTAGATTAAAACACATCCAACGCTGCAAATACATGTATTTTTTAGATTAAAACACATTCAACGCTACGAATACATACATGTATTTTTTAGATTAAAAATCATCCATTTTTAAATTAGAGAACTATCTATCTGATCAACAAAGAGTGATTCATGACTAGTGGGTAAATTATTTATGGGAGTGGTTTAAAGTCTGCAATCTCCTTGTAAATGTTTCCTAAAATTTACTAACTTTGCTATTGAAAATTATATTAGTACCCTTCTGTTTAATTAGGTGTGGAGTTTATAGAAGAACTGTATACATTTTAAAAAGTGTAACATGAAAGAAGTATTTAATCAAGAAAAAAAAAAAACATTAAAAAAAACAACAGAAAACCCCATCACAATAAAATGTATGTATGTTAAACTCAATATTAGTTTCATCTATTTAGTATTGTGATCATTGTATTATATTATGATAGCACTTCTAGGTCGTATGTAGTTGGGTTTATTTTTTATTCCTTTATCTCCTGTAAGAAAAAATACTTACAAAATAATAGATTGCCCGATAGGGAGTAAGACATTTTATTTTTTGACTTGTCCAACTGTTTAGAATTATTTTGAAATGACTAGAATACTGTGTTGTAAATTCCAGATTAGCAGATGTTAGACGGTATAACTTGATTATTCATTCTTTTCACTTTTAAGGAAATGCATTAAAAAAATGTATAAGGCTTAAAGAAGGAGATTAATATTTTTCGCTATCTATACTTCAATTCACCACAATAATTGTTGTATCTATATGCGCTTATAAAATTATTTTTGTATATATATGCGCTCATAACATTATTTTTTGTCTCCATATAAACAGGTGCCTGATCTATAAGGTATCTGTTTTGGATATGAATCTTTGCATGACATTTCCTATAACTAATTGAAACAGTGAGATTATGCAAATCACCAAGATGTAGCTGATGCAAATTTGTATTGGTTGATACTGATGAAATTGTTTATTGTTACTATAAATAGAACGGTAATATTTGCCGTAACATTTTAATATGTATGCTAAGAAAATGAGCACCCATTGTTTTGTCAGTGTAGTTCGTTGTGAGATAACTACCACTGGATTAAAAAACAAGGAAATGTATGTTTTATTACGCCAAAAGTAGTCTTTATCACGGCATGTGCCCTGTAGAGGTGTGTACACCTTAGTTACAAATCGGTATGTAAGTTGTAATTTGATTGGCTAGTCGGCTGGGGAAAAAAAAACATGTCCACCGCGTCCAAGTAATATGAATAAAACACAACAGACCATCTCTTGTCAGGTGTCATATTGATCATAGATTAAATATGGACTGATGTGTAGGAGGGTAATATATATATATATATATATATATATATATATATATATATATATATATATATATATATATACATTATTGCTAGAGTTGTCAATACAATAATTGTCTTCAGCTAAAAAGCAGTAAAATCAAAGTATCAAGTTGCTACATGGGCAATATGTAAAGTCTTGCATATATTAAAAATAATATTTACATTTTAGAGGTTGCTTTGGATGTAAAAAGCACATCCTTCATTCCATTATGCAACATGATTTCGCTTTATCGCTGAAGTTTATTCATGGTAATTTTGAGCTGTCCTCTCTAAGATGAATATGAAGGAACAAAATGACCTGGCCCAGTCTCGCGACATCAATCAAATATACAAGTAACAGTAACATCGACAATAATAACAACAACGACAGCAATTACGATCTCAATTTCTTACTGGACCGCCTTCATTCAAGGGTCAGCGCCTTTCTCCCACCTAGTACTTTCTGGTGTGCAAGCCCGGATAAAACAGCTATAACCAGTTCTGGACTATTCGTAAGTTACAGAAATGCACTGTAGCATCGATTGTTTACACAATGAAAAGCATGTAAACTCCCGTCTCACATACTAAATCAATGAGACAGGAATTAACAATACACAAACTACTCTAAGTCTCATTGAAAAACAATGTTGTGCGATATGGAAAAAACGGAAATGCATTGATTATTAGGCGTGAAAGCAGTGTAAGAGCAAGTACAGCTGACACAAAATACATTTTTATATAGATTGCCAAATAATTGGTAAATAGGTCGAAGAGTCGTTTAAAAGAGATGTGCAATCCTAGGTTGGCAAAATCTATGAAAGAGCAAAAGGTAAAAGATGGGTAAAATGAGGAATAATATACAAATTTCTATTTTTTTCATGGTTCATTAGTGTACTACAGCGCCTTATCTATATATATATATATATATATATATATATATATATATATATATATATATATATATATATATATATATATATATATATATTAGAACCAAAGTCGGGACAGTATATCAAAGTTGGGATAGGGAACAGTAAAATGCACCAAGGAAAAGAAGATTAGAGACAGAGGATCAGTAACCCTAAACATGACTGCATTAGGTATTGGAAACGGTTGTAATTGGGGAAATGCAAGAGTGTGGCCAATGCTGACCACGTTCAGGGGTGGCAGAGGTGAGAAATAGACACCATGTAAAAAAATAAAGGCAGCAATACGGTTGCCAAATACAAAATTATTTACTGTATCGACGCGGATATAAACGAAAGAGGAACCGCAGACCATGTCACATCTGAAGCGATTAATAGATCACGATGGACTAAGAATCCAACGTAGCAAGAAAACAATTGATTGGTTCAAACACAACAATCCGGATATTGTGGCACAAATTTATATATATATATATATATATATATATATATATATATATATATATTTATTGACTACATTGACTGACGGACAAGGACTCACAAATTTTTGTTACTGAAAAAGTAGGAGGATAACAAGATCCCAAATATTGTTTTACACAAGACGAAACCAAAGCCGCTGGCAGAAGAGAAGCTTACAGATATACGGTTGTACAGGGTGAGTTTAAAAACCGAGTATGTATGTATGTAGTATCTATATTCAAGACCTGGTATAGGAGGATCCTATAATTCTTCAATGATACGAGACAAACGTCTGGACAAGTTTAGAAAACATGAATTTGTATAGGGCTACGAAGTGAAACGACCAGAAAACAAATGTGACATTGGATGGCATAAGAAGAATTATCAGAAAAGAGCAACGCGCTATTGGCTGGTGAGGGGTGGGGGTGGGAGGGGCTGTTGCCGAGAGGCAGAAATCAAAACAATTTCGACATACCCCGTCCAAAACCTTCACAGTGATAAAATGGATTACACACCTTGGTAAGATATATCGCTATAAATATTTTGGCAAAATACTACCTGAAGATAAGTATACTGTTTGACAACTTAATCACGCTAAATTTGGATTGTAATTTTTAACGACATTGTCTCTTAAGCGGCTTGGTTGCAGAATGTGTAGATATTGTATAAAATATAAAAGAATAAAACGTAATGAATTATCTACTTGTAATGATGGATGACAAGGTATATGACACAAGCACTTGTGCAAAGGTTATAATATAACTTACGTTACAATATAACATATCAGGTCGCTACACTTAGTCTGGTCCATTCAGCTTTTTGATTTCAGTGCATACATAGAGCACAATAACATCATCCAGTTAAGGTTCTCATGTACTTATCTGCGGAGACGATAGACCAAAGTTTAGATGACCATTGAGTTAAAAAAAGAGGTATGGCAGCGACATATTCTGAAAGAGTATGAGCTGTGAAGAGCATACAATCCTATCGCATGCTAAAAAAGACATAGGATGTAAATAATGGTCATTTTTAACTCTCCTCATGCCTGTGTAAATAATAAATAATGGTCATTTTTAACTCTCCTCATGCCTGTGGGTTATAGTGACATTATAATAACTTTCTTAATGTGAAAACAACTTGATGACGTGTCATGACTAATAGCATCGCAAGCAATAGTTTGAGGATATTGAAACTGAACGTTTTCTGCATTGTATTAAATTACAAAATTGCAGGAATAACATTTAAATTAAAAGTATATTTATATTATGGATAGTTGAAACCTAGTCGAATGTTATTTTCATCTCGTCTTTTTCATAATATAGATTTGTTCTTTGCATCTTTTGCCGGAAATTGTCCCCCCCCCCCCCAAAAAAAAAAGTCAAAATTTGCAATATATCACTACGATTACCTCCGAATCTATTTCAGAGAGTCGAAGGTATTCAACTCGTGTCGGAAAGAGACGATGTTGTTCCGATTGGGGCCGGAAAGAGACGATGTTGTTGCGATTGGGGCCAGTACAGAATCTATAGGACAAACGCTTTACCTCTGTTATATACCGTCGCTTCGCTGGAAGCAGAGTGCATTATTTTACTCTTTTCTGTTGTTGTTGTTGTTGTTGTTTTTTTTTTTTTTTTTTTTTTTTGTTGTTTTTATTAATGCGCTGGCACTAGATATTCAACATTTGACCGGAATGTTATTGATATTTGGAACTTTCATTTATAAAAATGTACATATGGGGACTGTGACATTAGTTATAACATATTATTTTCTAAAAGGTTTAGTCAATATTGGATGGACAGATGTGCCTTATAACCCCTTTTTAAATTGTACAAGTTGATGTCCCTCATGTATAATTTCCCCCATTTAGACTGGGTTTTTTTTTTTTCGTTTTTTTCCTTTTTTTTTTCTTCAGGTATTATATGAGATGGCGCGGATCAAGGTGAATGCGAATGTCAGTGCATTGGCTTCCTGCAATGGGTCTACCCTTTCATTACGTAGGGCTTGTATGTTTTTAAGCCACTGCTAGTCCTTGAATGGGTTTGCTCAACATGGGGCGTCTAATGACAATGACCCATAATGCAATCGGAAAAAAAAAATGGGTTTGTAGAACATATGCTGTAAGGCGTCATTGTTATTTGAACTGCCAAGAGAGCAAGGTGGAAACTCCTTATTCTTCATTTGTATCAATCTATCATATCTAGTTTGATATAAGTTCATTAACATTATAGAAATTATTTATTTATTTTTTACTTCTTTCGCTTTTAAGATTTAAAATTTTTATTTTTCTCTTTTTTTATATCTCTTATAATCTCAGCCGCCTCCATGGGTCCATGTAAGTTTTGGGTCGCCATTTTCGGAAGATTTTGTGCCCATGAATATAATAATTTGAACATGGACCCTGATTTATTCCAAAGTCGTTTCTTTGTAAATGGAAACCTACAGCTTTCCGATTCATCATCCTTGACATCTAAAATCACAGAATTTCGTCTGCGGCTTATTATCGTGTGTAGTGATATATATATATACGTATGTATGTATGTATGTATACATATATATATATATATATATATATATATATATATATATATATACGTATGTATGTATGTATGTATACATATATATATATATATATATATATATATGTATGTATGTATGTATGTATGTATGTATGTATGTATGTATGTATGTATGTATGTATGTATGTATGTATGTAATAACATTCTTCATTCCATATTTATAGCTTTAGCTTTGGTAAATATTGCTTTAGATTTACGGGAACAAACATAATCTACTATCTCCTTATCTTCCATCCCCTCCCCCTGCCCCTTACCGGTAAAAGCCCTCTCTGCGATGTCAGCGATATTAACACGACAACTTTAATGTGTTTGCGACACCTGCTAATGACGTCACATCATGGCTGCCCAGGCCATGAGATTTCATCATTGAATTCGAGTAAAAGTCCAGAATATGCCGCTTCAATAATTGGAACCCGTTTATTTTTTCCAGACAACAATTCGAGGTTGTATTTGTCGCATTGACAAGTTTTACTGCTAACCTAGTATAACTATGCATTTGTCACTCCTTATTCACCGAACCTATTATAACTATGCATTAGTCACTCCTTATTGATGAATAAATCTGCATTCAATGAACTTGAGATTAACACACACGCGAGGACAAGAAAAAGAATGAAATAGAAATGAAATACAATAAAACATCTCAATCTATTATGACATCTGTATTGGCCTGAGATGGATTTCTACTTCAGTGAAAGCCTTTTACTTTTACACATATACTTTCCTATTTATATACACAGTGAAAGCCTTTTACACACATACCTTCCTAGTTATATACACAGTAAAAGCCTTTTACACACATACCTTCCTATTTATATACACAGTGAAAGCCTTTTACACACATACCTTCCTATTTATATACACAGTGAAAGCCTTTTACACACATACCTTCCTATTTATATACACAGTGAAAGCCTTTTACACACCAACCTTCCTAGCTATATACACAGTGAAAGCCTTTTACACACCAACCTTCCTATTTATATACACAGTGAAAGCCTTTTACACACATACCTTCCTATTTATATACACAGTGAAAGCCTTTTACACACATACCTTCCTAGTTATATACACAGTAAAAGCCTTTTACACACATACCTTCCTATTTATATACACAGTGAAAGCCTTTTACTTTTACACATATACCTTCCTAGTTATATACACAGTGAAAGCCTTTTACACACATACCTTCCTATTTATATACACAGTGAAAGCCTTTTACACACATACCTTCCTATTTATATACACAGTGAAAGCCTTTTACACACATACCTTCCTATTTATATACACAGTGAAAGCCTTTTACACACCAACCTTCCTAGCTATATACACAGTGAAAGCCTTTTACACACCAACCTTCCTATTTATATACACAGTGAAAGCCTTTTACACACATACCTTCCTATTTATATACACAGTGAAAGCCTTTTACACACATACCTTCCTAGTTATATACACAGTGAAAGCCTTTTACACACATACCTTCCTAGTTATATACACAGTGAAAGCCTTTTACACACCAACCTTCCTAGTTATATACACATATTTATCCGGTACTGATTGTAACTGAACTTAGAAATATCAGAAGTTCACAACAGAGAGAGAGAGAGAGAGAGCAAAGTAAAACATTGACCAGGTTGTGAAAAATGGTGAAGCTGAAGCCATAAATTAATAATTATTCTTTGAAAAACAGATGTGTTCCAGTTTTTAGAAGACTAAATTTAAGGAGATCATAAAAGAAGGAAGAAGAATCCGCGAACTTACAATCACTAACATGAAATAGAATTAAACTCACCTGCTGACATAACAGTTTTTCATAACACTGTCTAAACAAGGTATTCCTGGGGTTTCTGAAATAGTGAAAAAGAGGTGGTAGATTCAC
The DNA here is from genome assembly GCA_029931535.1 of Margaritifera margaritifera. Classification (NCBI taxonomy): domain Eukaryota; kingdom Metazoa; phylum Mollusca; class Bivalvia; order Unionida; family Margaritiferidae; genus Margaritifera; species Margaritifera margaritifera. The sequence goes on along the minus strand of JAQPZY010001233.1, from coordinate 274,202 downwards.
GAATCATGATATGTAAAATACATACATGGTGTGGAAAACGTAAAGCAATAAATCAATAATATAAAAGCATATATATATGTATATATATATATAAAGTTCTTTGAAATACATTATTACGCTATATCAAAAGTATTATTGAGATGTTGAGTTCCATTTGAAAATAATTTACTACAGATATGAATAATGACTTTCCTACATTTAATGATAATTTAGCTGCTTAGGTTTTAAATAAAATCGGCTGTCTTACTGCAACTAGTGCTAAATAGGACTTATGATGATTCTGCCTTTTTGCACCGGTGCAATCTCATTCGAAGCAAATCTGCTATTTTAATATATTTGTATTATACAACATCTGGCGTAGGTGATTGAATACATACACACATAGAGAGAGACAGACGGACATGTATGCATGCGTTCATAAAGACATAATCACATATGTGCGAACATACAAATTCAGCCATACCTACATACATACAACCCAACAAACATACGTCCATTACATTACATACATGCATGCATACATACATACATACATACATACATACATACATACATACATACATACATACATACATACATACATACATACATACATACATACATACATACATACATACATACATACATACATACATGCATACATACATACATACATACATACATACATACTTTAAATATCTTTCCTTTAATTATCCTCAAATATTTTCGCTTTTGTACTTGTGCTACGGAAGCTACGCTGGTGTTTTTGTATGTTTCCTTGAGTACCACAAAGCGTTTTTGTACAGTCAGCAGTAACATTTCTTGCCACTCAGATGATTTATGAAATTTGCACGCGATAGTTCCCGTGATAAATACAGAAAACTGAAAACCAATTCATTGCAAACAAGCATGTTTTTCTTTGCTATTTCGATTAGACTGATTTACCCACACTGCCTACAAGATATTACATATTTTATTCCCTTAGGATAAATTGTATTCAGCACCTGGTTTTGAATGAATTCTTGTGAAATGACGAGAGTAAGCATCCAAACTCTAAATCTTTCTCGACGAGATTTTTTTAAAACAGCGTATGGGTGCTTATTGCTATATTATCGGTGATCCCTAGAGATTGTTAACTTGAGACTATAGTAAATGTCACAGAAATGATAGTTTTAAGTATAGTTTATCAGAGGTCTTTTAGTTTAACTATAGCTTGTCAGTAGTCTTTTAGTTTTAACTATAGTTTGTCAGTGGTCTTTTAGTTTTAACTATATTTTGTCAATGGTCTTTTAGTTTTAACTATAGCTTGTCAGTGGTCTTTTTAGTTTTAACTTTAACTTTAGCATTTAAGTGGTCTTTTAGTTTTAACTATAGCTAGTCAGTGGTCTTTTAGTTTTAACTATAGCTTGTCAGTGGTCTTTTAGTTTTAACTATAGCTTGTCAGTGGTCTTTTTAATTTTAACTTTAACTTTAGCATTTAAGTGGTCTTTTAGTTTAACTATAGCTAGTCAGAGGTCTTTTAGTTTTAACTATAGCTTATCTGTGGTCTTTTAGTTGTAACTAGAGCTTGTCAGTTGTCTTTTAGTTTTAACTATAGCTTGTCAGTGGTCTTTTAGTTTTAACTATAGCTTGTCAGTGGTCTTTTAGTTTTAACTTCAGTTTGTCAGTGGTCTTTTAGTGTTAACTATAGCTTGTCAGTAGTCTTTTAGTTTTAACTATAGCTTGTCAGTAATCTTTTAGTTTTTAACTATAGCTTATCAGTGGTCATTTAGTTTTAACTTCAGTTTGTCGGTGGTTTTTTAGTTTTAACTATAGCTTGTCAGTGGTCTTTTAGTTTTAACTATAGCTTTTCAGTGATCTTTTAGTTTTAACTATAGCTTGTCAGTAGTCTTTTAGTTTTAAATATAGCTTGTCAGTGGTCTTTTAGTTTTAACTATAGCTTGTCAGTAATCTTTTAGTTGTAACTATAGCTTGTCAGTGATATTTTAGTTTTAACTATAGCTTGTCAGTAATCTTTTAGTTTTAACTATAGCTTATCAGTGGTCTTTTAGTTTTAACTTCAGTTTGTCAGTGGTCTTTTAGTGTTAACTATAGCTTGTCAGTAATCTTTTAGTTTTATCTATAGCTTGTCAGTAATCTTTTAGTTGTAACTATAGCTTATCAGTGGTCATTTAGTTTTAACTTCAGTTTGTCAGTGGTCTTTTAGTTTTAACTATAGCTTGTCAGTGGTCTTTTAGTTTTAACTATAGCTTGTCAGTGGTATTTTAGTTTTAACTTCAGTTTGTCAGTTGTCGTTTAGTTTTAACTATAGCTTGTCAGTAATTTTTTAGTTTTAACTATAGCTTATCAGTGGTCTTTTAGTTGTAACTAGAGCTTGTCAGTTGTCTTTTAGTTTTAACTATAGCTTGTCAGTGGTATTTTTTTTTTAACTTTAGCTTATCTGTTGTCCTCAAGTTTTAACTATAGCTTGTAAGTGGTCTTTTAGTTTTAACTATAACTTGTCAGTAGTCTTTTAGTTTTAACTGTAGCTTGTCAGTGGTCTTTTAGTTTTAACTGTAGCTTGTCAGTAGTCTTTTAGTTTTAACTGTAGCTTGTCAGTAGTCTTTTAGTTTTAACTATAGCTTGTAAGTGGTCTTTTAGTTTTAACTATAACTTGTCAGTGGTCTTTTAGTTTGAACTGTAGCTTGTCAGTTGTCTTTTAGTTTTAACTGTAGCTTGTCAGTAGTCTTTTATTTTTAACTTGAGCATATCTGTTGTCCTCAAGTTTTAACTATAGCTTGTCAGTGTTCTTTTAGTTTTAACTATAGCTTGTCAGTAGTCTTTTAGTTTTAACTGTAGCTTGCCAGTGGTCTTTTAGTTTTAACTGTAGCTTGTCAGTGGTATTTTAGTTTTAACTTCAGTTTGTCAGTTGTCGTTTAGTTTTAACTATAGCTTGTCAGTAATTTTTTAGTTTTAACTATAGCTTATCAGTGGTCTTTTAGTTGTAACTAGAGCTTGTCAGTTGTCTTTTAGTTTTAACTATAGCTTGTCAGTGGTATTTTTTTTTTAACTTTAGCTTATCTGTTGTCCTCAAGTTTTAACTATAGCTTGTAAGTGGTCTTTTAGTTTTAACTATAACTTGTCAGTAGTCTTTTAGTTTTAACTGTAGCTTGTCAGTGGTCTTTTAGTTTTAACTGTAGCTTGTCAGTAGTCTTTTAGTTTTAACTGTAGCTTGTCAGTAGTCTTTTAGTTTTAACTATAGCTTGTAAGTGGTCTTTTAGTTTTAACTATAACTTGTCAATGGTCTTTTAGTTTGAACTGTAGCTTGTCAGTTGTCTTTTAGTTTTAACTGTAGCTTGTCAGTAGTCTTTTATTTTTAACTTGAGCATATCTGTTGTCCTCAAGTTTTAACTATAGCTTGTCAGTGTTCTTTTAGTTTTAACTATAGCTTGTCAGTAGTCTTTTAGTTTTAACTGTAGCTTGTCAGTGGTCTTTTAGTTTTAACTGTAGCTTGTCAGTGGTATCTTAGTTTTAACTTTAGCTTATCAGTGGTCTTTTGCAAGGACTTTGAACTGGGCATAAGTTCTGTATTAGTCATTACGCACGGTTATTAAATGTTTCTCAACATACATACAGACATGCACACACACTTTCACACATATATACATACATACATCTATCTTTTGCGAATTAGATAACTTTTCTCTTGCATTTTATAGTTTTACCAATATTTGCAAGCACTCTTTGCAACTTTGCCACAATTTTTTGGTTTAGTTTCCAATCAGTAGCTGATGGATATTTACAGCTTTTTTAGTCAGCCTAAGCAGGTATTTCTAATTTGCTGAATTTATGTTTACTGTCAGAAACGTTGGAAGCTATACCATATGGAGCATATAATTAAATCAAGACAAGTAATTTGAAATCATAAATCATTGCTAAGTAATATACGATTCGTGTTTGCTATATTTATTAGGACAATACCATCATCGCGCTTTTCCGATGCCAAAAGATACAAGATCTAATACATACAATTGCTATTGTTCTTTTCTCTGTGCCAACTGCCGTTACTGTTTGAGTCCTGAATGAATAATGATGGGAGGAACACAAAATAATTAAAACTCTTTCAAACTTACGTAAGAATTTTTTAAATTTTTGTTACTAAACTGAATGTGTCCAAAATAGCACACAGGTAATAACGTTACCATTATTTAGTTTTTTTTCTCAATGTTATCTCTCTCTCTTTCTAAAGTATCCAGAACGAGAATCTTTAACATGAAAATATACCATTGCTTTAAATGTTCAAAAAGTAATTTTACAACGACAACGAAACAAAACATGTTTCTTGAAATTCTTTCACTACCTTTCTAATATCTCTAACAGAACTTTCTAGACACAATAAAATTTAAGACAATGTTTTGGCATATAAGTAAATATATACCTTGGCTCGTAGGCCACCAACATGTAACCCCCACCATTGTCAAAAATATTTAAAATGTGGATAGTAGACACTTTGTGAATAAAAAAATATAATTAAAAGACTGGCATATGGGTACGAGTACAACCATCCACATTTTTTTAGAAAACCCTAAGCCACTAACATATAACCGCTGTGATTTTTTTAGAAAACCCTAAGCCACTAACATATAACCCACTGTCATTTTTTTAGAAAACCCTAAGCCACTAACATATAACCCACTGTCAATGTTTTAGAAAACCCTAAGCCACTAACATATAACCCACTGTCATTTTTCGTTTTGTCTAAAAAAAAATTCCCTAGACTAGCAAACAAAAAAAACCCAAAAAGAAATAAGGCTACCATTTTCAAACTTTTGAAAAAGTCTTCTGTCTTCTGTCACTTTTTCCAACTAACATTTTTCAAAAACCCCTAGACCACCATATTCATATATAAAGAAAAAAAAACGTAGGCTATCATGTTCATATATCAAAAATATAAAAGTTAGAGACCAAAGCAAGCAATGTCTTTCAAAAATTGAAGAGATTAGTTATCACTGGGTTGTAATGAAAATAACGAGACTTGCAGTCTCACAAAGGTCACATATTAATCCAATAATCCAAACAAAACACGAAGTTCACTTAAATACAAACAATCAGATAGATAAACGATCAAGTTCTAATTTCCATGCTTGTTATAGCGATCAAAGTTTGTAAACAATTAAAAATATTACTAAACTATTTTTTAATACAGATGGTAGTACTTGTACCCATAAAACAGACCACATTTGGAAATGGTTTGAAAACGGTGGGGTCACATGTTGGTGGCCTAGGACTCACGGAATATCTACTTAAATACCACCCCCACCCAACCACCCACCCACCCACCCAAAAATTCAAAAAATAAAATACAATAAGACTAATGTATGTGCGTGTTTAACATTTATGCAGTATATATCTACTTATATAACGTCTTACAGATATAACAATTCCTTCTTCGGAGAGAAAAAACTCAGCAATGTCAAGTTGAGAAGCAAACCTCAACAGTTCTAATTCTTACATAAGTAAAATAGTTAAAATCCCTCAAATTCTGTCGCGAAATTGTATGCCACTAATGTGTATATAATGGAAATTGTATGCCACTATTGTGTATATAATGGAAATTGTATGTCACTAATGTGTATATAATGAAAATTGTATGCCACTATTGTGTATATAATGGAAATTGTATGCCACTATTGTGTATATAATGGAAATTGTATGCCACTAATGTGTATTTAATGGAAATTGTATGCCACTTATATAATGGAAATTGTATGCCACTAGTGTCTATATAATGGAAATTGTATATCAATAATGTGTATATAATGCAAATTGGATGCCACTAATGTGTATATAATGCAAATTGTATGCCACTAATGTGCATATAATGGAAATTGTGTACCACTAATGTGTATATAATGACAATTGTGTGCCACTAATGTGTATATAATGGATAATTGTATGCCACTAATGTGCATATAATGGAAATTGTGTGCCACTAATGCGGATATAATGTAAATTGTTAGCGACTAATGTGCATATAATGGAAAATTGTATGCCACTAATGTGAATATAATGGAAAGTGTGTGCCACTAATGTGTATATAATGCAAATGGTATGCCACTAATGTGAATACAATGGAAAAGGCTAGTATTCTTTGTTCAAATATCTGCTTTTAAAAAAACATTTGTGTACTTTCGCCGTGGTAATGTATTCGTGGCACGAGGATGAAGCCAATAGCATTACCAGAATGATTATTGTATCTTTGCATCCTCACATCTGCATAGGCAATACCTTTCAAGTTTTCATCTTTTGTGTTGTAATTGTTTGCATATATATTCCAAACCAACATGCAATTTTACCATAGGAACAATTTAGCTATTTGTTTGGCACTGTAGTATTTATGTTCTTGTGATTTTTTTATGATCTAAGACTCTCATCAACAATTTTAGTCAAGTACATTCGATCATCAGCATTTTTAGTTAAGTACAATCGACCATCAACATTTTTAGTTAAGTACATTCGACCATCAGGAACTTTATTTAAGTACATTCGACCATCAGCAGTTTTAGTTAAATACATTCAACCATCAGTAATTTTATTTAAGTACATTCGACCATCAGCAGTTTTAGTTAAGTACATTCGACCATCAGTAATTTTATTTAAGTACATTCGATCATCAAACTTTTAAAGTTAAGTACTTTCCACCATCAACATTTTTAGTTAAGTACATTCGACCATCAGCATTTTTAGTTAAGTACATTCGACCATCAGCATCTTTAGTTAGGTACATTCGACCATCAGCAATTTTATTTAAGTACATTCGACCATCAGCTGTTTTAGTTAAGTACATTCGACCATCAGCAGTTTTAGTTAAGTACATTCGATCATGACTAATTTTATTTAAGTACATTCGACCATCAACATTTTTAGTTAAGTACATTCCAGCATCAACATTTTTAGTTCAGTACAGTCAACCATCAGTACTTTTAGTTAAGTACAGTCAACCATCAGTACTTTTAGTTAAGTACAGTCAACCATCAGTACTTTTAGTTAAGTACATTCGAACATCAGTAATTTTATTTAAGTATATTCGACCATCAGTACTTTTAGTTAAGTACATTCGACCATCAGTAATTTTATTTAAATATATTCGACCATCAGTACTTTTAGTTAAGTACATTCGACCATCAGTAATTTTATTTAAGTACAGTCAATGATCAGTACTTTTAGTTAATTACATTCGACCATCAGTCTCAAGCGGTAAGATGTTTGCGAAGGTAAGACATCAGGTAACTTCAAAGGGGTTTCGGTGTGGGTGATGAGACCTATCGTATTTGCCTGATTGTCAAATGCATAAATTGATGCAATATCTTAGAGGAAATGTTCAGAATGGAACAGGCTTTCCTTTCAATTGTTACATTCACATGCATAAATTGATGCAATATCTTAGAGGAAATGTTTCTAATAGAAAAGGCTTTCCATTCATAACTTTTATCGAGCTTCTTCATAACTTTTATCAAGCTTCTTCATAACTTTTATATTACAAAGGAAGAGAACTTCACAAAACAGTCGATAACAATTCCAAGATATTGTGTAACATATTCCTTACATAGGAATCTAAATAGACATCATATTGTGTAATATATTCCTTAAATAGAAATGTAAATAGACATCATATTGTGTAATATATTCCTTAAATAGAAATCTAAATAGACATAATATTGTGTAATATATTCCTTAAATAGAAATCTAAATAGACATTATATTGTGTAATATATTCCTTAAATAGGACTCAAAATAGACATCATATTGTGTAATATATTCCTTACATTTGAATCTAAATAGACATATTGTTAATATTGTTAATACGAATGACATTTCTAAAAAAAATTGTTATATATGTATTACTCAAACAGCAACAAAAATCAAAGAGATGCTAAGCCTTTCGTGATGCATAATTACAAGGAACCAAATTTGCATAACATGTAAATTATGCGTTAAAATACAAACTTTTAATATTTATATCTACATAAGATGCGGTATTATAAGAAGATAGTTGAACTCCGGAATGCTTCAATTGAACACATTCTGTAAATATAAATACCGATTGGAAACAAATCCAATCATGCACTCTTCGCTGTGACGAATGATTAACTGCACATGGTTCGTTGGATTATATAACGCTATCTACTCAATTCAAAGCGTATCAAAATTAGGCTATGTCAGGTTTGCTTCACAGATCTTGAATGTGTCAGACCACACCTAACAAAAAACATGTTCTGTAAGCAATGATCTTTGAGAAGTTCAGTTATATTTGGTGGTTTCTTATAACGGCATCCTCCATGTACAGCATGTCTTATTTCGTTTGTCATCATTGTATTGATTGAAAAATGCAAGTTTGTCATACATACATACATACATACATACATACATACATACATACATACATACATACATACATACATACATACATACATACATACCGTAATGACAATTTATATGTCTAGGCTTTGAATACTTTAAAGTAAATGTCTTTTACATGAAACATTTCTTCTAGGATATATGGTAAACTACGTCAATATTCTCAAGTCGGTTTAAACAGAGATTTGTGACGCCTCTGTTTGAATTTGTCTCGTATTAAGTGACTTATTTCCGTTAGATCGTCTAGTGCGTTTCTAGATGAAGTATTCAGATAAAAATAATAGAAATGAAAGTATAAAGTCCAACATATTATATAAAGCTTTATATTTCTTTTCCTAATCTATGACAAAACAAGGCCCTCTCCGAAATTTTGATTGTTAAAAGATACTTGAGTCATCATATGTTCGAACTGTTCTGTCCTTTGTCCAGTTTTAAAGCTTTTTTCCCAGTTTTTGTCTTGAATTATATTTAATAGATATAGTAATTTAAGCTCACTTCATGCTGATGTATTAGAATAAAAGTGCAGAACGAATAAAACAAGTGAATATCGATCGCTAGAACACCCAAGGGACATAACAAATAAATTCTAGGGATCCGTAGTTCGAATTGACAAGGTTTAATATAATTACAAATATTCTGTCGGTTCTGAAAAACAACTATGAACAATCTAGGGTGTTCGACCGCACGATGTTCTAGTGAACACAATTTTACTGCATTTGCTTTGTTAGAAAAGAAACATCGCTTTGAAGTGTGTAATTTGAATCTTATCAAAATAAGATAACGAAATCTATAAGGTAAATCAAATTGTCCTGTTTTGAAAACACAAGCCAACTATAGTGTAATAAATTAATGCAAAATTTCTGCTCCGTTATAAGTTTGTTAAATTTAGGTATACGAGAGTGATAAAAAATAGCACGAACTAATTCTGTCAGATATTAGGTATACGAGGGGTGATAAAAAATAACACGAACTAATCCTGTCAGATATTAGGTATACGAGGGGTGATACAAAATAACACGAACTAATTCTGTCAGATATTAGGTATACGAGGGGTGATAAAAAATAACAAGAACTAATCCTGTCAGGTATTAGGTATACGAGGGGTGATAAAAAATCCTGTCAGATATTTATTACTTTTCTTCTGGGTAAAATGCGTAAGCTCTTTTAAAAATAGCTCACCTTGATATATATTCTCTTCTCCCATCTCGTCAACTATGCCGTGAACACGTGCCCATTACTTGACAGCGTAAGTAGAAAGTCGGTGACCTTATGTACATAACCTTATAAACCGATTTAGCAATACGCGCTCTGACGAAGAAATTGAATAATTACAAGCACTACTTTGCCATTTGCTCTTGGGTTCAGAGATAGGAAATAAAGTTTCATCATAAGAATCAATTAAATTCAGAAAAGTATTTCTTCCCGCTTTTATCTGTATGGTAATTCTTAGCAAATCTCTATCCTTACCGCCATCTGTATAAACAAGAGTAACCTTGGTCTATATCTGGCACAAACAAATCTCGTCACTCCTTCACTGGAATGTCCTGAATACTGGCATACGAAATGTCAAACTTTTCCGCTACCTCACAGACAGTAACTTGTCTTTCTTCCTTCATATATGTTTTCATGACCTCAGTTGTGTCCTTCGACATGGCCTCAGTTGTGTCCTTCGACATGGCCTCAATTGTGTCCTTCGATATGGCCTCAATTGTGTCCTTCGACATGGCCTCAATTGTGTCCTTCGATATGGATCTCCTTGATTTATTTTTTCGCTCTTCAGCTTTGACAGTGTCTCTATCGCCATTGAAACATTTCATCCTTTGACTTATGAAAATTGTGAAGTATGGTTTAGACCCGCAAACAGCTTTGATGGCAACATTCATTTGTGTGAAACTTTCCCCTAATGTTATGTATAATTTTACTTTAACTCTCTGTTCCGCTATGACGTCATCTGCCAAATTACCACTCCATCTATCAATCAGACGTCACTAATGCTCAACGACGCAGAGTATCAGACGTCATAAGACTGTGATACTATCATGGAAGTTATGTGATGAGTTATGTGCTAACACAATGTAATTACGTTTGATTATTCCATTCTGGATATATTGCGTTTGTTCGTCAAGTTTATGATCACACAACTTAAGTATGGGAGGGAAAACAATCTTATTCAAATGAAATTCTGTGTACAGATTTTGGTTGAGTACAGATTTTGCTTGTGTACAGATTTTGCTTGTGTTCACTTTAACCTTCTTGGATTACTTGATGTCGCTAAGGATAACTTACATGTTTCTGGTTTTGAAAGCATTTTACTGAATACAATGACTTAATAAATAAATCCTTTAAAAATCAATTGACTTAGCAATGAGACAGATTCATTGAAACTTATTCTAAATGTAGGCATTCAAATCAGGCTCATACGAAGATCTGTTTCTCCCCTCGTTTGTCATTTTAAATGTTCTGGGAAATGTTAGAAAAAAGGTCTAACAAGGGGAAATCTGTAGTAATCATGCCCACTGCTAATTGACAGTGAAACACAGACGCACACCTACAGAGAGAGAGAGAGAGAGAGAGAGAGAGAGTTAGGCGTGTTTTGGATTGTTTATATATATATATATATATATATATATATATATATATATATATATATATATATATATATATATATAATAGCACAAAAGTTGGAAGACGGCGTGACGAAAATGACAGTACTTCCCTACTTTTGGACCTAAAGCAAGGTCTTCCTAAGCAGACAATAAAGAACAAACACAGAGGCACACAGGGAGGAAGAATGACACGCATAGAATGATAAATATTTTACACTTTGGTACAAAGAAATAAAATAACAAGGAATAATTAAGATGTCCAAACTAAAGAAATAAAGAAGAATAAAAAATATATATGTATAAATCCAAGATGTACGTCTATTTCAGCAACATACAATTTAAATTATATATACTGCAGCAAACGGCAAGTTTTTCGAACTCCATGTAGCCCATATGGCAGCAGGGGTGACTATGTATGGCGATCTAGCTTAACCTTAATTGGCAGGGAAAAACAAATACTCGCCATAAATGATCTACTGTCCCATACAGCATTGCAAGGTATCAAACCGAACCAAAGGGAATTCATAGAATACAGCTGGAATCAACTTTCAATATGTGTTTTGTTTGGTTTTTTAAAAATATTCCTACACCACTGATGTTTGGCATGTTTTATTGTATAACGCTTCCGCGCTACTTTTATGCAATGCATACTTGCCAAGAAATTCCCAAACTTATTTGTAAATATACAAAAACAATATACATCAAAATAGTTTTTTTTTGTATTATTATTTATTCAAACAAGTCAGTCACTTCAAATTGTAATCAACTTTAAAGTGATTGGATTAAAATTTTAAAGGGACTTCGTTTTCATTGATTACATAATAAAACCGAGATGCTTAACCTCACTCGTTGACGGCTTCTTGCAATTTTTAAAACGTTTTGCCGTCATATATTTCTACTGGATACTAATCTCTGACTGCATAGTTGACCCATTCTTTAATTAAAAGTAGTTTTCGCTGTGGACGGAGTAACCTTAAATGGGTCAAAGTTAAATCCGTAAGGAATCTTACTTCCGAGTTTCTGAATACCATTAGAGCAATATCAGCCTCAGCGTTACCAGTTATCAATATATTTGGGAAGAGTTCAACCATTATTATGCTCTCTGTCGGTTCTATGACAGAGAGGAAAGAGAACATGTTAACAGAATAGCAGACAGCTGGCTCAGGTCCAATAATGTTTACCGACTGACGAACCTTGCCTAGTTTGCAATCACCCCTGGAATGATTAAAGACTTTGCATATGCAACGGCGAAGAAACAAATAAATATCGCAGCACATTTCGCACAAGTCATAATTCAAGGCAAATGTAGTGTGCTAATTTGTATTGATTCTTCAACTATAAGTGAATTGAAAAGGGCCCACACACTGCTTTCATTTTCTTTGAAGTCTTGTTGATAGTTTAATTACTTTAACGGGCGTTTAAACTCTGTAATAGACATTAATCATATCAAGCAACATATAATAGGATTTGGTTTGGATGACCGGATATGTTGAAAGAAAGAAATAAATTTCACTTGATATACTGGAAAGGGCGCGTTTCCAAATATTCTCCGATAATATCATATTTTCCAAATATTACTCTATGGATTGATTTACTGCTGGATGACATTTGCCAGTGGCATCCATTTGTATTCTACAAGAATAGGTTCATACGAGGAAAATCTTGACATAATATATTGGTTATTCTGTATACGGCGTAATAAATATAACAGTTTTGATGTCTACGTAAAGGTTAAACCATCCAAAATACGCCTAACTATTGTAACATGACTTTAATGAAAAAGCAAACAACATATCCATAAACCAAAGTTTGATTCTATTTTTCAGCCGCAAAATCCTTATATATATATATATCTTTTCGTTATCACCGAGTAGGATAGACTATATATGTCAAGTATTCGATTGTAAGAGATATATTCTTACCCTATTCTGCTGCAGCATATCAATGGCTTGAAAATTTAGTAAATTTTAAAGATGAAGAGTCTGGTCAGATAAAATAGAATACACGAGTGGTTAGTTGTAAATGGCAGGAAATTTCTTGCAAAATAAAATGACAATTAAATTCAGAAGATAAATCACATTCTTTGATAGAGACTAATTTCCACCTCCCAGCTAAACTTTAATAACGAATAAAATGCCCAGGCAATATAAAGAATATTTTCGGAGTCAAAGATTAAACTGCTATGGAAAGCAGAAATTCGCCCTTTCTATACTTATATTATGACTTTTATTAGGAATGTTACTGGAAACAACATCTAGCAGTCACTAATAGCAGTCACTAATAGCTGTCACTAATAGCAGATAATTAGCCAACCTTTACCAAGGAAAGAGAACAACGTGCTTTCTGTGTTTTAAGCAGAAGTTATTTTCAATTAATTAGATCAACCGCCGTTTTCATTTCCAGTAAGGAATGGTCAATGTAAGGACTGAAAGGGCAACTACTAACAAACGTGTTGTAACTTCACATGTATCGAAGAGAGTTGCTATTGGAAATGAATAGTATTTTCGTTACACTCTTTAACTTTGATTCATACTCAAACGTTCACAACTCATCATCTGGTACTAATTGAAGAGAATTTATATCATTGTACCTTTTATTTAATTAAGTTGTTTCAAGTCTCGAAATAAAAATAAAAAATGTAAACCTCATTTTATTTCAGTGTCATTTAAATACTATGTTTAGCACAGGTGTCAAGCAAATGCCAATGAAGGTGCGTATTAAAAATTTAATTACGCACTTCAGGTCTCAACACACTTTTTAACAAATTATTAAAACAAACATAATTTACTATGCTATGAAGTATAAGTATTGAAAACATTGTTTCGAAAAGTAAACTAGGGACTTCTGTCCAGTGGATAGTTCCAAATGAAAAGCCTCGTTGATGGGCTAGTAACTAGGGACTTCTGTCCAGTGGATAGTTCCAAATGAAAAGCCTCGTTGATGGGCTAGTAACTAGGGACTTCTGTCCAGTGGATAGTTCGACATGAAAGCCTCGTTGATGGACTAGTAACTAGGGACTTCTGTCCAGTGGATAGTTTCACATGAAAAGTCTCGTTGATGGGCTAGTAACTAGGGACTTCTGTCCAGTGGATAGTTCCAAATGAAAAGCCTCGTTGACGGGCTAGTAACTAGGGACTTCTGTCCAGTGGATAGTTTCGCATTAAAAGCCTCGTTTACGGGCTATTAACTTGGGACTTCTGTCCAGTGGATAGTTCCACGTGAAAAGCCTCGTTGATGCGCTAGTAACTGGCCAATCTTGCTTCCATACTACTATCATTACAGGCTTGTAAAATTCACTTCTAGTAACTAAGGACATGAAAAGCCTATTTGATGGGCTAGTAACTAATGACTTCTGTCCAGTGGATAGTTCCACATGAAAAGCCTAGTTGATGGGCTAGTAACTAGGGCCTTCTGTCCAGTGGATAGTTCCACAGGATAAGCCTTGTTGATGCGCTAGTAACTGGGCAATCTTGCTTCTATACTACTTTCATTACAGCTTTGTAACATTCAGTTCTACTATTTCCTGTGACCTGAGCTGAAACCACTTCAGGTCGTCGTCTTCAGATGTTGTTCTTTTCATTTCCAAAACCTTTCGCAAGCGGTCAAGTGGGCAAAGACTCGAGAGGGGACAGAACATATAACAGACACAAAAAGACAGATCAGATAATTGAGACAAATTCTATCAAGGTGAGGGTAACCAATAGTTAAAAAGAAACTAGCTTATTAGTACTAGAAGAGAAAAATGAATCGTAAATGTCAGATTAAAGTGAATTTAGCTTTATACTTTGAAAATGTCGAACAATAAAAACGCAACCATAACTTTCTATCAATAAATTCACTGTGAAAATCTCGGGTGGGTCAGGACTGGTAAACTGTATTGAAGAGTAAGCATTCAATGGCGGAAAACTCCTTAAACATTAATAAGATAATAAGATGATAAATTTTCTCTTACTCTTCATTTATTACATATTTTGGAAGAGGTAATAAAGAAGGTGGTTAATAATATTTAGACAGATTTTTTTATTGTTTCCTTTTTAGGCTTTAACTGCCTTCTAACATATTATTGGCCATCGCGGAAGAAATGTGAGCTACGTGCCTTTCACACGTGCCAAAGACGCACCGAACCCTTGACCCTTGACCCTTGGATTAAGAGTCTGACGCTCTACCAAGTGAGCTACGGAGGCTCCCCTTAGACAGGTTAATAGGATTTAGACAGATTAATAGGATTTAGACAGATTAATAGGATTTGATATTCATATAGGATGGTACCTTAGAGCTGTTTTTCAGTTGTCTGTATTTCAAGGTCACAGACAAAATAATCCTTAGTTCAGGATTTAAAGAGTCCTTAAATTAATGCTGAGTATTCGATTAATGCTGAGTATTCCATTTCATTCGCAAGCAACGAATTGATTGGAGGCTCATCAAAATGTTAAACCAGAAATGTGTACAGATGACACAGATGCCCCGATAGGAGTCAAACAGTGGGCCATAGATGTAATTCATACAAAGTTTGCAAGAAAATAATACAAATCAAACTTGACCTAGGTCTTCTTAATATTAAACCTTAAATTTGATTCCAATCCATGAAGTCCAAAAAAGGTTATTGAACGGAAGTTCAAGGGTTGGTTCAAAGTTTATTAGGGGCCATGACTCCATCACATTTTACCCGAAAACAGTGAAAATAAAACTTTATATAGATATTATGAATGTCCAATTTAATTTCAATCCATGATGTCCCTCAAATATTATTGAGCGAAAACGATTTTAAAAGGCAACGTTGTTAGTCAAAGAAGAGACATAACTTGATGACTTTTTTTCCGAAAAATGGTGAAAATAGAAGGTGATCTAGCCCTAAAACCACATCCCAAATTTGATCACAATCAATTAAGTTTTTCGAAAGTTATTGAGATGAAAGGAAATTGAAGGGCAAAGTTTTCAGTAATGCAGGGGCCGTAACTTCGTAAACGTTTGCCAGAATCCTGTGAAAATGAAACTTGACCTAGGATTTTTGTATGTAAAGACTCGTGCCAAATTTGATTTCAATCCATGAAGTCCTTCAAAAGCTATTGGGTGCAAATGAAATTGAAGGGCAATTGAAGGGCAAAGATCAAAACTTTGTTAAAGTTTGTGAAAATTCAACTTGACCTAGGTCCTTAGTATATTATGCCTTATACCAAATTTTGGTTTGAATCCATGTAATGCATACAAGTTATTGAGCCGTAACGCAATTTGCCGGAAGTGACGTCACATGACAGAAGAACATGTGCAACGCTCTATGCTTCCTCCACAGAAAAACATGAGAGCATAAAAACTGTCAGTCACAAAAGGATGCCAAAAAAAGCAGTCATAGGCTCTGACAAAGGCTGACGGTAGATACTTTTGACATAAAAAGGCTGACAATAGATAATCTTGACATAAAAAGGCTGTGTTACGACTCTAGGGGTAATGTAACAGAATAAAAGACACAAACAAGCTTTCAAGATTAAAATGCAAATCTTTAATTTCCTAAAATATTAAAAGAATTAAAATAGTTCAACAAACAATCAAAGTGAAAGAATTAAAATAACTTACAGTATAGAATATCCTAAAAAGTCCTAAATTGTTTTAAAGTTCACTTCCTGATGTTAATCCGAGTAATCCGGATGAAGTATTCCAAATGAAAATAACCTGTGCTGTGCTGAAGTTGACAAGTTCTGATTTAATCCAAAATAATCCTTGCAAGTCTGGAATCTCACAAGTTTTAGAATAATGTCCGATAATTCCACGGAGCTGTATAGTAATTCAGATGAATTACTAATTAAATAAATTCCACACTGAACTGAATAATTTCAATAACCTCTCTTCTTTCAAGCAATTGTAAAGAATGATTTATCACTGGACGAGTTGCTATATATACATTGCAAGTGCGCAGATATTGAATTGTAAAACCCTTTCTCCGTCTTTAATAATATGGTATTACAAAATAACACAACCCTCTAAGAACCAATCAAGAACTAGGTTACACGTCATTTACCCAAAGGTCTAGCGTACTGAAATCTTAAAAAGTAAACACAATGTTATTATAATATGAAATGTGACCTTTCAATGTTGATTTCTAAAAGTACAGAGCTAGGTCGACTTCATTTTCCCGCGCAATTGATCATGTGACCACTTATTGATCGAAAGGATGTTGTATATACTCATATGACAACCGCAGTTCAGACTAAAAACAGAGATCGTTAATTAATAAATTAAATCATTATAAAAAAATTAAAGGATACATGATTCCGTAACAGCTGACAGTAAATAATTTTGACATAAAAGGGCTGACGGTAGATAGTCTTGACATAAAAAGGCTGACAGTAGAAAATCTTGACATAAAAAGGCTGACAGTAGATAATTTTGACATAAAAGGGCTGACAGTAGATAATCTTGACATAAAAAGATTACTTTTTGGATTGAAGGGAGCTGCAAGCAACAAGCTGTTTCTAACTTGTTTCAGGTTAGTGTGGAAAGCAAATGTAGACAATTATCTTGGGCGTAGTATTTAGGATGGTAATGTTAACGATAAACAGTGAAATAGGACATTAAATCTCACATTGCGCAAGTCAGAACTTTAATAACTTAGTTATAATTACAGGATCGCTTACATACGGCTTCAGATACAGAATAAAGCAATAAAGTACAGTACTTTATTAACATCCCACATAGTTTGCGACTGATTGAACAATGTTATTGAAGTTATTGAAATAATTTTAATACGAACCAGTTTTATTAACTTTAATTTATTATGTAAAAGGATCTGGACACTAAATCCATTCTCTCTTAAAGTCAAATTTTTCAGAGGGAAGGGAAGCCATAGCCTTGGTAACGCTAAACCCTTTACTATGAAGGCAGATCGACATCAGATGGTTTGAGGTGATTATGATGGAGGGTGGGGTGGGGCTGATTCTTATATAGCTGTAACATCCAAGTAGATAACTAGGAAACAATTTCAACCAATATTGTGATCAGCATATAAACGTGAATATATCTAGCTCTCTATTACTGTACATCGGTGTACATTTAAAATCCACTTATAAAATAGAGTGTGAAACAGTAATTGTTATAACACGAGGCAACTAGCTGTGTGCGAGATATTTGTTGTTCAAATATTAAATAAATATTTGATCTTTGACGGGAATAAACATATTTGAACACAGGACATGAGAACACTCAAGTCTATGAAACTATTATATTAAAATGGCGTCCATACGGCGGAAAAGGATATTAAATTTCAAGAGAAGAAATAAACAGCACTCTATCTAAAGTTAGCAACAGGTTTTTAGAGTCAGGCTATGTTTTCTCTAACCCATAAAAGATATGGTTTGATGTTTGCTGATGTCAGAGATTGGGAAATTTCAATTATTTTTCAGAAGTAATTTCTATATAATTGATTGAAGCCATTTCTATACCCTATATGCCTCGATTTAGTAATTCCGTATGCTGATATTCAAAGCCGAACTGATCTAGATGATTGACAAGAGTATAAGAATTGTAATTGAATGCTTCATCGTACAGTGTCTTAACGTGATCGGAAATATTGATATAACTTATTTTGTCTTCAAGCAATGGATGGGTTCTATCCGTAACACTCGCAGAGCTGATACATTCTTATGCATAAAGAAGTTTTGGAAAGCTTTACCATGACATTGAATGCGAGAATGGAACAACACAGTTTGACGTTAGAACTCTATGCACTGGTTGAGTTCATGCTTTTCCATTTTAGTAAATACAAAGGTACAATTTTATGCTATCCACTTCAGTAGGGTGTTTCGTACATGATGGAGATAACTGAGAGTTCTTTAGTTTCAAAACATTCAGGGTATTACATGTATAAAAATATAAAATAAGTCACCGAGCAAAATTTGTTCATCTGTTAGCCTGGGCAAATTCCTTATTCCAAACTAGAAACGGGTAGGAACCACTGAACCTGTACTTTTAAAATATCCCAGGCAGGTATAGTGTACAATGAACAACATCTTGTCCAATTTATGTCCTTTAACACATAATTAACTATGTAATAGTCATATGACGTGTTTCTTTAATGTTTAACATCTTCTGTACTCCATGGCCAAGGGCATGAACATATTCACGTTTAGCAATGTGTCGCGGAAACGTTTCAATTGATTTAAAGACCGATATATATATATATATATATATATATATATATATATATATATATATATATATATATATATATATATGATTGATGCAGGATGTTGAAGGTAAGTATAGAATATTATGTTTGCATCGCAATTTTTTTTATAGAGGGGCTGTTATCAAATTGTGAGTGAATTTTAGTTCGATTTCCCGTTGATCATAAAGACGGCATTGTAATTGTGGCACAGAAAGCAAAATGCAACCTTTGCATCACGCCTAATTCTAGTTGGCGTCGATCAGTTAATGGGAAATTGTTGATATACTTTTATGTTCTTTTTTCCTAATTGCACTTCAACTTGCAAAACAAAAATTAACAAATTGGTAATACCGTGAACCAAAATCCTTCATACAAATATGTGTGTTTGAAGGCAAGTACATACTTTCTTAACTAAGTTGTAGGGTGAAAATGTTTTACAAGAATTGAAGTCAAGGCAATCTGGTCACCATGCTGTTGGCAGCTCTTTTGTAAAGGGAAATGCCTGCGCATGTAACAGACCTTGTCTGAACAAGAAATACTACTAATCTGCCACTAATTAAAACAGTGCGTGGTTGGAAAAGAGACGTGACTATTATTTCCACGTCTAAGCCAACGAGATCCGATACAATTTAAATAAGTCTTTGCGTGAATCTATCCTGTGATTTGTACTCATTTACAAATGCTTTCTCTTCTGCTACTATTAAATTTGAATACGTCATTGATGATAAACCTAGCTAGGAAGGAAAATAATAGACCCAGGTTTTAGTAAAGATGCCATAGATTTTTGATGCTGAAATAAAGTAATAATCAATGGCCCTACATCCGTACCTAACTCAAAATCAAAGACGTCAAATTATATAGTTATATAATACGTCTAGCTAGGATGAAAATTATTTTAAACATCAATCGCTTTCGTTGCACCCATTGTATATTTCTTAAATCATAAATAGCAACAGGTTTACTGGGTAAAGGAGATAAATCAATCGCACAAATTAGAAAGTTTCTTCGTGCCTTGCTTCATTAAAACCTGTGATAATTAATACCTTTCTAAAAGAACGTAAGTATAGGAATTATAAATTCAAATAGTGCTCGGTTACAAAAATGAATTAAACACTGCATACTTGATGTACGATTATATAGTAAGAAAATGAAATCTCGCTTGACGTCTAAATCTCATTTTCTAAAACCAAACCAAAGAAAAAGCTACATAAGAGAAATCCTGCAACTTCAGAATGAGTTGAAAGGTATTAAGGCTGTCCATGTATTAATTGCTGCTTCCAGATTTGAATTTGGACCAAATCCATTTAAATAGTGTCAGATTTTGTGTAGGTACGGAAAGGTAATGTTTCATTTAAATCTGATATTGACAACAAAAAAAAAAAAAAAGAAAAAAAAAGTGACAATCTTAACATACAATCTTAGCACATTAGGTTGTAGGTCGCAAACGAAGAACTAAGTCAAGGCTTTTATTGACGGTAATCATGAGAGCTAGCATTATTTACAAATATTTTTGCGCTAAAAGCATTTCATCTTCCCAAGTGATAGAGCATCAATTAAGCAACCACCTGAGCACAACACGACGTATCCAGGTGCTTTTTTTTACATTCAAAAGGCTTGAGTTGAAATTTAATTTTGGTTCAAGACATTTAGATTCATATTGGTGGTAATAAGGCATGAATATAGGTATGTTTATGTATATATTAGTGGATAGATGAAGTACATCTCTTTTATGTTTGCCATGTACATGTACTATCTCTCCATCTATCTCTCTATTGATTATCTATCTTTCAAATTTTTTTTTTCATAAAGACTTTCATCCGAAAATATTAACCTTGCAAGATTCTCAGAATGTAATCATTCCAAAATCAGTAAGTTTCTTGAAAAGATCAATTAAAGAACTACGATAACATCTTAAATGACATTTAGGAACGACGTAAACATTCTGCTACAAAGGGCGTGAAAGACTGTCCGTATACCGTGGCGAGATGAGTTCAGCGCAAAAACTGTAGGGCTAACGTGGCGCGATGAGTTCAGCGCAAAAGACTGTCCCTATAACGTGGCACGATGAGTTCAGCGCAAAAGACTGTTCCTATACGTGAAAAGATGAGTACAGCGTTAAGGGCTGTCCCTATAACTTGGCGAGATGAGTACTGCGTTAAGGGCTGTCCCTATAACGTAGCGAGATGAGTACTGCGTTAAGGTACTGTCTCTATAATGTGGCGAGATGAGTACAGCGTTAAGGGCTGTCCCTATAACGTGGCGAGATGAGTACAGCGTTAAGGGCTGTCCCTATAACGTGGCGAGATGAGTACAGCGTTAAGGGCTGTCCCTATAACGTGGCGAGATGAGTACAGCGTTAAGGGCTGTCCCTATAACGTGGCGAGATGAACTGATTTCGATTGCGATCAGGCAATACATTGTTGAAACTTGTTCCAATGCCACGATTCTTATCCATTAAACGTAATGGGCGATTAATTATTTCATGACACTGTAAATAGATTACAGAACAAGGCTGACATTACTTGAGATGAAGTCGTGGCGGAAATAGCAGTAGTGCAGTAAATCCGAACCAAGTAAGAGCATTAATGGCCACTAAAGATAAAATTATCAGAGCATGTGATCCTATGAAAGAAGCCCACACGATTAGGGCCGTAGACACGTTAAGCGTTAATTACTTGTGATTTCTATAGCCCGAATTTTGATTTGTCAATCAGACAAGGTTTCACCATTTTGCTTGACGGAAAAGGAATAGTCGTGCTTACAAATTAACATCACACATTCATGCTGTGTGCCACTACGCCGGTGGGCACAAACACATAAAGTTTATAACAGAGTTATGAAGAATACTGAGAATTGTTATAAATAATTAAAACTTTTGATCTGTATTACTTAATTTTTTAAAAGAAGCTTTTGTAAATATTTTTGTATGTTAAAGCACCACCACTATTCATTATTTTCGACAAATACTAGTAATTATCTCTGTAGTCAACACAGTTTGTCTTGTGTTTCTGCCTACCACTAACACATCCAATGACCAATTACATGATCGCGTGACGTATTTCTCATTTACTCATATAGAAAATGTTTCTTTTCAAAATAAAAATATACAGCTTCCAGACTTTTGTCACAGAAAAAGAGCGTAGTAAAAACGATACAATTTGGTTTATACAGAAGTGTTTATAAACCTTGCTTTACTGTGTCTGCTACGTGCCCTTACAAAGCAAGTGCATACATGTTTCGTGTAAGCATAGTTGAATATGGAAAATCTATACGACTTAAATATGACTGATACCTATTAAGTTTTATTTGAGCTTTTCATCCAAATGTTGGCATATAATCTTAAGAGTCATTAGAAGAAAGGAGAATTATGAAACATTCTCGCTTGATAGTATTCCTTCGACCATTAAAGTGTAAAAAATCATTTATTAGGTAATATATCATATAAAATATAAAGAAGGAGATTTGTGTGGACTAATTACGCCATACGTTAATTAAATACGTGAATATTTCCAAATTAAGAAATTACCAAACAAATGTCTTTTATGAATTAATTAATTTAGATTTGTCGACAAATATGAAATGAAAAAATGATTAGCATGATTACGATTGGATCTTGATGCTACTAACAAAAATTATTTGTTAATTGTCATCGATCAATCTATCAATCGATCGATTGAGAGAGAAAGTCTGACTTTGCCATAGGTAGGTTTCCAAACAAATTGCAAAAGTACACATATAATAAATCTCCTATTGGATTAATGTAGTCATATTTAGAAGGATGCATTACAGATTTAATGACTTATCATCTCGAAGCTAAAATGCCGTGTCATTCGGATTCAATCGGCATTAAAACCGTACTATTGCTATGAGGCTGCTTCCGGTATACACAGGTCTGTAATGTGGTTTGTTTCATCATATCCTGGTGAATCACATCATTTTAAACGGTCAATGCCTGCAAATATGACATAAATATAACATCCGACCTAAGTATAGACGAAAAAGTGGTTAAAGTAGAGTAATAGTTTTGGCTATTTGCAAAGTAGGGCATGTAACAAAATGTGCAAAGTTAAACAAGACGACGCCTAACTACCTAAGCCACTACGGAGAAGTATGAAGCTACTTTGATTAATTAAATTGCTTCACAGTGTTGTTGAACTAGTTTCAGATCCTGGCCTGACCCAATATTGACCTAGCCTTTTGCACCCATTTAACACTTTAACGCATCGGGCGACAGCTAATAGTCCGTAACCTAATTCACTAACTAGACTCTTGACCATTTAAAAAAAAAAGAAAAAACAAAAACAAAAAAAACCACGCTGATATCGATTAGTAAAGTAATATGCTTTATGCAAATGTGAAAATCATGCTCTTTTAGTAATGGGACATCGCTTGACTGGAAAGCACATTTATTTCTCATTACCTGATTTAGTAAATCTTGAATGGATCTTTATAGCGATGCAAATTTGGATGCCTAATCGTTATACACGGAGAGAGAGAGAGAGAGAGAGAGAGAGAGAGAGAGAGAGAGAGAGAGAGATTGAGAGAGAGAGAGAGAGAGAGAGAGAGACTTTGTCCTATGTAGGGTTCAACAATACAATCACTATTAAATCTCTATTATATTAGATTATGTCTCACACCATATTGATCTAGGAATTGTTTTTTGAACGATGTATTACATATTTTATGCCTGGTATTACTCATCCTCTCGAAGCTTGTATGACATTTCATTCTGACTGATTTGTTCATTTAATTTTTTCGTGGTTAATAACATCACTTCAAACGGCATATGCTTATAGGAAGGAAATATAAATAACACCCGACCGAAGTGTAGGACACAGAAACGATTAAACTAACGTAAATCTTGCAGTTGTTTGTAAATTCAGACAAATAGGAAAAATACAAAGTCAATGACGCGAGATGATGCTTAATTACCAAACTCAACATAAAAAATCATGGAGCTGCTTGAACCAATTAGATTACTTCACAGTTTGCTTCAACTAGTTTAATAGCCTGTCGTAACGTCATATTTACAAAACTTCTAGTCCTGTTTGCAGCCTTCAGCTCATTGTGTGACACCTAATAGAGAATTAAGTGATTTACCAACCAGTCTGTCGATATCCTTCAATGTGGATATATATTACTATGCCAATTTAAAAATCATGTTGTTTAGTGTTTGGGCATTACTTGACTGGAAAGCACGTGCTTTTTATATAAATTGATGTACTAGATATATAAAATAATGGAAAATGGAAAGAAAGATAAATGTTATGAGCCTTTGATCTTTATATTAGAAACAGTATGAACAGTAAAGAGAGAGAGAGAGAGAGAGAGAGTCTGACTTTGTTGTATCTAGTTTTAAAAAAAAAAATCATGAAAATTATGGATATTGTATCAATCATCAGATTGATACAGTCATGCTGGTAAGATTACCGCTTACGGCATAAAAGAAGTTTATAGTTTGTTTACGTGTTCTATCACTCATCAGATCGATATTAATAATTGGAAGGATTTATTAAAGAATGTAAAGCTAGTATTATCTATGCCTTTTGAAGCTAATATGCCATTTCATTCGGATTAAATCGGCACTAAAATTATGTCAGTCACAGAGTTCCGCTTACCGTCAAAAAGTATGCACTAAAATTTAGTCAGTCACAGAGTTCTGCTTACAGTCAAAAAGTAGGCACTAAAATTATGTCAGTCACAGAGTTCTGCTTACTGTCAAAAAGTAGGCTTATGATTTGATTTAATGTAAAGTATATTAATCAATGGCATCATTCTGAACGGTATATGCTTGCACAAAGAAATTCACTAATTGCTATTCAATGGCATCATTTTGAACGGTATATGCTTGCACAAAGAAATTCAGTAATTACTAATCAATGGCATCATTCTAAACCGTATATGCTTGCACAAAGAAATTCACTAATTACTGATCAATGGCATCATTTTGAACGGTGTATGCTTGCACAAAAAAATTCACTAATTACTAATCAATGGCATAATTTTGAACGGTATATGCTTGCACAAAGAAATTCACTAATTACAAATCAATGGCATCATTTTGAACGGTATATGCTTGCACAAAGAAATTCACGAATTACTAATCAATGACATCATTTTGAACGGAATATGATTGCACAAAGAAATTCACTAATTACAATTCAATGGCATCATTTTGAACGGTATATGCTTGCACAAAGAAATTCAGTAATTACTGATGGATCGCATTATTTTGAACGGTATATTTGAACGGTATATGCTTGCACAAAGACTTCAATAATTACTGACGCGTCGCATCATTTTGAATGGTATATGCCTGCACAAAGGAATTCTGTGATTACTGATGGGTCGCATCATTTTGAACGGTATGTGCTTGCACAAAGAAAATCATTAATTACTGATCAATGGCATCATTCTGAATGATATATGCTTGCACAAAGAAATTCACTAATTACTGATCGATCGGATTATTTTGAACGGTATATGCTTGCACAAAGGAATTCACTAAGTACTAATCAATGGCATCATTCTGAACGGTATATGTTTGCACAAAGGAATTCACTAATTACTGATCAATGGCATCATTCTGAACGGTATATGCTTGCACAAAGGAATTCAGTAATTACTGATGGATCGCAATATTTTGAACGGTATATGCTTGCACAAAGAAATTAACTAATTACTGATCAATGGCATCATTCTGAACTGTATATGCTTGCACAAAGAAATTCATTAATTACTGATCAATGGCATCATTCTGAACGGTATATGCTTGCACAAAGGAATTCTGTAATTACTGATGGATCGCATTATTTTGAACAGTATATGCTTGCACAAAGGAATTCAGTAATTACTGATCAATGGCATCATTCTGAACGGTATATGCTTGCACAAAGGAATTCAGTAATTACTGATCAATGGCATCATTCTGAACGGTATATGCTTGCACAAAGAAATTCACTAATTACTGATTGATCGCATTATTTTGAACGGTATATGCTTGCACAAAGGAATTCAGTAATTACTGATCAATGGCATCATTCTGAACGGTATATGCTTGCACAAAGAAATTCAGTAATTACTGATGGATTGCATTATTCTTAACGGTAAATGCTTGCACTAAGGAATTCTGTAATTACTGATGGATCGCATTATTTTGAACGGTATATGCTTTCACAAAGAAATTCACTAATTACTGATCAATGGCATCATTCTGTACGGTATATGCTTGCACAAAGAAATTCACTAATTACTGATCAATGGCATCATTCTGAACGGTATATGCTTGCACAAAGGAATTCAGTAATTACTGATGGATCGCATTATTTTGAACGGTAAATGCTTGCACAAAGGAATTCTGTAATTACTGATCAATGGCATCATTCTGAACGGTATATGCTTGCACAAAGGAATTCAGTAATTACTGATCAATGGCATCATTCTGAACGGTATATGCTTGCACAAAGAAATTCAGTAATTACTGATGGATTGCATTATTCTTAACGGTAAATGCTTGCACAAAGGAATTCTGTAATTACTGATGGATCGCATTATTTTGAACGGTATATGCTTTCACAAAGAAATTCGCTAATTACTGACTGATCGCATCATTCTGAACGGTATATGCTTGCACAAAGGAATTTACTAATTACTGATTGATCGCATTATTTTGAACGGTATTTGCTTGGACAAAGAAATTTACTAATTACTGATGGATCGCATTATTTTGAACGGTATATGCTTGCAGAAAAGAATTCACTAATTACTGTTGCATCGCCCTTATTTTGAACGGTATATGCTTGCAAAAAGTAATTCAGTAATTACTGATGGATCGAATTATTTTGAACGGTATATGCATGCACACAGGAATTCTGTAATTACTGATTGATCGCATCATTCTGAACTGTATATGCTTGCACAAAGGAATTCACTAATTACTGTTGCATCGCATCATTCTGAACGGTATATGCTTGC
Organism: Margaritifera margaritifera; assembly: GCA_029931535.1. Taxonomy (NCBI): domain Eukaryota; kingdom Metazoa; phylum Mollusca; class Bivalvia; order Unionida; family Margaritiferidae; genus Margaritifera; species Margaritifera margaritifera. The sequence goes on along the minus strand of JAQPZY010001233.1, from coordinate 247,088 downwards.
ACAAATGAATTCAGTTAGTACTGATGGATCGCATTATTTTGAACGGTATGTTTGAACGGTATATGCTTGCACAAGGAATTCAGTAATTACTGACGCGTCACATCATTTTGAATGGCATATGACGACTCAAATCAATTCTGTAATTACTGATGAATCGCATCATTTTGAACGGTATATGCTTGCACAATGAAATTCATTAATTACTGGTCAATGGCATCAGTCTGAAAGGTATATGCTGGCACAAAGAAATTCACTAATAACTGATGGATCGCATTATTTTGAACGGAATATGCTTGCACAAAGGAATTCACTAATTACTGGTCAATGGCATCATTCTGAACGGTATATGCTTGCACAAAGAAATAAACTAATTGCTGATGGATCGCATTATTTTGAACGGTATCTGCTTGCACAAAGGAATTCTGTAATTACTGATGGATCGCATCATTCTCAACGGTATATGCTTGCACAAAGGAATTCAGTAATTACTGATGGATCGGATTATTTAGAACGGTATATGCTTGCACACAGGAATTCTGTAATTACTGATTGATCGCATCATTCTGAACTGTATATGCTTGCACAACGGAATTCACTAATTACTGATGGGACGCATTATTTTGAACGGTATATGCTTGCACAAAGGAATTCACTAATTATTGTTGCATCGCGTCATTCTGAACGGTATATGCTTGCACAAAGAAATTCAGTAATTACTGATGGATAGCATCATTTTGAACGGTATATGCTTGCACAAAGGACTTCTGTAATTACTGATGGATCGAATTATTTTGAACGGTATATGCTTGCACAAAGGAATTCAGTAATTACTGATGGATCGCATCATTCTGAACGGTATATGCTTGCAGAAAGAAATTCAGTAATTACTGATGCGTCGCATCATTCTGAACGGTATATGCTTGCACAAATGAATTCAGTTAGTACTGATGGATCGCATTATTTTGAACGGTATGTTTGAACGGTATATGATTGCACAAGGAATTCAGTAATTACTGACGCGTCGCATCATTTTGAATGGTATATGCCTGCTCAAATCAGTTCTGTAATTACTGATGGATCGCATCATTTTGAACGGTATATGCTTGCACAATGAAATTCATTAATTACTGGTCAATGGCATCATTCTGAACGGTATATGCTTGCACAAAGAAATTCACTAATAACTGATGGATCGCATTATTTTGAATGGTATATGCTTGCACAAAGGAATTCACTAATTACTGATCGATGGCATCATTCTGAACGGTATATGCTTGCACAAAGAAATTCACTAATTACTGATGGATCGCATTATTTTGAACGGTATCTGCTTGCACAAAGGAATTAAGTACATACTAATCAATGGCATCATTCTGAACGGTATATGCTTGCAGAAAGAAATTAACTAATTACTGATGGATAGCATTATTTTGAACGGTATATGCTTGCACAAAGAAATTCACTAATTATTAATCAATGGCATCATTCTGAACGGAATATGCTTGCACAAAGAAATTCACTAATTACTGATCAATGGCATCATTCTGAACGCATTATGCTTGCACAAAGAAATTCACTAATTACTAATCAATGGCGTCATTCTGAACGGTATATGCTTGCACAAAGAAATTCACTAATAACTAATCAATGGCATCATTCTGAACGGTATATGCTTGTACAAAGAAATTCAGTAATTACTAATCAATGGCATCATTCTAAACGGTATATGATTGCACAGTCACTAATTACTGATCAATGGCATCATTCTGAACGGTATATGCTTGCACAAAGAAATTCATTAATTACTGATCAATGGCATCATTCTGAATGGTATATGCTTGCACAAAGAAATTCAGTAATTACTGATGGATCGCATTATTTTGAACAGTATATGCTTGCACAAAGGAATTAAGTAATGACTGATCAATGGCATCATTCTTAACGGTATATGCTTGCACAAAGGAATTCACTAATTACTGATCAATGGCTTCATTCTGAACGGTATATGCTTGCACAAAGAAATTCACTAATTACTGATTGATCGCATTATTTTGAACGATATATGCTTGCACAAAGAAATTCAGTAATTACTGATCAATGGCATCATTCTGAACGGTATATGCTTGCACAAAGAAATTCAGTAATTACTGATGGATAGCATCATTTTGAACGGTATATGCTTGCACAAAGGAATTCTGTAATTACTGATGGATCGCATTATTTTGAACGGTATATGCTTGCACAAAGGAATTCAGTAATTACTGATGTATCGCATCATTCTGAACGGTATATGCTTGGAAAAAGAAATTCAGTAATTACTGATTGATCGCATCATTCTGAACAGTATATGCTTGCACAAATGAATTCAGTAATTACTGATGGATCGCATTATTTTGAACGGTATATGCTTGCACAAAGAATTCAGTAATTGCTGACTCGTCGCATCATTTTAAATGATATATGCCTGCACAAAGGAATTCTGTAATTACTGATGAATCGCATCATTCTGAACGGTATATGCTTGCAGAAAGAAATTCAGTAATTACTAATGGATAGCATCATTTTGAACAGTATATGCTTGCTCAGAGGCATTCTGTAATTACTGATTGATCGCATTATTTTGAACGGTATATGCCTGCACAAAGGAATTCGCTAATTACTGATGCATCGCATCATTCTGAACGGTATATGCTTGTACAAAGAAATTCAGTTATTACTGATGGATCGCATCATTTTGAACGGTAAATGCTTGCGCAAAGGAATTCAGTAATTAATGATGGATCGCATTATTTTTTACGGTATATTTAAACGGTATATGCTTGCACAAAGAAATTCAGTTATTACTGATGGATCGCATTATTTGGAACAGGAAAATGCTTGCTCAAAGGAATTCAGTAAGTACCGATGGATGACATCATTTTGAACGGTATATGCTTGCACAAAAGAATTCAGTAATTACTGATGAATGTCATCAATTTGAACGGTATATTCTTGAACAAAGGAATTCACTAATTACTGATGAATCGCATTATTTTGAACGGTATATGCTTGCACAAAGGAATTCAGTAATTACTGATAGATCTCATCATTCTGGACGGTATATGCTTGCACACAGGAATTCATTAATTACTGATGGATGGCATCATTCTGAACGGTATAGGCTTGGACAAAGGAATACAGTAATTACCGATGGATCGCATCATTATATGATTGCACAAATGAATTCAGTAATTACTGATGGATCGCATTATTTTGAACGGTATATGCTTGCACAAAGGAATCGAGTAATTACTGAGGATGGCATCATTTTGAACGGTATATACTTACACAAAGGAATTCAGTAATTACTGATGGATGGCATCATTCTGAACGGTATATGCTTGCAGAAAGGAATTGATTAATTACTGATGGATCGCATTATTTTGAACGGTATGTGCTTGTAGAAAGGAATTCAATAATTACTGATGGATCGCATTATTTTGAACGGTATATGCTTGCACAAAGGAAACATGTAGAATACTCTAATTAATCAATGAATGATACATTCGAATAATCTACAGTAATTGTTTTTGCTATTTGTAAAGTAGGACAAGTAACAAAAGTGCAATACTAACAAAATGAAAACTGTGCCTCATCATCATATCCAACATGGAAAGGTGTAGAGCTACCTTAACTAATTAGATTACTACAGAGTATGGAAAAGTGTAGAGCTACCGTAACTAATTAGATTACTACAGAGTATGGAACGCTGTAGAGCTACCGTAACTAATTAGATTACAACAGAGTATGGAAAGGTGTAGAGCTACCGTAACTGATTAGATCACAACAGAGTATGGAAAGGTGTTGAGCTACCGTAACTAATTAGATTACAACAGAGTATGGAAAGGTGTAGAGCTACCGTAACTAATTAGATTACAACAGAGTATGGAAAGGTGTAGAGCTACCGTAACTAATTAGATTACTACAGAGTATGGAAAGGTGTAGAGCTACCGTAATTAATTAGATTTCTACAGAGTATGGAAAGGTGTAGAGCTACCGTAACTAATTAGATTTCTACAGCATATGGAAAAGTGAAAGTATGGAAGTCGCTTACAAAGAATAATATTTTATTTAAATTTGACAATTATGTTCATTATTATTGGAACGTTACTTACTTAAAAAAACAAACAAACAAAAAAAAAAAAAACAAAAAAAAACTAACACTTAAAGTGAAGATCTACATGTACAAGAATCTGGGGATTGTAAAACGTGAATGGCTTGTTTGCTTTTCCAAGTTCCTGTTTAATTCAAAATTAAATAGACGTAACAATAGCAAAACCATGGTTGTATTTGGGCGCACCACTCATAGCTCAATCTCAGGCCCTTATTTGATAACTTTTTTTAACCTTTATTCCTAATTCGAACTCGAATTCAAAACATCTGCGATTTGCTATAATGACAGTCGTCAGCAAAAAATGTCTTTGCAATTATGCAAGAAAGGAGAGGAATATATATATATATATATATATATATATATATATATATATATATATATATATATATATATATATATATATATATATATATATAATACGAACTGACACAGATGTTATAAACTACATTCCTGTTCTCAGACTTTTTGATTGTAAGTCACTCTCTTTGGTAAAGAGTGTCATTAATGAAAGTCATGTGATTATATTGAAAGCCAACACTAGTAATGCTTCTTAATTTAAAACAATATTAACAGAATCGCTTGCTCAGTTTGGAACGTTCTTTTAAGCCCGAATTTAAGTTCATGCTCAAAAGCTGTTTTATGACTCACATGTCACATGCCAGGCCATATAGTCACAAAAACTGTTGTATGACCTACAGGCCTGACCATATAGTCACAAAAACTGTATTATGACCAACATGCCAAGACATATAGTCACAAAAATCTGTTTTATGACCTACAGGCCTGACCATACAGTCACAAAAACTGTATTATGACCAACATGCCAAGACATATAGTCACAAAAACTGTATTATGACCAACATGCCAAGACATATAGTCACAAAAATCTGTTGTATGACCTACAGGCCTGACCATACAGTCACAAAAACTGTATTATGAACAACATGCCAAGACATATAGTCACAAAAACTGTATTATGACCAACATGCCAAGACATATAGTCACAAAAATCTGTTTTATGACCTACAGGCCTGGCCATACAGTCACAAAAACTGTATTATGACCAACATGCCAAGACATATAGTCACAAAAATCTGTTGTATGACCTACAGGCCTGACCATACAGTCACAAAAACTGTATTATGACCAACATGCCAAGACATATAGTCACAAAAATCTGTTTTATGACCTACAGGCCTGACCATACAGTCACAAAAACTGTATTATGACCAACATGCCAAGACATATAGTCACAAAAACTGTATTATGACCAACATGCCAAGACATATAGTCACAAAAATCTGTTGTATGACCTACAGGCCTGACCATACAGTCACAAAAACTGTATTATGAACAACATGCCAAGACATATAGTCACAAAAACTGTATTATGACCAACATGCCAAGACATATAGTCACAAAAATCTGTTTTATGACCTACAGGCCTGGCCATACAGTCACAAAAACTGTATTATGACCAACATGCCAAGACATATAGTCACAAAAATCTGTTGTATGACCTACAGGCCTGACCATACAGTCACAAAAACTGTATTATGACCAACATGCCAAGACATATAGTCACAAAAACTGTATTATGACCAACATGCCAAGACATATAGTCACAAAAATCTGTTTTATGACCTACAGGCCTGGCCATATAGTCACAAAACTGTTTTATGACCCACATGCCTGGCCATAAAGTGACAAAATTGTTTTATGACACACAGACTCGCCCATATAATCACAAAACTGTTATATGACCCACAGGCCCAGCCATATAGTCGTAAAAGCTGACCTAAAAACTCGAAAATTGGAAACCATACTTATAGTCTCACAATATCAATTAAATTTGGCAAGAATGTCATAATAAACAATATCAATTAAATTTGGCAAGAATTTAGACATAAACAAAACACGATATCAATTAAATTTGGCAAGAATTTAGACATAAACAAAACAATTAAATTTGGCAAGAATTTTGACATAAACAAAACAATTAAATATGGCAAGAATTTAGACATAAACAAAACACGATATCAATTAAATTTGGCAAGAATTGTTAACATAAACAAAACAATTTAATTTGGCAAGAATTTTGACATAAACAAAACAATTAAATATGGCAAGAATTTCGACATAAACAAAACAATTACATTTGGCAAGAATTTAGACATAAACACAACGATTACATTTGGCAAGAATTTAGACATAAACAAAACAATTACATTTGGCAAGAATTTAGACATAAACACAACGATTACATTTGGCAAGAATTTAGACATAAACAAAACAATTAAATTTGGCAAGAATTTAGACATAAACAAAACAATTAAATTTGGCAAGAATTTAGACATAAACAAAACATGGTAATCAAACATATTTATCGATGCTAACTTTACTAATTTTTTTCTCATTTGAGCACAAGTTAAATTTATATAATCAGAGTGTTTATTGACTATGGGGCCAGGTAGTTGATTTTATCATGAAAATGAAAACATGACACATGACTGGCAACTTTAATATTTATCCCCCAGGTAAAGAAAGTGGAATAGAAGGGGTTCACATACACGGAAGAATAGCTAAAAAGATAAGTTATATTACCAACAAAATATAAGCTATACAGAAAGAAGAAAAGAAAAAACAACAACAACAGCAAAAACAGACAACGGAGACCTCCCCCCCCCCAGCCCTACCCACCACCCACATACACACACAACGTGCACTGAAACATATTTTAAGGGGGTGGGGGTGTTATATATAGATATAAATGGTACTGCGTTGACACGATCTATGGATGATAGAGTCCATATTGAAGTTACGTTCTATGCGGCCTCATTCTTTTACAATTTATCATAGTGGAGAATGTATCGCCTTTGAAGGTCACCAAACTGTTATTTTACTTCGCTTTCATTAAGGAAATATATTGTAATGAAGGTTCAGGTTTATGTTTTAGCTGATGTTGAAGACGCATTCTGCAAGACGCTCTCAATAATGAAACATGACCGGAATAGTAATGAAATAAGAACCTCTTGTAGAATTAATATAGGTCTGTGTAAAATAACAATACTTTTCATTTCTTTTTCTTTTTTTCCAAAACCAATAGACAGGGCTCGGATTCTTTTCATGTCACAAATACATGATGTCGTTAATGAACATAATTAAAAGACTGATTAACTATAAAATTACTATGTACAGTTTATGGTGAAGGATATTCCGATATTATATATATATATATATATATATATATATATATATATATATATATATATATATATATAAATATATATTTTTATATATATATATATATATATATATATATATATACATACATACATGGAAGCAATTCAATACAAGATAATTAGTTGTCAGACTTGTTTTAACGACTATAGATCAGATGTGTGATAACACAATGACCATAGACCAGATGTGTGATAACACAGCGACCATAAATCAGATGTGTGATAACACAATGACCATAGACCAGATGTGTGATAACACAGCGACCATAGATCAGATGTGTGATAACACAGCGACCATAGATCAGATGTGTGATAACACAGCGACCATAGATCAGATGTGTAATAACACAACGACCATATATCAGATGTGTGATAACACAAAGGTTTTCATAAAAGAAAACAAGATATATATCCACAGATGTCGTGATGAGTGCTACAACAGGCCGTACATACAGTCTTTGACGAGTGCTTCAACAGACTGTACTACAATCTTTGATGTGCTTCAACAGGCTGTACATACAGTCTTTGACGAGTGCTTCAACAGACTGTACTACAATCTTTGATATGCTTCAACAGGCTGTACACACAGTCTTGATGAGTGCTTCAACAGGCTGTAATACAGTCTTGACGAGTGCTTAAACAGGCTGTACATACAATCTTGATGAGTGTTTCAACAGGCTATACATACAATGTATGTATTACTCAGTCATCAAAATCTTGCTACTGTAAATACTTTCAGACTATTTGGATCACTTTATTGAGTTTCTACAGCGTAACATAATACTTCTGTTATCAGCCTTATGGTTCTATATGTAAAACATGAAATCAAAAGGATATTTTGGCATCTAAATTATCTCTTAAATTACTATATTATTGATCGAGATAGTTACAAAAAAGGTTGATTTAGTTTTCCATTTGAAAGAAATCTATACTTTATCTGAGAATGCATCAGAAAGGTGATTGCAATCTGTAAAAAGCACACACACACACACACACACACACACACACACACACACACACACAAGCACACAAATATTATGCTTAAGAGAGAAATATGGGAAATTATTGGTGAAATATTTTGCCATATTCCTTCACTCCTGGATTTCATTCACAGCTTAAAATATATCCTTATATTTTAACATGTGAAAATATGACTCACATCATGCCAGGCGACTGATGAATATATGTTCCTGCAGGAGTTACACTTGAAGCAAGAAAAACGAACATTTTGTGAGATATATCAATAAATTGAGACCGCATTACCTTTGGGGCATGGAACTCAATTGCCGTAAAAGGGCCGTTATAACTGCATTACCTTTGGGGCATGGAACTCAATTGCCGTAAAAGTGCCGTTATAACCGAAAACACCAAAACTTGAGTCGCGTCTCTATGAAGTTATGTTCAATGTACTACCTTGCTCAATCGAACTTCCTTTGTGGTCAGATATGGTAAAATATTTTATAAAATGTCACAAATATAATTTATTGCAACATATTAGGTCATCCAAAACCTACCTTTCTCTCAATCACTTCTATTTGTATTGTTCGTCTATGAATACAGTTAAAAATGAGATTAACTTACGAAACTGTGTTTAAGAGGAGGTGGTGTGTAGGGCGAGTTAATCTTCTAAACTAATATTCAGAAACAAAATTGTTATATAATAGATAAAGTTAGTACCGGGTATATTTCGTTATGTGGTACAAAATCGCAAAATCGATAATTTTGAATTCGTGTCTTCGCCACTCGTTATAATAGCGGATCCCACCTCCTAAGGACGGAATGAATCAATCTAACCTGCTAAAATATCAAATTTACCTGGCGCCAGAGCAAAGATGATCATGCCTACCAATGAGTGTTGCACGTCCTGTAAAGTTTTGTTTCTTATTTTGCCAATTGTCTCCGTATGCATTAATATTAATTCTGTGTATATACTGAAAATTCCATTTTCTCCGTATACATTAATATTAATTCTGTGTATATACTGAAAATTCTATTTTCAAAAATGACCGAAAAATGTTGCAGTTATAACAATCTAAATGTGTTTGGCTAAACAGCAGACCGACGATCTATAAGCGTGTATGTTTTTTCAAAATGCATCATGCCTTGCCCAGCGATAGTATTGGTCGGCAGTTTTATGTATCGACAGATGTTGAAGTTTGACTGACATACAACGATATGTTAATTTTACTGTATTATTTAATTGAAAAATATATAACACATTTATATTTACATATATTTACATGTACACTTTTATATATGTTTAGATGTGTGTGTACATGCGGGGCGATTAAAAAGTTACATTGATACATATAACTTTGCTCAAAAATAAAAGAGACCAAACATTTTGAAATAACCCCACATTCAAATATAATGTTTAATCGATTTAAGAATAGCCAAACAACACCGGAACTTGAGGTTTATTCATCCGCAATCGAAAAGTTCGGGCAGTTGTTTGTTCCTTGATACCAGTTTTAGACAACAGTTGCGTAAGACCTTAAACAGTTGTAAACTCAGCAAATAAAGTGACGCTAAATATTTACAGGAAGAAACAAAAATCAAGAAGCTAACAAAATAATAGTTAAGGTAGATTACGACAGTAAGAACCTTGAGTATATTGAGGAAAGTCAAACTTTCTATCCAATTCCATTGACCCATGAAGGCGCTTAAGACAAATATTCCATCATACATATATTTAAACAGTATCTCGCTCTTCAAGAGTTAGGTGTGACATTATATTTGCATTATTTGCATTTCCGACAAGAAGAAAAACATTTGAATGCCTATTCACGTTATTTAATGATGAATACAGGAATTATCCTGCATTTAAACAAAACCATCGAAAGATTTAATTAAAATAACAAATAATTAAAGAGATCGACAACCCATAACAATGTATATTATGTCGATAATCGGGGTCAGAACATTTTCGTATCACTCAAAGTAATTTTTTTTTAAAGAATTGAGTTAGGAATTGTTAAATATGTTGTTCTGAAGAAAAGTGAATCAAACCAATTGATTAATGGATAAAAGACTTGTAGGATTTAAATTAAAGCATCGCATGCAAGTGTAGCATTAATGACTGTCGAAATCGTGGCATGCATTGTTATCATGTCGATTGATATTAAACCTTGATTCTCAAAGGCTACCCCGATTGTGTGAAGTACATTGCACACTAATACTTTTTCTACTGTTTTTTTTTTAAAAAAAATATAAAAAGTCCTTACTGGTTTTTTTTAAATATAAAAAGTCCTTACTGTTTTTTTTTTAAAATATAAAAAGTCCTTACATCAGTCCTTTATGTACCTTACCTCTGCAAGACATGACAACTTTAAACCGTATTTGGCATTTTCTGTTGTCAATAAAAAAAAGTACATTTGTATGGTGTTGACGCATTCTTACATGAGAGTGTCATTATACCGATTGAATAATATAGCCTATTGTTTCGCAGATAATAAACCAAACAAGTTTCATTTCGTTCAATTTTCTTCTCCATCACAACAATATAGTTGTCAGTACTGAGACATTTCGGTTGAGATACAGGTTCAAAAGTTATTATTTGCAACTTTACATTAGAAAATTACATGTCGTTCAAGTTTATTATTTTGTAATGGATACTGACATTCAATGATATAAGAGTATATACGCTAATGAATACTGACATATATAAGAGTATATACGCTAATAGATACTGACTTATATAAGAGTATATACGCTAATGAATACTGACATATATAAGAGTATATACGCTAATGAATACTGACATATATAAGAGTATATACGCTAATAGATACTGACTTATAAAAGAGTATATACGCTAATGAATACTGACTTATATAAGAGTATATACGCTAATAGATAATGACTTATATAAGAGTATATACGCTAACGAATACTGACATATATAAGAGTATATACGTTAATAGATACTGACTTATATAAGAGTATATACGCTAATGAATACTGACATATATAAGAGTATATACGCTAATAGATACTGACTTATAAAAGTGTATATACACTAATAGATATTGACATATATAAGAATATATACGCTAATAGATACTGACTTATATAAGAGTATATACGCTAATGGATACTGACATTCAAGGATATCATTTAATGTATAAGAGTATATACGCTAATGGATACTGACATTCAAGGATATCATTTAATGTATAAGAGTATATACGCTAATGGATACTGACATTCAAGGATATCATTTAATGTATAAGAGTATATACGCTAATGGATACTGACATTCAATGATATCATTTAATGTATAATCGGATCCAGTAATGTGTAACTTTAAGATTAAATTGCACGAAAATAATAACAAAACTGTAGAATAATTGAAGGCGGAAATGTTTATAGTGCAGTTGGGTTTTGTACAGTGCCGGATTAAGCTAGTGCGGGGCCCTGTAGCATATGTTATAAAGGGGCCCTAAATTAAAAGAAACCCACATAAATATTAAAACACTTGAAAGTGCGGGGCCCGTAGCATATGCTACTTTTGCTACTAGGATAATCCGGCACTGGTTTTGTATGCCAAGTTGATTCCTGTGCATTTAGAAACGTAATCAAAAGAGATGTTTCTTGGAGGTATGCATAGAACTGTGCAAAGTGCACATATTTGGTTCCCGTGCATAATATTCTGAAAACTGATGGCAAAATGAACCCTTTGACGCTTATGGTGTTTATTCAATCATTCTCCACCTGTTTTGTAACATTTCAATTGAAAAGAGAGAAGGGGTTGTTAAGTTGTATTGTTACCATATACTCCAATCGACAACAGATGTCATCCAACTCATCAATTATTTTCAAACACAAGTCATGGCAAGATTATTAAATGCAATTCAGGAACTCAGTTTAATATTACATGATAAATGTACCAGCGCATGTCTCTGAGACATTTGCTGAAACTTGGGCCTTATTCTAATAATCTGTCTAATTGTGTGTGTGTGTGTGTGTGTGTGTGTGTGTGTGTGTGTGTACAAACATATATATATATATATATATATATATATATATATATATATATAGAGAGAGAGAGAGAGAGAGAGAGAGAGAGAGAGAGATGTGTGTGGAGAGAGAGAGAGCGAGAGAAATAAGGAGAAAGAGAGAGAGGGAGAGAGAGAGGGAAGGAGAGAGAGGGAGGGAGGCAGAGCGTTTGTCGTATGAAAGTTCAGTGCACCATTGCGAAGGTACACATGAACTCAATCAATGATCAGATTTCTAAAGTCATGTTTAGATGGATTTATAAAAGCTTAGCGCGGTAGACATGACTTATTACCTCTAAGATTAAATATAATTTCAGTTATATTGGATAGGGATCAGGATTCAGTTGATGCTAAGTTGATAAACTGTAACAATTTCATACAGAAAAGTTGTATTATTGAAATGATGGCTGAAAAAACTAAAAAGAAATAAATATTTTGCAATTTAGCTCCCCATGTTCTGTCCAACTTGTTTTTCATACATAACTGACGGATTAATAAAATGTATAGAATTTTCATCTTACTATTATGTTTGGAAAAGAAACAAAGAAAAAGGTTAACTTGAGAACAAAAATACATGGCTCGAAACTAACTTAAAAAACTAAGGAAATAAAACTACAATATTTTTATTTAAAGATTATATCTGTAGATGACTAAAGCATATTAAAAACCTGGCCACATACTCCCATGCTTGGTTGAAGCCTTGATGATGAAAAATTGTATGCTATAAAAGTCACTGATTTATAATCTCGCATCGCGTGATTTAGGGTGATATTTCGTGATAAATCCTGGGACTGATTGTCGCGAGGACTAAAGAGACATTGTAAAATATTTCAGTAACAATCCGCCCCGCCCAACTGAGGAATACTTTCTGCATTAAAAACTAACCTAGCAATTTTTAAGAATTGATGCCAGTTTTGTTTTGAAGATTGATGCAAAATTATTGATCATTAACATTCGAGAAGATATCCGGAAAATAGCACAAATATGCATTGCTAATCTTTTGGCACTGATAGCACCAATCACTCAAAGTCAGTAACTACTAGTATACATCTTACTAAAGTCTGAGTGAAATGAATGTCAAACCTAAAAATTTACACTGCATTTTAACCGACTGATTGAAACTAATAATGTTTCGTTTGGCAAGTACTTTACAACATCGAACAGTCCAAGCAACGCGGTCACAATTATTTGGTTCGAGTTTTCGGTAGTTTCGAGTTGTACATGGTCTCAAGCCTGAGTATGAGTTACACTGGAGCTGGGCGGGTCCTTCGAGTGATGCCAAGTATTCGGGTGTTTAATGTTTGAGAAATCGAAGCATTGCTATATATAATCCGTCGATACGCTTCCCACCAATTCAGTGCATTCTGAACCACATACAGAACACGATAAATTCCTCAATCAAAGGTCAAATGGCATCAGATTTGGAAATAGCCGAACATTCTTTGCGCGCATATAAAAATGATACAATTTATAATTTTTCAACATTATAAAATCAAAAAGAGATTCGCAGAAACAGATATCCAAATGTAGACCAGATTAAACTTCTTAAACTTCTTCATGAGTTTTATTGTGAAAGACATGTACACTTTTAAACTGATCACTTTTTATTTTTTTATATTTAATCGGTCAGCATTTATTTTACTACTTCTGTCTAATTTATATATGCACAATTTGATGGGAAGTATTTTCCTTGTAATTTACATTTTTTCCTGTAAAATGTATTAGTAAATATTACAGATTCAACGATGATGACACTCACTTTCATGTAGCAATATCATCTGCCTCCTCAACTATACTGATTTAAATTATGTATTTAGTAAGTATTCATGTCACAATATCATCTGCCTCCTCAACTATACTGATTTAAATTATGTAGTTAGTAAGTATTCATGTCACAATATCATCTGCCTCCTCAACTATACTGATTTAAATTATGTAGTTAGTAAGTATTCATATCACAATATCATCTGCCTCCTCAACTGTACTGATTTAAATTATGTATTTAGTAAGTATTCATGTCACAATATCATCTGCCTCCTCAACTGTACTGATTTAAATTATGTATTTAGTAAGTATTCATGTCACAATATCATCTGCCTCCTCAACTGTACTGATTTAAATTATGTATTTAGTAAGTATTCATGTCACAATATCATCTGCCTCCTCAACTATACTGATTTAAATTATGTATTTAGTAAGTATTCATGTCACAATATCATCTGCTTCCTCAACTGTACTGATTTAAATTATGTATTTAGTAAGTATTCATGTCACAATATCATCTGCCTCCTCAACTATACTGATTTAAATTATGTATTTAGTAAGTATTCATGTCACAATATCATCTGCCTCCTCAACTGTACTGATTTAAATTATGTATTTAGTAAGTATTCATGTCACAATATCATCTGCCTCCTCAACTATACTGATTTAAATTATGTATTTAGTAAGTATTCATGTCACAATATTATCTGCCTCCTCAACTATACTGATTTAAATTATGTATTTAGTAAGTATTCATGTCACAATATTATCTGCCTCCTCAACTGTACTGATTTAAATTATGTATTTAGTAAGTATTTAGTGCAGTAAGCACTTTGGTTAAAGTATGCGTCAACATGGTCGTGTAGACACTTGTATTGGTCTGAATTGAAATAGTAATTGTTGTTTTAAGATATAATACTAATATCATTTACCAAAGTCTATTCATTCATTCACTAATATCACTAATATCATTTACCAAAGTCTATTCATTCATTCACTAATATCACTAATATCACTAATTCACTAATATCATTTACCTGATTGTTGAGTCATCTGCTCCTTTGTTGCCATCATAAATTCCATACGAAATGTATCAATTGCTATGGACCTAAACTATGGCAGCTGGGCACTAAACTCAGACAAGAAAAGCGGACGTCATCATTGCCAGTGAAATGTATTAAAAAACAAAATTTTCCCCAAATACGCGGCGATTCATCGCGATAGCTACCGCAAGCATTTATGTGCCCCCTGGGATGGGACCTGGCTACTATAGTCCCTTTGTATACTTATATGCCACAGAAAGGGACCCATCTGCTGTCTCAGCCCTGCACTCTGTATTGTTAGAGGCTTGCAGTGGGTTAACCACAGTGGCGGCGCGACGGAGGGTTCGGGTGTAAGCAATTGCCCCCAGGCGCCTGGCACCCAGCGAGGGGGGGGGGGGCGCCGTCGGGTTATTTGTGGCAAATTGGGGGCACCACTAAGAACATTGCCCCCGGGGCGCTACTAAAGAACATTGCTCCCGGGCGCCTCGAACCCTCGAGCTGCCACTGGTTAACAAGGTATGTATACATTCTTAGATTATGTGTGTTCATATCGGCGTCAATCTGAATGAAATTGGTAGACATTTATATAGAACCACAGTCCCTCGCCACCACCACCAGACCAGACTACATACTATTTTACCCAGACTACAAAACTGGAATACTCCGATAAAGTACCTGAAGGAACTACAATAATTATCATAATCATCATCATTATCATCATCATCATCATCATCATCATCATCATCATCATCATCATCATCATCATCATCATCGTGCATTACATTCAGTCGAGTTTACACTTTGACCACACCTCATGGCCTCGTCTAAAACTGTCAACGTACTTTAACACTGATTTTGTCGGATGTATTTCCTTGAGCGGTTATATAATGATCTTGCAAGGAATATTGATCGATGAGAAGCGAAATAAGCCGAACAATCGCCATTTAAAGGTATGTGCAATCAGATTCTCAAAAATGACACCTATATAGCTATATTGGTACAGCACGCTTACAGGATCTGTATAACATTTACTTCAGAGATCAGCACTAAGTCATTGATGCAATATATTTTCTCCATGTTGACTGTCCGTAAAATTGAAAACGCGTGAAAAGTACAAAATATATCTACAAATTGGAAAGTCTGCATAACGTAGGTGAGTTGAATTTAAGTAGGAACTTGTGTATTTGCATTTTAAAATTTTTATATGTCTACCATAAAAATGTTATTTTTTGTTAGCATCATTTTTATATGCATCCATAAAAGGAATTACTCAGTCTAATAATAGCAAACACGTGCTTTTCTGTGAGTGAATTGGTGCAATTATCAGGGTCCTGCTGTAATCATTTGCAGGTCAGGACCTGTTAACCTAGGGTCAGGACCGGTTAACCTAGGGTCAGGACCAATCACATCTTGTCACGTGCTATTACATTTACTGGGCAGCGGCTGTGTTGTTGTTTCTCCAAAGTGATTGTTTGTGAACTACTGAAATATGGGGAAAAAGTTTGAAAACAATTTAAACAAAATATGGAAAATTATTATACAAGAATATGTCCAAGAATCACTTAAAAAATATATCGTCTCGCAATGGTTTTGACTTTAAAATATTGTAGAAAATTGAATTTACTGCTTGAATAGGTTGAGCAAACGGACTACACTTGATCTCGTTCCCTACCCTTATATTGACTTTTTATAACGTCAACGAATTTAGGTAATTCAGCAACTAGTTTGGGACTCACTGGTGGGTGGGCTGGAGGGTGCTACAAGAGAGAAATGTTAAACTAGTAACACTCTCTGTGCTGGAAAAAAATACACACATACGCATACACACGCGCACAATGTCGCATATTTCCCAGTTCTGATTAGAAACAGTTTATTGTCTGGTATTTGCATATACTAAACTACATTATGTGGGTGAAAATTTCGAGCAAAACCGACTATCTAAGCTGTTGCCTAAGTAGAAATATGACGAACGATCTTTGTAGATTTAGTACTGTAGAAGTAAAAGGCAAAGCATTATGGGTAGACCTCAAGACGCGAAAGGAAAGGAAAATAAGGTCAAACAACTGTGGGGCAAAAAAACACACAACAACAACAACAAAAAAACAAAAACAAACAAACAAAAAAAACAAAAAACAAGCAAACAAGCAACTAAAACTCTTAAGCGTTTGGAATGATGTCAAAGGTTTTATTGTTCTTCCTGGGCCGCGGTGAACTCTTGCTCTTTGTCCCTCTAATTAATCGATACCAAGCTCTTTCATGAGCTACACTTTGCGTTATCCTCTGCCAAAATACCAATTCATATATGGATGAATCAGTTCCTATGTGAATGAACCGTACATGTGTTAGCCATAAACAAATTCTACATTGCCTTCGTGCAAACTCTAGGATTCATCAAAATTGTAAACCTGTACTTAGCTACACTGAAAAATGCACAATTGATCAAAACGTTTGCTCGGGCTGTAAATTGTAGCGTGCATGTCAAGATAAACTACCTCGTACACAATGATTTACATTGTTATATCTGCCAGTAGCCGGGGGCTGGGAGATGGCTAGGGGTGAAGGAACGTTCTGAATCGCTGTAAGGTTTGGCTGAATAATACTAACATACCATTTCCTGGAAAGGGTATCCATTTCTGTAAACGTGTGGGTGAAGTGTATAACCAATTCAATGCAATGTATTACAAAAACACAACCTTACGTTTCATAGATGTGACCTTTTTCGAGTGTGTGAGGGTTTAGCTGGTGTTATAAGGTACAGCAACACAGGTAGGTTATTTTGGTATTGATGCATTTGGAGTGAAGTGTGTTGCCCATGAACACACCATGGTAGCCGGCCAGAGCAAGTTCCGATGGTAGGATTCGAACATGCACCGCTTCAGTCACGAGTATGACACGCTAGCCACCGAGTCCCCGAGTTTAGGAGGGATCGTGAAAGAGCACTCTCATGTATCAAGTATATGTGCTTAGACCACACACTAATTTTATCATCCAGTTGAAAGTAATGAATCCACATCCCTTATGTAAGCATGTCGCCTTGTCTGATTATCTCTTTGCCCGCGCATAAAACAGGTGATTAAAAAAAATACTAAATCCTTTAACTTCCTAATATAATAATAATAATAATAATAGTAATAATAATAATAATGAGGACTTAGTACAGCGCTTAATCTTTAGAAGCTCTAAGCGCTTTACAATATTAGTTAACACATAAGGATATATATATATATGGACACGATTACAAAAAAACAAGCACCATGAAATTACAACAACAAAAAATATGCTGAAAATAATTAAGCTACGGAAACATTGCTAAGTCTTAAGTCTGTTATTGCAGTCGAAATAGGTGAGTTTTAACAGCACTCTTGAATGAGATCACAGTGTCATTGTGTCTGAGTTCAACAGGCAATTCGTTCCAGGTAGCTGGACCTTGTTACGCAAAAGAACGTTGTCCGTAGGACTTGGTTTTGATAGTGGGAATAATGAGAATACGAGTGTCGGAAGAGGAGCGTAAGTATCTGGAAGGGGTGTACACGTGGGTGAGGTCCGGTAGGTATTTTGGACTGGAGGCAGCCAACGAAATGTAGCATAGAGAACAGATTTTCTGTTTTATTCTGGCGCGAACAGGTTACAAGTGGAGGGTACATAGCAGGGGGCGAGGGGGGGGGGGAGTGCTCGGTTCTTGGTACTCGAAGGATGATCCGAGCAGCTGTGTTTTGAATTTTTGAACAGCAGAATATCAGAAATGTATGCAAGGTAAAGAGCCATATACTTAATTCGCCTAGATAGAGATTGTGTCAGTTAAACGAGTTGATTCTTATATTCCTTTTTATAGATTTCCTACCAAATTCTTAAGAGCATTCTAAAAATATCTTACAAGAGTGATTTCATACTATTAGCAATAAAACCAATTTGTACAGTAAACATTTCATCTGCAAAATGGTATACACCTTTATACACCTTTATCACCAGAAAATCAGGAAGCCTACCCAATGTAATGTAAAAGACTACAGTAAATCTGAAGCCCACCCAATGTAATGTAAAAGACTAGTGTCGATCAAAAGCGTTTCAACTCCTTTTGCGGCCAGAAGACACTGTTAAAAGTTGAATTCCAAACTACTAAGAATCTCTCATCGTATGTGAAATGTGAAATATGAATTAGAGCATTCATTTTGAGAATGTATGTATATTTGTATGTCCGTATGTATGTATGTCTCTGTCTTTATGTATGTATGTATGTATGTATGTATGTATGTATGTATGTATGTATGTATGTATGTATGTATGTATGTATGTATGTATGTATGTATGTATGTATGTATGTATGTAAGTAGATTTGTAGATCTTCCAAGTTTCAAAATTCTTCAATTTACATACATACATACATACATACATACATACATACATACATACATACATACATACTGAGTTAAAGAGAGAATTGTGGGTGTGTGCTTCTTCATTACATTTTCAATGCAATTAAAACTGTACACAAAATACGTGTCTTTAATGAGTAACAGACTCGGGACTCGAGGATGGTAGACGAAACTGTTCCCAAATCGAGTATTTTGTTCACGTAATGATAATAACTAGGTTTGACATTACGTCATAAGCTTTCATATTTGCCATCCTTAAATTTACTTTCAGCCATTTCCTCATTAATGAAATGTATTTCAGAAAAGGATTTCATGAAAAAAGTTAAAAATTCACAAAAATCTTTGTGTATCTCTAAAATAGTCATCTTGTTAAATTTGCATTTGAAATTGTATGCCAAGAAAATTTATTTTATTGTTGTTTTTATTTTTTAGCTGCTAATCTTACAATATGTCAAAATTTGTGCTTTCTTCATTCACTAAACTATGTAAAACATCACACTGCCATTTTGCTGTACTATATATTATTATATAACCAAATGTTTTACCAGAACTGTAGGATAGGAATTCGAGCATTCCGATCGATGGGTTTGAAACTATTACTTCTAGTTTAAATGTACATAAGATAAAACACAAGGTAATCCAGTAATTTCTTACACTTTTTTGGCTCAAAAATTTAACCTGACCGAGTTTGCTCTATCTTGGAAATCGTGTTATTATTTGGCTATTATTACCCATTTCCGAGAGAGAGAGAGAGAGAGAGAGAGAGAGAGAGAGAGAGAGAGAGAGAGAGAGAGAGAGAGAGAGAGAGCGTAATGCAAATAGATCATGAGAGAGAAAAGAAAAAAGACTTAGGAAGCAAAACAATAAATACGTGGTTAGCCTAATCATCCACTTTCACTTCCAGACAGCTATTGTTCCAATCCAGCTTCAATATTTTTTTGCATTTTTTTTAGTCAGCTACCCAAAACGTCTTCCGAGTTTTCAGACATTTGTAACTCTTTCGCCTGACCTCTGCAACTGAGATTTTAGGCAAAATTTGGCAACTTACGTCACGATCGCTAAGTCCATATCGCATTCGTTTGTATCATGGTTCTAGAATATACTGCGCGAAAACTTCAATATAATATTTTCCTATTTTAAGATACACAAAGAGAGAAAGAAATTAAAGCGAATTGATAAATAAAGTCGAGTAAAGACGAGATTGCTTGACTTTGATTTATGAAACAAATGGTACTGTTTCATAGTGAAAAAGTCGCACGGTACATATCAAAGCGATTTCAATACACAAGTGGGATATGGTACAAAAGAAGAGGTGTTTCAGATGAGTGAAACTTGTATTAATTGCTGATTAGGGCTTGTAATTAATGGGAGGGTGAGGAGAACTTCGTTTTGGGAATGTTCTTGAAATACAATTATAGTGTGGCAAACGGTTTTCGAGGTACCATATATGGACTGAGCCACCAAAGGTGCCAAATTTGGCGTAAGATCTCACAGGCAGATGGCATGCGCGAGATTTAAAAATGTCTTACAACTCGTAAGACGATTTGTGTAGCTCACTAAAAAGGAAGCAAGTAGGCAAAATATTCACACCGGTCTGGAACGATAACTGTCTCGAAATGTAGATGGATAATCAGGCTAACCACACATTTACTATTTTTTCTCCTGAATGAAGGTAAGCCCTTTAAAAGACTTGCCATCGAAAAGGTTGCAAAAATTTTTTTTTTTTTTTTTTTTTTTTTTTTTTTTGCACATGATTTATTGCATAACGTTCTGTCTTGGAAATGGACAGTAAAAGCAAAATAATAAAAAAATTCCAAGACAGAGGAAACTTGGTCTAAAAGTTGCCTACCCCAATTTAAATGGTCTATAAGTCCAAAATGAGCCCCAGCACACCTTTTGTAAACTATAACCTTCTAACATTTGAAAAGCTACAATATTGAAATTAACCATTTTTGGAAACCCAACACATCCACTGACAATTACACACATCCACTGACAATTACAACTGAATTAAATTCCAGTCTAAGATGACCGTTTCGTAAAGATCTATTTTGTTAGACATGTTTTTGGTACCTAAATCCGGAAAACCTCATTTAAACTCCCAGTGTTTAGCTACGAATTGGATTTAACAAACTGTGTTTAAAGGTAACTTTACAAAGACACAAGAAGCAAGTACTATTGATGTTTTCCTTACTTAAAACAATACGTACGAACACATCAATTGTGACTATTGAGTCAGTCTCAGTCACGTGGATGATCAATGGCAAGCTGTTATTTGAAGCAAATAAAAAATACAACTATGGATACAAACATATTATAGCATTGATCTATAGTTTGTTTTCGAGTTTCCTGGCATGAAAAATGGTGTTTTTTTCTCAGCATTTTCTTTCCTTATTTTTGTTTTGCCAGTCATAAATCATCTTGGCACAAAAATGTGCAAACTTGAGCTTTAGGAATTTTGGAAGCTGAAGATAAAGCTGATAAATGTTTAATATTTTGTAACAAGTGGGCTTGGTAGTAACATGTCGGCATATTTAAATAATTAACATTTTCAAAACGGAATTTTACACTTATCACAAAACGGTGGATATAATTATACAAGAGTGAGCCGGTAAGCTGCGAGGTGCCCGTATATCCAAATAAATAAGGATTATTTCACGTTGGCTTGGCAGCGCTTATATCCTCTGTTTATTAGTTCTTAGCCACCATGGGGAACTGTGATATTAAAATCTGTAATCAGGATTACAATTGTACCAAGACAGATTCAAAGAGAATTTATTGGTATTCGCAACACGTGCCATGAAGCGTTTAACCAACATTCCTTTCATATAGCAGTGT
Organism: Margaritifera margaritifera; assembly: GCA_029931535.1. Lineage (NCBI taxonomy): Eukaryota > Metazoa > Mollusca > Bivalvia > Unionida > Margaritiferidae > Margaritifera > Margaritifera margaritifera. The sequence continues at coordinate 224,678 of JAQPZY010001233.1, read as the reverse complement.
TGTATAGAGTTGAGAAAACTTAAAACTATTTACAACATTAATTGAGGAATATTAAATAAGCTTAAATACTTGGCAATTGACTGGTTGATCGGAATAAAACGTTGTAGATCTTAGGCACGTATTTGACATGTGCGTGAAAGTGAATGACAGTTATTGGAGAATGTAATTTATTTTTGATTAAAGTTGTACAATATGTTTCTTCGATTGTATAATAAAAATGAATATAAAACGAATGAAAAAACCCCACTATCCAGTACATTGTATCGTTTGGACAAATGATTGGCGTATTTTCTAAGAGAGATAGAGAGAGAGATAGAGAGAATCAAACACGTAGTGAAAATTAAAGATATTTATCCCCGTGACACATATTATTTAAATGATATCATAATAACTGAAATTACTGGTAATTTCCATATATTAATGTGGAAATATCTTTCTTGTAAGAGGAAGTGTTTATATTTCCCTGCTACAAAATAAATTACATGTAATTTTAATGGCCTGGGGATATTTTGCATTGCCAATCTGCTTTTAATTAAAGGAAACTGTATCGATTTTGAAATAAGGCTGACAGTTTCTTCCGGCGCGAAAAGTGTCTTTTTCTCCGGAATTTAATTACTTGTGCTATGTACAATAGCATGACAACGGACACTTTCATCGTCATATCAATTTGTTTCAAAATTGAAATTGGACTGAAAAATTAAGGACAGAGTTAAAAGTGTGTGCTTTGTGAGGCTTTACTTCACAGTTTATTACGAGGCGGTTCCAGAGAAAAATGTCATAGAGGATATTATATGAATCAAAATGTTGAAAGATGATGATGGCCATGGTTAATTCAGAGAGAGAAAGAGACAGACAGAGACAGAGAGAGACTTTGGATTGTGTGGGCACAGGGTCTAATGAGCTCTCTTTTTACCGTTTTCATAAAAGGATTACAGAAGGATACCAGGTTATCAAGTTATTCTAAAGATTAAATTTGTTTGCATAGTTTTTCATTGTAGTGATTGTGTAGAGGATCATGTCTATCTCAGGCTACAGAGACAATGCGTGTTTTATTCTTTATGTCCTTCTCTCGGTTTTTATTTTCCTTGTTCTCTCTCTCTCTCTTTATTTCTTTGCATGTCCGCTCCCCTCTGTATGTCTCTCAGAACAAGTGCATTTGCACCGCGTTGTTATTTAAGTACTCAGATAGAACGATTGCACGCAGAGATTATATTATATATTTTCCTTAGAAAGTTAGAAGATTTGCGGTGTAACATTTATAAGTATCCTCTTGCGGTAGAACTACTCCTCAAAGTTCAAAACCAAACTGTGCGAGTTGTACTCTGAGATCTTGAATGGAATCGAATTGGCGGACATGAGCTCAGTAATTCTTTAATTTAAAAGCGAGACAAACACGCTGAAATAGTGCTCTGATTGAGTTGATTGAATGACAAAGGTAAAGTAAAGCAAAGAGTTGTCAAGCACTAATTCGAAACTGCGGGAACAACTGAGTAAGTTCGATGCACTAATCAAAATTGTAGCTTCCCGCCAAGACATTGCACATTCAACGAGGTCTCAAGACTAAGATCGCGAATTCTGGTCGAAAATCTCGCGTACCAACAAAACACTTATGATGCATGCGGTCATTGTCAAAGGAGCATATAAAATGTTAACCCCTGAAAATTTAATTAGTAAAAAATAAAAGAAAAAAAACCCCCAATATCAGCAACACCACAAAGCGCAGGACAACAATCCGCTCTAATGAAAACACCACCGTCAAATTCAAATGAAATTATAATGCTGCAATTTCCACGAGACACATATCAGTAGCCGAAATCTCAAAACAAGTTAGTATCAATACTCATTCTACTTCAGTTTCAGACAGCACCCCACTAGTCATGATTCTGACGATGAAATACAGTTTTTATTGGTGTTATCAGGCGGAGGGCAGGTATGTACTTTGTGAGTGGAATTGACAGAGTTCTACACGTGCTGGTATCCTTTCACACTTCTTGCAAAATGGAGTAAAGATTAGCTCATTTAGACTCTATGCACGGGTTAATATGTACAAAGTCAATATGCAAACATTCTTGAACCATACGATTGTGATTGACCTGAAGGCAGATACTGCAGTTATTGGAAAACATCTAGTCAAAGACAAATCAGACATTTACCCTAAACAATAGTATAATTTGTTCAGTGTATAGTTTAAGGTATGCATATTTCTTTACAAGTGTATATTTTACAGGAAGTATTGATGGGTTTTCTTTATCATTTTTTTGTCACCCTAGCGCATAATATGTATAAAATATATAATATGTATAATATGTATAACATGTATAATATTTATAATATGTATAACATGTATAATATGTATAATATGAATAACATGTATAGTATGTATAATATGTATAACATGTATAATATGTATAACATGTATAACGTATATGTATAATATATATAACATGTATAGTATATATAACATGTATAATATGTATAACATGTATAACATGTATAATATGTATAACATATACAATATGTATAATATGTATAACATGTATAATATGTTTAGCATATATAACATGTATAATATATATAATATGTATAACCTAGATAACATATATAATATGTATAACATGTATAATATGTATAACATGGATAATACGTATAATATGTATAACATGTATAATATGTATAATATGTAGAACATGTATAACATGTATAATATATATAACATGTATAACATATATAATATGTATTATATGTATAACATGTATAATAGGTATAATATGTAGAACTTGTATACTATGTATATATGTATAACATGTATAATATTTATATATGTATAACATGCATAACATATATAACATGTATAATATGTATAATATGTATAGCATGTATACTATGTATAACATGTATAATATATATGACATGTATAACATGTATAATATGTATTATATGTATAACATGTATAATAGGTATAACACGCATAATATGTATAACATGTATAATATGTGTAACATGTATAATATGTATAACATGTATAATAGGTGTAATTGTGATTGTGATGCATGTATAACATGGATAATATGCTATGTTTAATGACACTATTGATTGTTATTTATTTGTTTAATGTTAAAAAAAAATACATAAAATAAACGAGCTGTAATTTTTTTTTAGTGCTTTGCAGATTTAAACTTCAAATAAACACCCAAAAATTCATTACATACCATTTTAAAATCATGCCACTACTCTCTGTAAGCAATAACACAAGCCAAGGTGATGACTGGGCTATCCGCGTGTCTAAAAATATAACTCTACGGCGTCATCACAAAAGCCTCCAACAGAATGATGCAGTTGCGCCACCTAGTATATTCTAATGTTGTATTGCAATGGAATGTAAGAGGCATTATGTCATGTGCCTCAGAAACTTGTTAAGAGAAAGGATAGACATTGCACTGATTTGTGAACATAAACGTCTTTCACGTCATGTGACATTCATGAACAGTATCGATCCTATTTTCAAAAGTTTGGTTCGATGTGATGATACGTTAGATCCGTGCTCTCGAAATAGATGTGGATAATATGTGTTATAATAATGTAAAAACGTAATCTATAATTATACATACAATCAAGGGAAGAATGTCAATTCTTGGATGAATCACAAATATCAACAAACTCAGATCTTTTGTCGATTGTTTGCATTTTCAGCACTTTTAAAGGTGAGATACTAACAAATTAGGACAGAATACATGGACGTCTTGGAACAAAATCAACGACAGTCAAATCTGCAATTATTAAAATGAACAAAATAAAAAACTTGAAAACTCGTATAGGATGCGAAATAAAAACTTCAAAACTCGTATAGTATGCGAAAAAACACACACACAAAAAAACAACAACAAAAAAAACAACACAACACCTTACAAACTTGTATAGTATGCGAAAGGAAAACAAAGACTGAAATAGAATAATATGCGCGTGACCTAAGTGAATCAATACTTCGGTCGAGTAGGCACACAATTCCAAGTAGAGGTATAACTGTTATACCAAACCATTCGGAAGTAGAGGTATAACTGTTATACCAAACCGTTCGGAAGTAGAGGTATAACTGTTATACCAAACCGTTCGGAAGTAGAGGTATAACTGTTATACCAAACCGTTCGGAAGTAGAGGTATAACTGTTATACCAAACCGTTCGGAAATAATTCGGTTAAGGAGGCTCACAAACAACAGAGCGAAGCACGAAAATCATGGATAGTGGATGGAAAACGGTGTGGAATTCAACATTTACCGTGCGCTGAGTATAAGAGACATGCAACGTGCATTTTGTAACATTCAAATTAAGCCAGTTAAGAATACATTAACATTTTGTAACATTCAAATTAAGCCAGTTAAGAATACATTAATATTTTGTAACATTCAAATTAAGTCAGTTAACAATACATTAACATTTTGTAACGTTTAAATTAAGCCAGTTAACAATACATTAACATATATGTTCACGATTTCAAAGAAGCAGCAGAATTGATATTGTCTTGGCAAACGCCAGAAACCGAAGACGTTGAAATAATTTTATCGAAGTTGACAAAACGGCACTTAGTACCCTGACCTTAAATATGTTTTGGACGCATTTGCGGATTACTTTAGAGATACCGGTACTCTCAAACAAATGAAAAGTATAATAAGTCAATTCTTATTCGAATCGAGAATCGATTGGAACTAATAAAGACACATCTCATCAAGATAATAACCATCCGTTTTTAAAAAGAAATCAGTGCGAGTGAACTGGTGTTTTCCGTAAGATCTCTGTAAAAAACCAAAAGCACCAAGATGCGATCTGATACAGACTATACACGTGATCTGTGGTGGCGATACTATTTAACAAGCTGTGACAAAATTGTTTGTCTGTTCTCTCTCTTGAGCATTTCCCATCAGACTGGAAAAATAACAAAAATACCGATATACAAATGTCGTCCTAAAAATAAAAAAGACCCTGATAGTTACCGTCCGATTACACTGCTTCCAGTTGTGTACAAACTTTACACTATCAAGAATAACTATCTTCATCAAAAATGAATTACTTTACAGCTTTGACAAAATGACAAAAGGCTACCATGTTATTCCATAGATTTAACTTATTTTCTATGTTTTATATTGTAGGGATTAGGCAGCTAGTCATGTCTATACCAGGCTACAGAGACAAAGAATTTCTTTCCCTTTTTGTTTTTCTCACAACTTTGTATTTCTTTTTCCCTCTCTCTCATTCTTTATTTGTCTGCCCATGTACGTGCTCAGATAGTGCGATTGCATGTAAAGATCATATCATATATTTTCATTGGAATGATGAATGATTCATCATAAGCTAACGGTAAAACATATCGCATGAATATAGAATACGTCTGGATTACCAGCATTATGAAAATAGAATACGTCTGGATTACCAGGATTACCAGGATTATGGTGAGAAGTGAAAAATTAAAGTGATATCTATGAATTTATATTGATCAGCGCACACGTTTTTATAATGGGTGTTTATTCACATTGGTGTCGTTACCTTACGACGTTACCTAATAATAATAATAATAATAATAATAATAATAATAATAATAATAATAATAATAATAATCACCATCGTCATCATCGTCGTCAACATAGCATAATTACTGAACATAACATTTTTAGCAGATGTTGATCTGTATGAAAATTTAAAAAGCATGCAGTTAACGATTAACAAAATATAGCAATACCAATGTCGCTAACATTGCATTCACAGATAAGAACATATATGACAAACTATTTGAGCAAAAAGACAAATTAACATATAAATTAGATGAATATATGATGACAATCGGTTTTAGCAGGTCTTGTGTAAGTTACTTCAGCACTATATACATTGTTTCTTTGGTCTTCTCTCTTTTTCATGTTAGTGTGAGTGGGTGAACCTTAACAGTCTGATTATAATTACATTGTACTGAATGACATTCTTTGTTGTTTTGTGGTTTGTTTGCCGAACTGCATAGTTTAGCCTCGTTTTCGTGATACATGAATATTAATAAGGATCTTATATATAACGGTCTATAGCAAATAACATATGAATACATAATGATAATAACGGTCTATAGCAAATAACATATGAACACATAATGATAATAATAAACAAAATTATGTGGTGTTATATGATGAAGTGTTACATATCCATCATGATGGGATGTAATTGTAGTGTGAGACCTGTACCAAAACAAAAAGAAAGCTGTTCTAGTATACGACAATTAATACTAATTTGTAAGACATTCGCATGACATAGTGTATTTTGATTTGTATCTTACTGATTTCTAAGTGTCTGCTAGAAGAAATCACGACATCACCTCACTAGTGATCTGCAATAACAGTGAAATACATGTAAAAACATGTTGGAATGGTAAGTAAAAGACCTTAAGGCATAACATTGGTTTGTCAATGTTTCAAAATTACTCTTTTCCGCAAGAGAAAACATGCGCTTTTTATTGACGAGGGACACATGTACCTGTACTTATGAAATAAAAAAAAATGTAAAAATACTATTACGACTCTCTCTGCGTCTCTCCATCTCTGTCTGTCTGTATGTCTCACTCACTCACTCACACACACACACACACACACACACACACACACACACACACAAAGTTATATATGAGGTGTACAGTTCAAGGTCGAGTTTCAGATCCGACTGGTACAATTAGGAAGGGTTGGTACATAAACTACATAGGAGCTCTGATTAGTTATGCTAGTGGAGAATTCTTATCGACTCGTGTCAAACACGATGTATAATAGCTAACAACGATTGGTTGGTATACGGAGTTATAGCTAATCAGATCCATCTACAGCAACTTGAAATTGGTAGGGGCTTAATCAAGCAGTTATCAAGCTTGAACTGTTGGGCTTAACAGCCGATCAGAGCTCTGTAAAGAGAAACTTCCAGCGACGACACCATTGTTGGTCTGAACATTCGCGATGTTTGTGGAATTTTATAGTGCCCTTTTCGACTCAGCAGCGATCGAATATATCACCTTATTAATTAACTGGATATCACTACTGCATCTTGGTTAATTATTTCAAAACGCCGCGTAGTTTTCCTACATTGAACGGAGTGCCTGTGTATTTTACGACGTAAATAATGATACTGGCTCATTTTATGATTGGTTGCCATGCAACAATTATGTATATCATTCGAAAAGCCATATCATCATTTAGCACGCTATATTTTCCTCAATCCTAGCCCAAGGACAACATGTTCTTGTCGTTTTGTATCATATTACCTATTTTACTAGATTCCAAATATAGAAAATGGAAACCATGTGTATGGTCTTAAAGAGTTGTGTATAGATACATTTATATTTATCGGATAGAACGTGGATCTTGACGCAAACACCGACAGTATTAGACCTGTATTAATTAACTATTACACAAAACTTTCCGAATGGTCTCAGTGATTCTCGAAAGAAGTGTATCTAGTCAGCGATTCCGCCATTTGTATACAATTTTAAATTGAGATTTAAATATTCAAAAGACGGAAGCTTGTAAAATATTTCAAAAATTGTTCATCATCTTATTGTTAAAAAAGCAAGCAAACAACGGTGGTGATTGTTCATTATATTGATTAGGTTGTGTAAAAATACAGACTTATTTTATACACGAGGAACAAGGCAACGGTCACAATCCAGATGAAATGATCTTTCATCCTTTTCTTTAGATTTAAGGCAAAGTGATTATCAGTTATAATCATAGGGATGCACTCAAATATCATCACGTATCTAACACACACACACACACACACACACACACACACACACACACACACACACACACACACATATATATATATATATATATATATATATATATATATATATATATATATAAATATATATGGGAATTAAATAAATGATTTCAAAAGGTTTGAAACTATCATAAAAAGGTATGCAGCAATGTTTTGTGTGACGATGTTCTTTGCGAATCAGAAGATTCCAGGACAGCAACCCTAAATTTTGCCTTTCCTGATACGTTCAGAAATCTTTATTTCTATCTTATTTGCCTACACGTGTCACGACCCGCAAAGAAACCCACGTTAATATTAGGTAATATTTGTATTTACTTTTTCCAAATCTAAATCCACTAATCAATAAAGTACACACACTTCCTTAAAGACAAAGAGATGCTAAAGATGCATGCGTTGCGTGGGTATAAAATCATATGTCAGCAAAAACGATAAATCAGCAGGAGGAGTGCATGAAGAAATAAAATAAGCAATTCAGGGATGATGAATGGTATATAATTTCGTCTATGGATGAATGCAGATTATATCCCTAATTTTATTAGGTTTTTGGCACAATATGGTCTATAACAAAGCACGTTTCTTTGTTTTAACCACACAATCTTTAATTTTCTTTTACAATGTTATCTAGCTCTAGTTCCACCCAATATATCTAATTTTCTGTTTAAAATGGAGATGTAAAATTGAGACTTTTCAATAACTTGCTAACTGCTCAGTTTGCAACAATGCATCTTTCACAGAACATTTTAAGACATCGATGATAACAATACAATCAATATATTTTGGTGTCTTTTAAAGTGAGTCCTGTTTTGTGTCTAAGGAGCGATTCTTATAATTTGACAAATTCATCAAATAATTGTTCAAGAATAATAAGATTTCCAGGTGTACACCTTGGAAACTATAGTTTTTGTTCAATTCTTTTTATTATCCTTTTGCAAAAATCCCAATATTGACATAAATATCGTAAGCAACAGAATGTACTAGTAAAGTCTCAATCGGATGTGACATTTTCAGAAATGTAGTGAAACCGGGGTCTGCAGGTTCAAGAATGCCACAAGACTCATATATAACCAATTAAGACTCATATACAACCAATTAAGAATCATATACAACCAATTAAGAATCATATACAACTAATTAAGAATCATATACAACCAATTAAGACTCATATACAATCAATTAAGACTCATATACAACAAATTAAGACTCATATACAACCAATTAAGAATCATATACAACCAATTAAGACTCATATACAACCAATTAAGACTCATATACAACCAATTAAGACTCATATACAACCAATTAAGACTCATATACAACCAATTAAGAATCATATACAACCAATTAAGACTCATATGCAACCAATTAAGACTATCATAAACCAATTAAGACTCATATGCAACCAATTAAGACTCATACACAACCAATTAAGACTCATATGCAACCAATTAAGACTCATATACAACCAATTAAGACTCATATACAACCAATTAAGACTCACATACAACCAATTAAGACTCATATGCAACCAATTAAGACGCATATACAACCAATTAAGACTCATACACAACCAATTAAGACTCATATACAACCAACTAAGACGCATATACAACCAATTAAGACGCATATACAACCAATTAAGACTCATATACAACCAATTAAGACTCATACACAACCAATTAAGACTCATATACAACCAACTAAGACGCATATACAACCAATTAAGACTCATATACAATCAATTAAGGATCATATGCAACCAATTAAGACTCATACAACCAATTAAGACTCATATACAACCAATTAAGACTCATATACAAACATCTACCGGTAATGTAATTTCATTTTGCCACAAATGAACTCAGTCTAACATTGTCATATACCCTCCCTAGTTTGTAAATTTGTCCGCATTTCAAGGCTTAGATTTAAAAATGACACAAGCATAAGAAACCAGATTAGATTTTTTTCGGTAAACTCCTCAATTCTGGAGCGTTATTGTCGTTGAAAATTCTGTGATGTTAATATTCGCACCCTTAGAAACACTTTACATGAACCGCTAATCTCAGGCTCTTTTTGTATGCAGATTACATTATGACATCGTTGAGCTTTATTTTGAGACAAATATTTCCTCTAGTTGATTTTTGTTCGAATGCTTATGCACGTACAGTAATATTCGCTAAATACTCTGTAGGATGGCAATAAATGCAAGCGGATATTATCATCGGATCTGTCTAGATTAAAGAAGATTGAGTCGTTAATAACCTCTTTCAATGCGAACGCATAGTTTCTAGATTGCTTCCAACAGAAAATTATATTCTACTCGTTAATCAATTACTGCCAACAATCACTTGGTTATTGAAAGATATTACGGTACTTTCATTCAACTGAGAGAGAGAGAGAGAGAGAGAGAGAGAGAGAGAGAGAGAGAGAGAGAGAGAGAGAGAGAGAGAGAGAGAGAGAGAGAGGATAATCGAGCCTTCGCATATCCTAGGCATAGCATAAGGTAGCCTTAGCATAAGGATATGCTTATACATGTATGTATACAAGCAGTGGCGGCGCGAGTGTTTGAGGCGCCCGTGGGCAATGTTCTTGAATGGCGCCATTACCGAGGCGCCAGGGGACAATGTTCTTTAGTGGCGCCCCTACTTTGCCACAGAGAACAGTTTTTATGTTAGTTCCCAACCTCCTACTCCCCCCAAATATAAGGGCTTAGATGGAGTGGGGGGGGGGGGGCAGAAAAAGCTCCATACGAAGCCCCCCCCCCTCCCCAGGGGGGAGGGCAATTTCCCTCCTTGCGCCGCCACTGAATACAAGTGTGGATGCAACGCCTCATATTTCAGTAGGTTACTGATATGGAGTATTGCTTGAAAGCATAAAGAATTTAGTGCTACTTAATTCTTTGTTGTTTAATATCTATTCATCTGTATAAAAACAAAACCTCTTTTAGGTAGGTACACTCACAAAAGGTAATACTGGGTGTCAAAGGGAAAAATATGTCCTTTAAACTAGTTATCACTGTAATAATCCTCGTTTGACTTTTAACAATTCTACCTGTTTTCAAAGGTTTTGCTCATCAGAAAATCAAGATATAGGCCGAAATGTATTTATGACAGGACCGCACCAAAAGGCTTTATATTCGTATTATGAGAGGAACTGAATTAACTCCCTTTCTTTTCCGGTGACGTCACGCCTGCATATCTCGTTGTTGATAATGGCTAGTGTGTAGACGTTTTAATACGATTCTGTATATGTGTTATATCTATTAAGTTCTAGTACGATTCTGTATATGTGTTATATCTATTCAATTCTAGTACGATTCTGTATATGTGTTATATCTATTCAATTCTAGTACGATTCTGTATATGTGTTATATCTATTCAATTCTAGTACGATTCTGTATATGTGTTATATCTATTCAATTCTAGTACGATTCTATATATGTGTTATATCTATTCAATTCTAGTACGATTCTGTATATGTGTTATATCTATTCAATTCTAGTACGATTCTGTATATGTGTTATATCTATTCAAATCTAATACGATTCTGTATATGTGTTATATCTATTCAATTCTAGTACGATTCTGTATATGTGTTATATCTATTCAATTCTAGTACACGTATTTTATTAAGATGGACGAGTCAAACATTTATTTATGCATAAGGGAGTTTATATTTTCATTGGTGGTTAATCGGTTCATGTTCACATTTAAACAAAATCGGGAGAGAACGAATTTCGTAATGAAGATATTGTAATAGTCGGCGATTGATAAAACGAAATAGAAACAAAGAAAATGATAAGTTCATTTATATATTAAACAATATACAAATAATACTTAATGCTACGTTTCGGTTTGAATTTTATTTACTTTATTATTGTGAGTAGGCCTACGGTCAACGATGTTGAATCGATTTCAGAAACCCTGTCAACAGATTGATCAAGGTCATAACAATTCATTTTATATGATTAATTTGTTTTCTTATACATCCTTCACAGACTTTAATTTGATGATAGGCATTATAAATTACAATAAATCTGTATATACACGTGATTCATGATGTAGCCGTGGTTTTTCTTGTTGTTGTTGTTATTAAATAAGAACGTTTCTAAAATTGCATCTTATTAGTTACTCGCACCTACACACAACCCCCATCCCCTTTCCCCTCCCTGCCCCCCCCCCTGTCTTGCGCACTTTTGTATAGTTCTCTCTCACATATTGGGTTCAATAAAACTGACAGCGCGGCAATAACCGGAAGTACCAGTTATATGTCACAGGTTGCAGAGCCCTCTACGAGAAAATGGCAAAACCACCTGTGTGTACAGTAAAATGAGAAATTAAAAGTAGATTTCTCCTAAACTAATGTACTAATTGTACTAAAATTGTACATATTTGTAATAATGGTACTAAAATTGTACATATTTGTAATAATTGTACTCAAATTGTACATATTTGTAATAATTGTACTCAAATTGTACATATTTGTAATAATTGTACTCAAATTGTACATATTTGTAATAATTGTACTCAAATTGTACATATTTGTAATAATTGTACTCAAATTGTACATATTTGAAATAATTGTACTCAAATGGTACATATTTGTAATAATTGTACTCAAATTGTAAATATTTGTAATAATTGTACTCAAATTGTACATATTTGTAATAAATAAGATAAACTGTATTCATCGAGTACTTATTGTGCCCTTTCAAGAATCGGCTGTAAGATTGATAGAGATTGGTAATTATACTATTTTAAACGTATTTACGGCCGAATTTGTTCTCTGAATTTTGAATTACCTCTAATGGATAAATTTATACAGTGGTCCTGCCTTCGAAACTTGTATGTAATACACACTGATAACAGTGTCTCAATGGAAACATGGCTAATATCGATTGTATCCCGGAAATTTCATTCTTAGAGATGGCGCAAACTTCAGGTATGAAATGAGCCATTACGAAGAGAGATAATTAGGGTTGCCACATTCTATTTTCAGTTTCCGATACAACTGATGAATTTTCGATTAAATCTCAGCGTGATTACATTCATCCACATAAAAATGTACCAGATATTCAGCAAGACGTGCATTGAAATAAATTTATATAGTATATATTCAAATCACATTAACATGCAAGTTACCTATTATTCGTAATCCAACCTTTAAGATGTCTGGCAGGCAATTTCCAATGAACATACAATTATCCAGGTATAGGAAATCAAATAAATTCGCTTACATTGCTTTGATCGTGAAAATAATATCGAGTGTAATACTATTTCACTCATTTAGGAAAAAAAACAAATCATTTGGCATATGGTATTTATAGACGTAAACTGAGACAAAGTCGATTTAAAATCGGAACTGTAGATAAGCATATAAAAAAAGTACACCGATATATTCATTATTTTTATGCCTCAAAACAAATATGGGAAGGGATACAATGACACCAAGGTCAGTCCGTCATTCCGTCATACCTTGAATAAGTTTTGCATTGTCAGTTTTTGTAGTACTATTTGCTGTAGAGTTATGGAAATATGTGTGCGGAAGCCACTTCGTAAGTACAACATCATTCTAGAGAATATATATATATATATATATATATATATATATATATATATATATATATATATATATATATTCGATTAACTTTTGCGTTGAGGTCAGTTTAAAAAAAAAAAAGATATTGATGGCTGTTATAGTATTGCAACTTTGCGTGTTGATGAGTCTTAGTGAGTACAATACCATGCTATCATATCTGGGTCAATATTACCAATATTTCACATCTCAGTGACTTTAGTTACGTTTTGTGCTTATGTTAGCGTCTCGTACGTTGCGTGAAGATGCGTCTTGTAGTACCATACAACCAAAGTCAGGTCCAGGTGACATTTATTTCATGCCTCAGTGACTTGGATTAAATTTTGCGTTTAGTTTAGTTTATCAAGCATACAGATTACATGGTCTTGCAACTTTGTGTGTGGATGCGTCTCCTTGACTACCATTCTATCAAGCGTACAGATTACATGGTCTGCAACTTTGTGTGTGGATGCGTCTCCTTTGAGTACCATTTTATCAAGCATACAGATTACATGATCTTGCAACTTTGTGTGTGGATACGTCTCCTTGACTACTATTCTATCAAGCATACAGATTACATGGTCTGCAACTTTGTGTGTGGATGCGTCTCCTTTGAGTACCATTTTATCAAGCATACAGATTACATGGTCTTGCAACTTTGTGTGTGGATGCGTCTCCTTGACTACCATTCTATCAAGCATACAGATTACATGGTCTTGCAAGTACTAACACTATTAATAATACTAATACATGCCATCATCATCATCATCGTCGCCGTCCTTTTTTGAGTGAGGGAAATAGATTTGTGTTATTTATGGACACCATTACCGATCAATGGTGTTTCCAAGTACTTTATACCTTTGCAGCATACGAAACATCCCATATTTGCTAGACTTAAATAGGATCGAGTTCTGATTCTTTTTTATAAAGACAGCAGTCAAGTTTTCCAGAAGTATTGATAAATCGCGCATGGATTAGACCAATGACTTTGTCATCAAGCCGTCGGAATAACTGTTGTATTCTCATTTTTCAGGAATTTACTGGCAGACAACCGCCCCCCTCACCCCCCCCCCCAAAAAAAAAACAAAACAAAAAAACAAAACAAAAAAAAAACAAAAACAAAATTGATAAATGTAGATAAAATAGTCTGCCCATAACTTACCCAGCATCATACATATTTTTGTTTCCATTCATTATTTGATACCCAGCATCATACATATTTTTGTTTCCATTCATTATTTGATACCCAGCATCGTACATATTTTTGTTTCCATTCATTATTTGATACCAGGCATCGTACATATTTTTGTTTCCATTTATTATTTGATACCCATCATCATACATATTTTTGTTTCCATTCATTATTTGATACCCAGCATCATACATATTTTTGTTTCCATTCATTATTTGATACCTAGCATCATACATATTTTTGTTTCCATTCATTATTTAATACCCAGCATCATACATATTTTTGTTTCCATTCATTATTTGATACCCAGCATCGTACATATTTTTGTTTCCATTCATTATTTGATAGATACATCTTTGAATATGGTATTACATATGCTCTTTGGTCGAAGATTATTTCCATAATTTCGACCAAAAGACATTATACTTTTATATAGAGTATCTTTCTGCCATCTCCCCACCACATGAATGTGGACGACTCGTGTTCGTTCGTCCGTCCGTCCATGGAGGGACATTCGTGTTCTATGAACACGTTTCTTGTTTGAATTTATGATCTACAATTTATAAATTGATTGAAAATCAGATAAGATTTTAATTAAGTAAATTAAATTTCAAGGAAAACCAACTCTAATTTTCATTTATGATTGAGAGAATGTATTAAGTGAATGGAAATATATACAAATTTTTTACATTTAAAGCTGCTGCGCAACGTTCAAGATATGACCAATTAATAAAAAAAAATAGCGTTTTTAATCTGGCTAAGAGTGCAGGTCCGGATTAAGGTTACGAGGGGCCTAAGGCTAATAGGATGGAGGGTCGATCAGCTATTACTTCAATATGGAATGTTGGGCCTAAAGAAGGGTCTATAAATATGAGGGCACAAGGCAATAGCCTTATTAGCCTACATGTTAATCCGGCCCTGTACGAGTGTCGCCATGATGGATATAGCTGTGATGGAACGATGTCAAATTCATTCTATCACCAACATTACTTCCTGTTTACTTCCTGCTTTACAAACAAACAAAGGATCGATAGCATCTTCATCTTGCTTTAAAAATGTCTCAGTCTTACGGATCATGGACGTTACAAAATAATAATAATAAAAAAATATAAAATAATAAAAAACCAGCAGCTAAGTTATCTAGGCGAAAGAAGGAGTTAATCGATCGGTTAGCAAATATTAGCATAATCGTTGTCGAAAATGGAAAATCGCATATTCTCATATCTGCATAAAAAATGGTATACGCGTTATTTTCATACAATAACCTTTATAATTCTTTTCTATAATTATTTTTGTAACAAATGCATTTCCCTAAAATTAAATAATCCACATACCATTCAACGATTTGATGTGAAGAATTCTTTAGATATTTAGTGGGTAGAGTAATATAGTCTTTAAACATATCTTAATTGTCATGAAACTGTTCATTTTCAATTAAATGTTTTTCTTCCTTGTTTTACAGTTTCTTTGACTCTAAAATATCAAACATAATGTGTCAAACATAATGTATCAACATTGATAAAAGCGATAGAGTGATAGTTTGCTATTTACTACATATTCAAATGAAGAAGTCGTGATTGCTTAAATATACTTTGTGTAAAAAGACAAGAATTCACATTTTACTTTGCTACTAGACCAACTGCAAAACTATAATGAATGGTTAGTTTTATTGCAGAGATTATATTTTTTAATGTAATAAATATCCAGAATAAATAAAATTTGTGCATTGTCGGATTTTATATTGGGACTTTTAATTTTTATTTCAGATCCCAATAATTTTGTTGTGTTTCCTGTTTGTTTTCCTTTAATTGCATAAACGCATGTTTCTTGTTGTGGTATTTCATTGCTATAATGCAGTTTCTTTGATTTCAAATATTGTTCTGAATAATTAAAGCAGTATCTTGCCTGGCAACAACTCATAAAATCCTTTCTTCATCAATCCCTATTCAAGTTTTGACATAGCTTTGTTCTTTGATTATTAATTCAATGGTTTCTACGTCACTGAGTTTCTTTGAAAGATGGACGGTTTAACCATTACGATGTTTGTTTACGCTTTGCGAGATTATCGCTATATTTTCACGGCAAACGTGAAGGGCCCGGACGCCTTCAGCTAGTGAGTTGATAATCAAGCCTTCGGATTGCGAGGGAAAAGATCTATTTTCAGACATCTGCCAGTAGCTCTAAGATAAAAATGATAAATAACCAGGGAATATTCTCTACTTCTGACCGCACGTCATGTAAATCTTTTGATCTCTTCAAATTAGTGTCATAAATCTGGGCTAAAAATGAATCACTGATAGTTGTGAGAAGAATGTGGGTCTTGAGAGGCTAATCTGTACATGGTGTCCCATCTCATCAGCACCGTCACAAATACTCCTAAAATGATAAATTATCTCGCAAGTGTGCAAATATACAAGTTTGGCCAGTATGCATTACCAAGACGCAAGGGAAAAGTGGTCCTTAGAGTGAAAACATAGTTTGTGAAATTCACATTTTTCATATGGACAATTAGGTCCACAATTGGAAACTTGCGTACGAATACAGTTATCACATCTGTCGAAACAGACTTCCCAAGTCAGGAGCCCAAATAGAACAGAAGATCAAAGAACAGGATGTGATCATCTGCAGTCCATCTATCAATACAAATAATGGATTCGCTGTTGTCAATAAATCAAAGCAAGTGATTTATACCTATACTATCTCAAGGCCAGCAGCACATTATTCGAACCTATGCAGTTTTTATATAATTCAAATGATTCGATCCTATGCAGTTTTTATATAATTCAAATGATTCGATCCTATGCAGTTTTTATATAATTCAAATGATTCGATCCTATGCAGTCCCTATATAAAAGCATATGGTCTGAGCCTTTAAAGTACCTAGATCAAAGCATATTGTTGTGAGACTATGCAGTCCCTATATCAAATCATATGACGTAAGCATTTAAAGTACCTAGATCAAGCCATATTGTTTTGAGACTATGCAGTCCCTATATCAAATCATATGACGTAAGCATTTAAAGTACCTAGATCAAAGCATATTGTTGTGAGACTATGCAGTCCCTATATCAAATCATATGACGTAAGCATTTAAAGTACCTAGATCAAGCCATATTGTTTTGAGACTATGCAGTCCCTATATCAAATCGTATAATTTGAGCTTTTAAGGTACCTAGATCAAACCTAGGCAGTCCTTATATCACAGTATATGATTCGAGCACATGCAGTTTCAATACGAATTTAAAATCATTTGAACCTATGCAGTCCTGATAGCTATGTAATTAAACTGAACCTATACAGTCCTGATAGCTATGTAATTAAACTGAACCTTTGCAGTCCTGATAGCTATGTAATTAAACTCAACCTATGCAGTCCTGATAGCTATGTAATTAAACTCAACCTATGCAGTCCTGATAGCTATGTAATTAAACTGAACCTTTGCAGTCCTGATAGCTATGTAATTAAACTACTGAACCTATGCAGTCCTGATAGCTGTGTAATTAAACTGAACCTTTGCAGTCCTAATAGCTATGTAATTAAACTCAACCTTTGCAGTCCTGATAGCTATGTAATTAAACTCAACCTTTGCAGTCCTGATAGCTATGTAATTAAACTCAACCTATACAGCTCCTTCATGAAAGCATATGATTTGAACCTGTGCATTTTCAATATAAGTATAAATTATATAACCATATATTGTCCCTGCATTGCCTCTGAATCAAAGCAAATGATCTGAACCTATGCTGTCCCTATATCAATGCCTATGATTTGAAACCATGCTGTCCATATGTGAATGTCTATGATTTGAAACTATGCTGTCCAAATATCAATGCCTATGATTTGAAATCATGCTGTCCATATATTAATGACTATGGTTAAATACAGATACCATGAATCACATTAGCCACCTGCTCTAGTGCACCCACTATCGTGCTACTTAAATCTGAATACTGGCGCAAAACTATCAACTACTGCAGACAAACACACACTTATTTATGGACCACTTTCCTTACTACTGCATAAAACAACACAAACAAATATCTAATAGCTGGACCACTTTCATTACTACTGTACTTTAAGAGAAGTGGTCCAGAATTGCTCGATACAAAATGAGATCCTAATCAGCATGCCTAAGCAGTGTCCGTATTGTCCTTATACATGAAAGTCCTTATGGAATTTAACTAGTCATGCATAAAAAAAAAAAAAAAAAAAAAAAAAAAAAAAACAAACAAAAATCATGATGGCGTAGATGAAGCCAACACAATCAAAGCTGCAAGCAATTCGTCACTTTCACAGCCTGAAGAAAAACGATATAGCCTGGATTAATTTTAACAACAAAAATGAAAAACTTTGTAGATGATAGCCTGACAGAAAAATAACAACTAAGAAAGATTTCAAGTTACTTTTAAATGAGTTAGCACTGCATGAAGAAAACTTGTGGAATTTAACTAGTCATGCGAAAAACAAATATCATGAGAGCGTAGATGAAGCCAACACAAACAAAGCTACAAGCAACCCGTCAGTTTCACAGCCTGAAGAAAAACGACATAGCCTGGATGAATTGTTGCAGCAAAAAATAAAAACAAAACAAAACAACAGCAACAACAACAACAACAAAACAAATAACAAAAAACAAAACAACAATATACTTTGTAGATGAAAGCCTGACAGAAAAATAATAGCTGAGAAAGAATTAAAGTTACTTTCAAATGAGTTAGTACTGCATGAAGAAAGCTTGGACCGTTTGATCAACAAACTACATGACGTAGCGTCAAACGAACTACATGACGTAGCGTCAAACAAACTACATGACGTAGCGTCAAACAAACTATATGACGTAGCGTCAAGTTTAAATAGATTTTTCGTTCCGCAGCGTATTGAGCAAACAAAGTCAGAGTAAACTGAAGATGATCTCAAACAAAATGGATGATGACACGAAGTAAAAAATAACATCAGATAAAACGGGGAAATGGTGTTATTTGGACACTATGTATCTCAAATAGAGAGTAATTTAAAATGATTACAAAAAACGGGGGAAATGGTGTTATTTGGACACTATGTATCTCAAATAGAGAGTAATTTAAAATGATTACAAAAAACGGGGGGAATGGTGTTATTTGGACACTATGTATCTCAAATAGAGAGTAATTTAAAATGCATACAAAAAACGGGGGAAATGGTGTTATTTGGACGCTGTCTATCTCAAATATGTTGTTGCTGTTTGGTGTAGGTTATGTCATTACAAACTTGAGTCAAAGATCACCTATAAATAAACATCAAGAATTGAAGGCAGCAGAGACTTTGCAAATCAAACCTACTACCGTAAAGCCATATGACATTCCTAATATTTTGTAGGTTATGCATACGTGCTTACTCAGTGCCTTGTTGTTCTTGTAGCCTTGTTGTTCTTGTAGCATTTGTTGCAATAATCGCATCTTTTTATGTCTTGCAGAAATTTATTAATATTTTGTAATGCATGCTGGATTTTACCGATATATGATTTCAATTTTTTCAGTCTAGATTGTGTATGTTGTAAGCAAAATGCCAACTGATACAATATGAATTTTGTCCAAATTTGTGCAGACAATGTATATTGCTTTGTTTAAGGTATCAAAGAGAGTAATTTAAAATGCATACAAATGATGCCAAAGGACTTGTCACAGCTGGCACTTCCCTGTATGAGATATACATTAAATTCATATCGTATCATACTCTTAGACTGTATCATACATACATCATTTGAAATATTATAGATTGTTTCTTTTTAAATATAAAAAGCCATATCGTTCATCTACGTGATGATCTATCCAAAGAGATCAATAGAGCTGAAAAATCAAAACATATCGACTGTTTAATGTTACAAGCTGTTGGAGGTTTAACATACTCCCATATGCTTATAGCCTGTAACGATGAACGTTTACAGACTGAGAACTTTTAAAAGCCAGTTTATTTGGTGTCTAAGCGTGCATTTCATGTCGATGAAATTAAATCAAATATAGATGAATTTTACAGATATATTTTCAGCTGTGTTGCAGCTACCAAAAAGTAAGACTACGCATCTTATTCTGCTCTAGGCATAGGTAATTGTGCCCTGGCACTAACCCAGTATCAAGCCCAGTGACTAGGACTGAGCCTACAGCTTCCCCTGGCACTAACTCAGTATCAAGCCCAGTGACTATGACTGAGCCAACTACTGCAGAGGAGCCTTCAATAACTGTCAGCAAAACACATGAAAAGGTCCTATGTAGACTATGTGGTAAGCATTTTTTCTAAACCAAGCATAACAAAACACTGGAGGAGTTGTTTGAATAAAAACAATAATGGATGGATGAATTGATGGAAACAATGTTAATTAGAAACATAAGTATGTATTTGGTAGGAATGAATGCAATTATGGTCACAAAGACTACTCAGCATCCAACATATGCAATTATGGTCACAAAGACTACTCAACATCCAACATATGCAATTATGGTTACAAAGACTACTCAACATCCAACATATGCAATTATGGTTACAAAGACTACTCAGCATCCAACATATGCAATTATGGTCACAAAGACTACTCAGCATCCAAAATATGCAATTATGGTCACAAAGACTACTCAACATCCAACATATGCAATTATGGTCACAAAGACTACTCAGCATCCAAAATATGCAATTATGGTCACAAAGACTACTCAACATCCAACATATGCAATTATGGTCACAAAGACTACTCAGCATCCAAAATATGCAATTATGGTCACAAAGACTACTCAACATCCAACATATGCAATTATGGTCACAAAGACTACTCAGCATCCAAAATATGCAATTATGGTCACAAAGACTACTCAACATCCAACATATGCAATTATGGTCACAAAGACTACTCAGCATCCAAAATATGCAATTATGGTCACAAAGACTACTCAGCATCCAAAAAATCCAAACATCGTAAACACGTTTAACTAAACTTACATTGGATACTGTGAAACCAGCAATAACAATTGCGTATCATTACCGAGACGTTTTACCATACATATTAGCAAAAACCGATCTCAGTACCTAAAACCTCTTTCCCATGTATGTAGTACGCTGGAGAAAAAACAACTTACCATCCATTGGGAGAAATTGCAGATCTTTTTTCCTGAATTCGGAATTTGGTGTTGCTATTTTCACGCAGCTCTCCATGCAAGTCATACATGAGACCCGTACCATCTTAACGTCTTTCTGGCTGACCTGGGCTGCTTCATTGGTACACATTATGGCTCATTTAGCCTCTTATTTACTTATTTACCACTGAGTCACGAGGCTTCTAATACATGCACTTAGTACAAAACCAGCTCTTCCCAGAAAGAAACAAGTTTGCTTCATTTAGCACTTATGTAGCAACATTTGTTTTTATTTTTGTCTTTAATTTTGTTTTTAAATCTATCGTCTTGTGTTTTTGATTTTTGTGCCTTTTAGGTACTAAGGTGATGCTCAAATATATAAAATATTTTGACGAATGTGGGTCAAGATCCATCAACCTTTGTTTCGGAAATCCAACGATTATTCCACTGAGCCTATTCAGTCAGTTACTATTACTGTAATTTCTAGTCTATGTGAAGATTTTTGTTTCTCCGCTTGACTGTTCAATCTGCATAAAAAGTACTGAATTAATTTTTCAGCTCTCAATATATTGTGTGTGATTGTCTGTTTGTATTGTGTGTAAAACAGTGCTGTATTTCAAATTGTATCACCACAGTCAGGTAACTTGTCCTGGGATACATATATTGCTGTGTGACCCAGTGTTCTCGTGTACATAAAGTGGGAGATAGAGAGAGAAAGTTCTACATAGTATGAAAGTATATAGTGTGTAGGCATTTTAATTAATCGGTAAATTATTTGCTTAAATCAATACAAAATATGACACATTTGTTCTCAGTACACGGTTTACTTGTTTGGTTTGGTTGGTTTACATCGTTGCTAGAGGCGAACTGTCCCAGAGGTACAGAATGACTGTATTTCCCACCCCACCCCTTTTTTCATTCTTCGTCTCCTGTTTTGAATTCATTCTTCATTTGCCTGTTCAAAGTGTGTGTGTATTTTTGTTTTAGGATGATGGTAGACACATCTGTGTTTTATGGTCCTAGAATATATATAAATAATGTATAATCATCATACTCTTTCAGGAGTATAGGCTTTTGATATTCCCTAATCAAGCTGATTTTTAAATGAACAGTCTGTACATAGTTGGATCGAGTACTTCTCCTATCTATTTTGTTTGGTGAGTTTGAATAACCGCAACTGAAGCATATTATCAACTCAATTTATTTCAGTAGTAAGATTTCAATAGTATTTGTGTGTTTCATTAGTAAGGTTTAGGTCGGTTCTGGACGACTTGTCTGAAGTACAGTAGTGAGATCAGTGGTCCAGCGTTGATGTTTCGTGTTTTGTTTTATGCAGTAATAAAGAAAGCGTGTTTGTATATAGTAGTTGATAGTTTTGAACCAGTACTAAGATTTAAGTAACCCAATAGTAAAAAGCTAGTCATGGCATTGGAATGGATCAGTCAATCATGTGTATTTTATTTGTTGTGTGTGTCATAGATCATGCAAAACAGTCTATATTATTTAAATTTCATTAGCGTTTCACATTACCCTCTATATCAAGGCACATTATCTAGTTCGAACCTATGCAGTCCCTTTATTCATGCACATAATTTGAATATATACAGTTCCTCTAGCAAAGCAGCACATGCTTGGAATCCGTGCAGTCCCCATATCAATCCATTGATTTGGTCCTATATTGACCTTATATCAAAGCATGTTGCTTGAACCTGTACTATCTTATGTCAAAACATATCGTTAGAACCTATATAGCACCTATATCAAAGCATATGATTTGAACCTATATAGCACCTATATCAAAGCATAGGATTTGAATCTATATAGCACCAATATCAAAGCATAGGATTTGAACCTATATAGCACCTATATCAAAGCATATGATTTGAACCTATATAGCACCTATATCAAAGCATATCATTTGAACCTATATAGCACCTATATCAAAGCATATCATTTGAACCTATATAGCACCTATATCAAAGCATATGATTTGCACCTATATAGCACCTATATCAAAGCATATGATTTGAACCTATATAGCACCTATATCAAAGCATATGATTTGATGGTTTCTGGTTTGTTGGTTGGATGGTTTCTAACTGCTCTTTCAGCAAATCATTGCTATATGATTCCGACAAACTGAAGCAAAGTGCCTTTCCCAGATGACACACAGAGGCGCCGAACCGGGGTAAACTGGGCGAGTGTTCAATCCATGACATTTGGATTACAAAAAAACGGTATACTAAATATGAGACCGTGGCTATATCGATGCAAATGATTTGAAACTGTGCAGCTTCTATATTAATTTAAATGATTTGAACCGATGCGGTTCCTGTATCAAAGCATGTGATTTTGGACATATGCGGTTCCTGTATCAAAGCAAGTGATTTTGGACATATGCAGTTCGAATATAAATAGAAATGTTTAGAACCCATGGAAGCCCTTAATCGATGCAAATAATTTAAACATATGCAATCTTGGAACTAATTTCAATTCATGCCGTTCTTTCATCAATGTCCAGTGCCGCTGATTGTCAGCCTCTCTGGTTACATTCGTTTTCACCTCTGACCCAGTAATTGAGCAACCAACCATAGTTGGCTGTCTGAGATAGATGTATGACCGTACACAATACTATTTGACGTTAAATTTGTACATATTTCTAATGCTATTAACAGAATATATCAGATATATCCCAAACAAAAACGTCACGAGATTTACTTGTGCTCAGATACATTTAAATTCTGAATCCTTTAAGATGATTTCCCGCGTTTTTTTTCCCCTCGACCATTAAACCCAACTCTTAAGTACAAAAATGGTCAGGTAATTAATATGATCCGGACCCATGGCCAGGTATTAATAAAATCCGGACCCATATTTTAAGAATCTAGAGTATCATTTCCAGTTTGCTAAAGTTAACTTCGAAGATGTCGTTCTTGTCGAGCTAAAATACCTAGAATAACTTCGAATATGTTGTTCTTGCAGAGCTAATGTAGGTAAAATACCTTGGAATATGTTGTTCTTGTCGACCTACGTTCTAACACAATGTTCTAATATGAGAACAGGAGACGGTCTAGACGAGGCAATTGGGCCCCGATGTTACTGAAAAAGGAGATACTGAGTTTTCACATACACTATTCTGGACAGAGAAAATGGGATGGTTGAATGAAGTTTAATAGTGGTAGCTAACTGTATTTAGGATTTAAACAATAGCTGTGGGCGATTAGCATTTCCCACAATTTTTTCTGACAATCGTATTTCCTCCATGCTGAAAAAAAAAACAAAAAACCCCCAAAACAAACAAACATTCAATCGCATAAGGAATTGTTACAAAGAACGCAGGTAAATCACGTTGATTAGAGAAAAGGGACATTTTTTTATTTTTAATAAATTTGATTTATTTCTACATTCATGAATACTTTGTTCTACATCAGTTTTTTAAGATATAGAGAATGATGAGTTATCTTGCATTTTATTGATGAGTAATAACGCTCGATCGGTTCAGAAGAACGGGAAATAAAGTTGTCTAAAGTCGTGAAGCTATCTCCATAATGACACAAATAAAAAAAAAGAACAAAGCAAGGTTGATGGGAAAATATTTATCATCAATATGAGAGCTTAGTTGCTATTTGATGACATGTGAATGTTTGAGTTTAAAACATTTTGTAAGAATTGAAATGTGAAAGAAATGTGCAAATATTGATGATTTGTTTCCTTCTTTTCCTTTATTATGGCGATAGTATTCATTTAATAGGTTTAATAGTAGACAACGCAAGTCATTGATGGCTGGTTATAGACACCATTGGATAGAGAAGCTCAATAGAGAATTATGATGTTTATTATCTGCACGATTCAGAGTCGTCTTCAGAATATTTCTATTCAACAAATATAGAAATAATGTGTATGCTTTTAACATGATTTCTAAACAATCTAGCTTAAGGATGGTGATGAAACAGTCCTATCCATCCCCAGAAACATCAAAATAAGATGAGCTTTTTAGACTATGCTGCTAGTGGTTCATCTGTAAGCACGATTATGTATGCCTGGAGAACATTCACATCTTGCACCATCCTATTTTCGTTTTATATCCCAAAACACGACGACAACATTTATCATAATCATGACATGATGACGGATATGGTGAACACAGCTTCAACGTAGACGATAAAGGCTATACTAGCATTCTCTGCAACACCAGTGATTAGCATGATAACTGTAGGCACCCTAGTACTTTGGATAGTATGTGCCAGAGTTTTTTAAAAGAAAAGGAGCTTCAACGTGGACGGCAAAGACTATAATGGCATTGACATGAGTAACAATGGTTATCATGATAACAATAGGTACTTTAGTGCATTGGATAGTACGTGCCAGAATTTACAAAAGAGAAGGTAAGTGTTTTTGAAGTGACTGCTTTGTCTGAACATTTACCTTCCTACTCGTATTAATTGAAGTTCTACAATATACTAATTATAGGAGAATAAGAACCAACAGATTTTCCTCGTTTTATCAGAAACATAACCCATAAATAGACAACTGGAAATCCGCAGCTATTGTCTGCATTAAATTCAAGTCAATTGACGGCTTATAATTGAATATCTTTGGGATGGAAAAAGAAAGCGAACACAAATATGCGAAATAATGTATGGCATTATATAGTAATATACATCAATGCCATCCTCATTGTGACTCGCATACTGACCTATTTTCATAGTAATATACATCAATGCCATCTTCTCATTGTGACTCGCATACCGACCTGTTTTCATAGCAATATACATCAATGCCATCCTCTCATTGTGACTCGCATACTGACCTGTTTTCATAGCAATATACATCAATGCCATCCTCTCATTGTGACTCGCATACTGACCTGTTTTCATAGTAGAAGTTTTCTTAAAAGGGGGGGCTAATCTATCACGATGAGATTTCATTCTAACGAAGCCTAATGAAGAACATTTATGAAACTATTCTCAAAGACATATAAAAGCGCAGGCCTCTCAAATACGCCTATTTGATTATAAGCATATAAATATTACTCTGAAAACGAGCTGACCTAGATTAGTTTATTGGCACTCATTCGTACTGTCCCTCGGCCATTTCCGTAGACCCATATGTAGCCTCGGACTTCTACATTCAGCAATTCTTAAATTCAATTCAGAAGAAGGCAACTGTTCTGACGATGGCATATATATTTTTGCCATTGAATTACAAGAATAGATTTTCTTGAATAAGAACGCTGTAAATATCATATTGACGAAAGCTGTCACTTTCTAAAACTTCAATAATTGAGTGGACTCTTTGTAAATTGCGTACTCGCATACACTTCCGGCGAAGACTTTACATCAATTCGATGTGTATCACTCCAACGAGGGCATCCGAGGCTACATGACGCTTAGGAAACCGGAATGGGTCGAATGATGTTCCGAATGATGTCGCATCATGCGCCAGCAAATTAGTGTCTACGCTGGTCACTGACGGCCATCTCTATAATGATCAGCATAGACACTTGTCCGCCGATGCATTATGCTGTTTTCCAGCTGTCGCTCAACAGTGTGCGCAGTTCCAAGTCTTCGAGCAGACATGTTCCTACAGAAAGAGTAAAAATGAAAGGTAGGAAGAAAAAAAAAATACAAAAAAAAATCTTTTTTAAAAAAAAAAAAATAACAAACAAAAAATGTAATAGAATCGAAAATAGTTTCGATACCAAGATGCATGTATGCCTTTCGTAGAAATGTGCTTTTCTCTATGTATTATTCCAGTTTGGTATGTATGTGTACATGAGTGTAAAGATGGAGGAATGGAGTGAGGGATGGATGGATGTATGGATGCATGCATGTAATAATAAAAGTAATAATACAAAATTTGATGACAAAGAAAAGCTCACACAAGTTTTCACATAAAAAAGAATAGCTCGAGGTTAGAACCTAGATACTCATTGTGTCTCGACCTATCTATTGGAATACATATGGTGTCGTCACATTGGTGGCGATACAAAGGCTCAGTATATGTATTTTGAACTTATTGAGTTCATCTCATGCATATGAAACAGGCATAATTTTTATTATTTTGAAACGTGTAGCTGTGCTACGTTCCCTACTGACATCTTTTAAATGCATTACAAGTAGATCTATGCATACCAGCCATACTAAAGACGTTCTTTTTTCTTTTCTAATATGGTATTTTCGTGCTCACCTATAGCTATTATCCCAATTACTTTACAACTGATGAGTCTTCATCAATCTATCTTCACTTTTATGTCAAAACCGGAATTTCTTGATCACGCACAAATGTGAAATCCAGAAGCATCTGTTCATGAACGTCCCAGGCGATCAAATGATGTTATTCGGTAGACGATATAATTGCCATGGTTATCCTTTGTAAAGAGAGGAGATATTTGTCAAGGGACCTGCTTTTATGATGTTTTCTCCATTACACTGGGATGTGAGAATTATGAAAGGTATTAAAATTCAATTAGTTCTTCCATAAACTTTCACAAATTCTGATCCTATAAGTGGAAATCACTATCAAGTAATTACGTGTAAATTTGGGAAGTAAAAACCTAATATGTATCTACTAAATAATTTGGATAGTTGTATTTGGTGTGGGGGTTTATGCCATCTATGCTTTCTTTGCTAACGTGGGCGCCACAAAATACACGTGTCTCAGCCTAGAAAATCTGATCACATCTACAACAACCAATTTTTTATTTTTGTCTCAAGAACCTTAATCATTACCTTTGACATCAAATATCCATTTCTTATATGCCAATGCACTACAATTACATACGAAATCACATTCAAAATCTCGTATATCAGGGACTGAGCTACAATTTTCGGCAGATCATTATCTAAATTTGTTTTGTCTTTTATTCGTATGCTTCCTAATTTTCTGTGGATTTGAAGGTTTAGAAGCAGTTATAGTATGATCAATTCAAAGAGGAAATGTTAATATGGAACATTGCATTTTTTAAATATTTTTTTTGTTTTGTAGATTGACTTTAGAAATGGGTTTTAGTTTAAGGTCTGTGTACTTGTTTATTACTGTCTTTACATAGAATTAAAACAAATTCTTGTATAATCTTAGCGTGATCGTTTAAATTTAAACTTCATTGTTTAGAGATGCAATAGTGGAAACCATATCGATTCAATAATATAAAAAAACAAACTATTATACGTTTTTGCAGAATTATCCTAAAGTTACAGAAAATCCGTTATGACGATATCCAATTAAAAAATCTCATCCGAAAATTGCATTTTTCAGTCGGAAACTTTTTCAAGAATTTTGTAATTTGATGACTGGTGCTAGATGCCTGTCATTCAGAAAGCTATCGTGGAATTACGAGAAAGTACACCGTGTTTTATTTTATTTTTAGCATTTTAGTATCCATAAACTATCATCAAAACTGTCTCAGAACCTTCAGTACCTTCTGTCAGACATGCGTGTTTAGAGTCCTTGCATGGATTCAAGATCATATTTTTGATATTCGGAGTTATACACGACATATAATGGGCACATATTTTTAAGACTGCTCAATAGATTGTATCTTGAAGTGGCCATTTTGATTTTCACCATTCATTCAAACTTGTATTGAAGACTTTAGTACACATATAAAATGCATCTTTGCTTTACACAAAGGCCGTACAACATCTTTCAAAGATTACTGCATCTTTCTTAAACAGTCTCATTTATTTTTGTAAGGAATAATTTATTTTAAGGAATCATTTAAGAAAAATATTTTCAATTTTAAACACACACACACACACACACACACACACTATAATAATCCTTGCATTAGTGTTAAAAAGTTTCAACATAAACTTATACAATTAGTCAAAGCTAGAAAACAAATGTGTATGACTGTTCTTTTGCTGAAGTCATGCGAGGATTGCTTAGTAAATTGGGAAGGATCCTGTGGTAGGGATAGGCAAAAAAGATTATGGTTAGAATATGACGTAGCAATACAAAAATCTGTTATAATGAACTATATTGATAAACCCGTAATGTGTTGTTTGGATGCAGTGAATAAATAACAAACCATCTCACTTGACCAACATTGAGTTAGAAATGACACCAAGACGTCGCGAGTTTATCTAGAACTATACAATCCAACAATTGTGTAACGTTAGCGTCATGTTCTTACCCCATGGTTTAGTTTACTGCCGCATTCCAGACGCTCTGACACAAACAATTTTGTTCATATTTTTCACATATTACAGACAAAGATATATTTTGTTATTGCACTACATACATTGTATTTGCATACTTTTCTCATATTATATACCAGGATACTTTTCTCGCACCACATACGTTGTCTTGAGTTACAGAATTCTATTAAACTTAACTGCGCTGCCTTTTCCTATTCACTACATCGATCACTTTGATTAACAATTCACCCGGTAATATAACGTACATAAAAAGAAATGTTGCACTGCTTAACAGTATTTTAACATTACTTTTTCATTTGACTAAAGTCGTCTGTAAAGTCACATATTTGGGCTTTTAAGTAAAAGTATAAAATACAAATACACGCAAAAATAGAGATACTCTAAGATAATCGTCTAATATATGCATACTCTATAACACATTTTTTTACGCTTTCGCTTTGCACCTTTATAATCTCGTTATTCGATTCCTGGCTGCAATACCTACTTGGGTTAAGTGGTAGCCTATCTAAGGTGGGTGACTTTCCGCGTAATTTCCGGTTTCTTCCACCAGAATGTATCACATCACGCCGAAAACTGAGTCATGGAAAGGGCGTAACTATTAGGAAAGTAGGACTTGTTGCGCAACTGGCAAAATATTTTGTGAAAATTTTAAACTTTTAAACGCTTTCCAAGCAGCGAGGCCACTAAAATTTTTTTTTTACAAAAAATGAAACTAAAAAATAAAAAACGATCTTATAAATGTAAAACAAAGCACTTATTTAAGGTATCACTACACTAATTAAGTCAATCAGCTGTTATTACATCCTATTGTAGTCCTAAAGAAAACCACTAATATATGCTCTCTGATTTTCCCTAGAGGTTTGCTAAGCAGTAAATAATGTAACTTGCATTTAATAGAAGCAGCATTAAAACCTAAACAGAAAATATAATGTTTATTGAGATCAACCTCTAGGCTTTTCCGTAGGCTGACAAAGCAAATAGAATTGATTTTGTCGGTTCCAGAGAGGTCACTTGCACTAAAAGTCCAGTTATTTCTTTCATTTCCAGTAACTGCAACTTAACCTATGATGATTGTTAAGTATGTTATGTCCACGTTGGTGTCTAACATAAGTAAGAAAGTCATGTTGCATTTGAACTTATAACCAATGCACTGAATTTCATCACAAATGTAGAATAAAGATGGAAATATATAAGGAACTTACTTAGTGTAATGATATCTTTAAAGCTGTTTGTCCAAACTGTAAAATATAGGTCCGATTCAAATGTAAAATCTCGACACTGTAGTTGGCATGGGAACATACAGCAATGCCCATATTTGCTCTAAATGGTATAGAGAAAACCCCAATCACGTATAAACCCAATAGAGTTACTTTACATGACGATTCGGCTATTCGATTCGATTAACCCTCAAAACCATGTATATTTATTTTGATGTTGTCTAATAAAACTTTACTATCGCTATTTCTGAAAGTAATTTTGTGATTTGTATATACATTTGATACAGTTTAACGTGTTATCAGATAATAGCACATCTCTCTCTCTCCACACACACACACACACACACACACACACACACACACACACACACACACACACACACACACACACACACACACACATATAATTACAAATATTCACCAAACAGAGCGGAAAGTGCTATCCATGGATTCTACGGGAGAATGCTTGATAACATTAACATAATTTTTATTTACGAATAAATAATATTATCACACAGGTTAGATAAATTTTCAATTCATACTCTAAGGAGATTCGAACCCGGATCTGCGGGTTACGGTACCCATCGCCTTGCCTGTAAGCACCAACCCCTATACCATCTCGACCATGCACACATCACCAAAAATGATGCTACAAATGCGGTGGTATAGGCATTCGTGTGAAGTTGACATACCCGCATATCGACCCATATATTATGTGCCAATTTGAATACGTCAAGTGAAAACATATCAACGTACGGGTACATCTATAAAGAGTCGCTATATTTCCTGCAGATATTTTGTTTCCATATGCTTTTCACACATTTCTGCATATAAGTATTCAAAGCAAATAAATATGAAACCATTGAAAACTTGTCTAAAACTTGAGCCAAAAGGTTTACCCAAGGGATCGGAGTAATTTATTTGCATGACTATATTTTTAATGAAAGATTTATTCAATATAGGTGCATATATATATATATATATATATATATATATATATATATATATATATATATATATATATATATATATATATATATATATATACACGAATTAAAAAATCTCTAACCTGTATGATAATATTCTTTCTCTATATTTGTAACTCACTATATATATATATATATATATATACTGACAACAGGCTTACATATACATGAGTCGTATTCTGCCAACTAAGTCGAGGAGATCTAATTATGTTAAGGAAGAATCTATAAGATGTTACGCGTTTTATATAGAATGCATACTATTATAACGTATTTAATCTTTTGATATAAATCATGTTTCTATCATTAGGCGAAAAGGACGAATATAATCAATATCGTATTGTAACATACGATGTTCTGCTGCATTAATGATATTATATTCCGCGCTTTACAGCAAGAGCTATCGGTCTGTAAAAGAAAATGCATTTCGGATGAATACCAAATGTATACCAGATCCATAGCACACTGTATTTCGGACGAAGACCAAATGTATATCCAATCCATAGCACACTGTATTTCAAACAAAGACCAAATGTATACCAAACCCATAGCACAGTGTATTTCAAACGAAGACCAAATGTATACCAAATCCATAGCACACTGTATTTCGGACGAATACCAAATGTATACCAAATCCATAACACACCGTATTTCGGACGAATACCAAATGTATACCAAATTCATAACACACCGTATTTCGGACGAATACCAAATATATACCAAATCCATAACACAATGTATTTCGGACGAATATTAAATATATACCAAATCCATAACACAATGTATTTCGGACGAATACCAAATATATACCAAATCCATAACACAATGTATTTCGGACGAATATTAAATATATACCAAATCCATAACACAATGTATTTCGGACGAATACCAAATATATACCAAATCACAATGTATTTCGGACGAATACCAAATATATACCAAATCCATAACACAATGTATTTCGGACGAATACTAAATATATACCAAATCCATAACACAATGTATTTCGGACGAATACTAAATATATACCAAATCCATAACACAATGTATTTCGGACGAATACTAAATATATACCAAATCCATAACACAATGTATTTCGGACGAATACTAAATATATACCAAACCCATAACACAATGTATTTCGGACGAATATCAAATATATACCAAATCCATAGCATACTGCTCTTTATTTTATAACATCACATTGATTTTTTCACTTGCTTCACTGACATACAATCGAAACCATATTATGATCAATATGAAATTATTGCAAAGCCCTGTACAATACTGACCTTGACTAACTACAGATTAGTGATATTTATGAAAAGATCAAAGAGGGAATAAAAAGAACGTTACACTAATGACTATCACATGGAATAAACATCAAAAAGGCTTCACCCGATATCAGTGGCATGCTTAAAGATTTTATATTCCCCGTGGACAGTATTATCCCAATAAGGAGCAACGCTGTGATATAATTAGTGATTTTAGTTTCGCAATTCGTGGCTTTGTTTCGACAATTGATGGCTTTGGTTTCGAGTATTGGTGCTCTTGTTTTGACAAGTGATTGCTTTGGTTTCGACTATTCGTGGTTTTGTTTCGACAAATAGTGATTTTGTTTTGATTGTTGGCTTTCAGTACTAAATACTGTGACTAAAGTATTGCATTCCTCATACAGCTAGCATGAGCACACACAGTTTATATAATGTTCTCAGAATATTCCCTGCAAGGTGTATCCTGAGGAAATCCTGCTTAGTAGGACGTTAGTATACTACGTTTGTTTATGTAGCGTGTAAGTGGTTGTGTCTAGATCAGTATTATTTTTTATGATTATTTAAACTTTTTATAAGAGAATTGATACTTTTCCATTTATTTTTGATTTCATAATAAAATAACCATCCGATGAGGTGGTAAATGTGCTTTCACAAATCCAATGATTCTATTTGCTTATCTGATCGTACACTATTTAAAGACAGGTGATGTATGTTTTTCCTCGGAGAAGTATATCGACATATGAAGAAACATTAAAAAAAAAATAAAAGTTACGAACTCATCTTTATATCTGACTAGCTTCAAATTATTATTAAATTCCCCTGAGCTGTGCTTCATGAGAACTACGGGTGTGGCGCTGTTGCTTTAACAGTCAACAAAGATACAAAAAGACACACAAAAAAGTATAACACGGACTAATTACCAAACAAAACTTCTGAGCTTGATTTATGTATCATATTTGTATCATGAAGGCCAGAAACCACTCCCTCTGGACCTCATTATCCACAGAGTTAGAAAAACACTGTGCGGTAATTGGTTTTTGTTTAGACGGGAGTTGTGTGTGGTATTCGCTTGGAAAACGCTTTAGATTTTTAATTCTGCTTGTTAATTTATCCAGCTTCAGAGTGGCAGAAAGGACTTAGTATTATCAAACTTAGTATTATCAATTCAGAATACTCACAGTACATATCCCTGTCTCGCACTCGGAACTAGACTATTACGGCTCTTCCGCCATTTAGGTTTTTATAAGGAATTCCTTATAATTTTATTCCAGCAAGACTTACTTCCCTTGGGTACCTTCTTATAAGAAGATGAAAAACATTCTCATTCAAAAACTAATTGCTGTCACAATTTTTGTTTTGTTTATATGAAAATATTTTTTTTTTCGCATTTGAACTTTGAATTTAGTGATTTAACTTATTTTTTTAAAAATAATTTTTAAGTCGACGACATTTGCTATGTTGTTGTCTCTTACTATGCTTTTTCCCTGTCTACTAGCATCCTATCAGAGCAAGGGTTACATAGATACATAACGGATGAAATGGGTCTGCCCATTTGTCCCGATACAGACTGATGTAAATCGAATTCCATGGTGAGATGACAGTGCTATCTTCACGAAACCCAGTTCCTTTATAGGATTGTCTATATCGTTGGCCATTTTAGACATGTAATATATTACGAAAATTGTTTATACTGAGCGCACCAGGAGTTTATTATCAGGAAACTGAAGTCCATACAAAAGAAGCGCATGTTCGCAACTCAATTACATAATACATATTTAACTTCTCCATAATATATCAAAAGTAAAAAATAAGAAACCAGGCCTGACCCGGAGACTAAATTAAATCTTTGTTCAATTCACACTGACAAATTTATGTATGGAAATTTGCTTGGGTAAAGACCGATACAAAGATTATTGATAATTTATCTCTGATACATAAGTATACCATGACATTGTATTGATAATTTATCTCTCTTACATAAGTATACCATGACATTGTATTGATAATTTATCTCTCATACATAAGTATACCATGACATTGTATTAATAATTTATCTCTCTTACATAAGTATACCATGACATTGTATTGATAATTTATCTCTCATACATAAGTATACCATGACATTTTATCATATTAAAGGTACTTATTTAAAGAAAAACATTTGGATGATGTGAGTGTAAGAAACAGCAAATATATGTGTCTGTTTATTCAAACAGAATCTCAGATCATAGGCAAATCTCATAATTATTGATTTGATACAAGTAACAGCCAATAAAATCACGAAACTGGTATGTTTTACTTGCATCTATTAACATTCTGGATCAGTAACGCACGGGCTATTGGCTATTAGTAAGATAGGATTGAATAGAAACATATAAAGTCCACAATAAAAGACTATTCAGCCCGTACCCTCTACACTTCCACTCTTTTTTTTAAAAAACTCAGTATAATTATAAACATAAATTGAACACGAACAGAGATAATGATGAAAAATGATAAGGTGCAAGAAACAAAGTTAATTGGTACCGATCAAGGTCTCCATCATATTTTAAGTCACATGCAACGACTTTTGTTTCCGGAATTTAGTAGTTCACAAGGTAATCCTAAATAAAAGAGGCCAATGAAAACCCAGTCTCGATTCCCAGAACTCATGCACTATATTCATAAAGTGTGAGACGCTGGCCTCTGATTACGTTTCTATTACAGTAGCAGAGGTTCAAGAAGGGCCACTGATTACGTTTCTATTACAGAAGCAGAGGCTCAAGAAGGGCCACTGATTACGTTTCTATTACAGAAGCAGAGATTCAAGAAGGGCCACTGATTACGTTTCTATTACAGAAGCAGAGATTCAAGAAGGGCCACTGATTACGTTTCTATTACAGAAGCAGAGATTCAAGAAGGGCCACTGATTACGTTTCTATTACAGAAGCAGAGGCTCAAGAAGGGCCACTGATTACGTTTCTATTACAGAAGCAGAGATTCAAGAAGGGCCACTGATTACGTTTCTATTACAAAAGCAGAGGCTCAAGAAGGGCCACTGATTACGTTTCTATCACAGAAGCAGAGGCTCAATCAGGGCCATTGATTACGTTTCTATTACAGAAGCAGAGGCTCAAGAAGGGCCACTGATTACGTTTCTATTACAGAAGCAGAGGCTCAATCAGGGCCATTGATTACGTTTTTATTACAGAAGCAGAGGCTCAAGAAGGGCCACTGATTACGTTTCTATTACAGAAGCAGAGATTCAAGAAGGGCCACTGATTACGTTTCTATTACAGAAGCAGAGGCTCAAGAAGGGCCACTGATTACGTTTCTATCACAGAAGCAGAGGCTCAATCAGGGCCATTGATTACGTTTTTATTACAGAAGCAGAGATTCAAGAAGGGCCACTGATTACGTTTCTATTACAGAAGCAGAGATTCAAGAAGGGCCACTGATTACGTTTCTATTACAGAAGCAGAGATTCAAGAAGGGCCACTGATTACGTTTCTATTACAGAAGCAGAGATTCAAGAAGGGCCACTGATTACGTTTCTATTACAGAAGCAGAGGCTCAAGAAGGGCCACTGATTACGTTTCTATTACAGAAGCAGAGGCTCAAGAAGGGCCACTGATTACGTTTCTATCACAGAAGCAGAGGCTCAATCAGGGCCATTGATTACGTTTTTATTACAGAAGCAGAGGCTCAAGAAGGGCCACTGATTACGTTTCTATTACAGAAGCAGAGGCTCAATCAGGGCCATTGATTACGTTTTTATTACAGAAGCAGAGGCTCAAGAAGGGCCACTGATTACGTTTCTATTACAGAAGCAGAGATTCAAGAAGGGCCACTGATTACGTTTCTATTACAGAAGCAGAGATTCAAGAAGGGCCACTGATTACGTTTCTATTACAGAAGCAGAGATTCAAGAAGGGCCACTGATTACGTTTCTATTACAGAAGCAGAGGCTCAAGAAGGGCCACTGATTACGTTTCTATTACAGAAGCAGAGGCTCAAGAAGGGCCACTGATTACGTTTCTATTACAGAAGCAGAGGCTCAAGGAGGGCCACTGATTACGTTTCTATCACAGAAGCAGAGGCTCAATCAGGGCCATTGATTACGTTTTTATTACAGAAGCAGAGGCTCAAGAAGGGCCACTGATTACGTTTCTATTACAGAAGCAGAGATTCAAGAAGGGCCACTGATTACGTTTCTATTACAGAAGCAGAGGCTCAAGAAAGGCCACTGATTACGTTTCTATCACAGAAGCAGAGGCTCAATCAGGGCCATTGATTACGTTTCTATTACAGAAGCAGAGGATCAAGAAGGACCACTGGTTACGTTTCTACTTCCCCAGCAGAGGTTCAGAAAGAGAAGTGCATAGGGAAGCAGGCGCAAATATTATTTAAGCGATGTTAGATCAAACGAAATAATGAACTGAGACACTTACGTCAACGATTACAAGGACATGTGTTGGGCGGTGTAAAGTATAAAGAGGTGAAAGAATGGGATAGACTCTCGGAATATGAATCAAAGCCTATGCTCGTTCTATATTAATCTGTCATTAAACGAGCCTTAACCAGATGGAAGTAAAACTAAGCTGTCAGTCCTGCCATGAAACACATCAGATATAAGACAATGAAGTTCAGGTTTTATCAATTTTCACCGTATTATTTGGTTACAGGCAACTAATTATTTGAGGGGCTACAGAACCAGTCTATGTGTGGTGGAATATTAAATACCGTTGAAGATCATTGATTGGCTGAAAATAATTAGCTTATTAATAGCTTGATTTGTTCTCGGAAGACGCCTACGAAATGGAAAACTTGCACGCAATAGTAGGCTTGAACCTACAACCATTTGTGTGTATTTTGTCGCTTTCGTCGCACATGTGCTACCTGATGTAAACGGGGCGATCTCTACCGAGATGAACTATTGTAGTGGGCACCTACAGGGGAATTTTTCTCAAAAACGGGGTCAGACCAGGATAAAATGCTTCCATGTCAGTACCCAACTAAGTAGTTGATATCTAAGTTTTCGATTACAGGGCATACTTTTTATGGTTGTTAACTCTGAAAAGATTTGCATTATTTCTGTATAAAATGTGGTGCTGGTCCCATTACTACAGGCGATTTGAATGCGCTATTATCTTCCCTAAAATCTGTCTGAGTTCCCAGCACAATAAACTGGTATATAGCACTTGACTTTCTTTCTTTAGCTTGTTCGGCTGGCTATCCACATTTGAACAAGTTTATTGCATTTTGCCTCGAAATTAAATCACTATGAGCTATAGTTCTTCACTGTCCGTGAACTAAAAAAGATCTAATTTGCATAGGCCCCAAAACTGCAAGTTGTCTTAAATGTCATTGATTGGTCAATTGTGCTGTCTAAATTTTAACAGTTTCATGTTTTATTTTCTCTACAAATTTAATTTATATGTTTAAGATGTTTATACAATTTTAAACTCTTATTCAAAATTCCACAAAGATGAAATATGCCAATGTTTCTTTTTCCATTTCAAACAGATCTGCATATACGAATTATATTATATTAGACACAATGCTTTTACTGCTTTAAAAAGTCTGACATTAATGAAGACATGGCAAATTCAGTTTTGGGGTCTTTAAAGCATTTTGTACCAGAATTGTATCTTACAGAATACCAACATTATATAATTTCCAACCGCTGTCATACTACTCAGTTGCCATGAAAATCAATCGGATTTGCTGACTAAAGTTGTAATATATGTTACATGCATATATAGTTTAACTTAAATGTGCCACAGAACGATCGTCTAACAGGGGTCAGACCAAATTAAAATGTTTGCAGGTCCAAGTATATAGTACAATCCAAGTTTAGATGTTTTGTTTGGCTCTGCCTTTTATTGTGAAAAAAAGCCTGAAAGGAATCGATCTAAAAAAATTGTGATTGTGAATATAGTGTGGCGAAAGTGCACGTGCAAAGTCAGTGTGTGATACAGTTGCAACCTATGTTTTTTATTTACCCAGAAACAGAACCTTGACCTCTGTAGCTTTTGATCAGCTGATAAATGTAAATAAGCTGGGTGAGTTCTGTTAAGTCTTGTATTGTGAAATGGTCTATAATGGCACTATCACCCCTTGGAATCCTAGTGTGACTGGAATGTTGTTCTGAGTTCATCTTGGAGAGATGTATGCAAGGATGTAATACATAAGAAAATTAATGGTGTTCTGACCCCAAAGAACCGCTCAGTATATCATTTTCACCGTTTTAAATGTTCTCTGTTGAATAGATCGTGCATAGAATGTAAGCGTGTTTTGCCACTCTCACCAAGAAAGTATAGCAATTTTTCAAAACATTAACATTACGGTCTATGGGAATTAAATTAGTCTGCATGTGCCCTTTTAAGTAGTGAGTTGATAACTTAACACTGCTAAATGACGGTAAGTTGCTA
Source organism: Margaritifera margaritifera (assembly GCA_029931535.1). Lineage (NCBI taxonomy): Eukaryota > Metazoa > Mollusca > Bivalvia > Unionida > Margaritiferidae > Margaritifera > Margaritifera margaritifera. The sequence goes on along the minus strand of JAQPZY010001233.1, from coordinate 184,968 downwards.
CTACGCTTTTCATGGATCAACCAGTTGTCAGAGAGAGAGAGAGAGAGAGAGAGAGAGAGAGAGAGAGAGAGAGAGAGAGAGAGAGAGCAAAATATGCAGAAATTGGTAACTTTGGTTTCTCTTCTATCATTATTATTTCGTGCTTTTGTGCTTTGTTACACATCAGGAATTAGACCATCAGAAAATATCCCGGCTTATTTCACAAAGCATCGTTGCTATTTCACAGACAGTATATCATCATTGTTTTCATCGCTCAAATAAACGTAATGTATTGATCTGTAGGAGTCCTAATAATACGAACATAGCAAATAAATTATCGGGATTTGTTTCACCGTGTCTCAACGATCTCAGTTTTATTTTAGTTTATTTTTATTCCAAAACTCAGTATACAACTTTACAGTAGTAATGAATAATATAATCATCATCACGATCGTCATCATCATAGCAAAATTATCAAAGTGACCTTACTTAATTTGCAACGAAATGAAGCACTGTTAGTTTTCTACGCTTCTAATCGTCTTTAACATTCTTGTATTGCCTCATATATACAAACCCGAATATACAGAAAAGAGAGACAGTTTTCAAAGTATTGTTCCACCTTGTCGAGCTTGAGTCAGAGGAATGGTACTGCAGATGAGAAGGAGATCAAAGATGTAATAAAAAAGCCACAAAAACTATCATAAGCGATAATGATCAGGAAAACGTAAAGGATTATGCTAGTTCTTTATTTATAACTCGAAACCTGCAAACCATTTACCGTGGACTTTACTCTCCAAAGAAGTAGCAAAAGAAATGAGGTAATAAATGTATTTTGTTTTAACAGTTTGCTGTGATTGGCCTGACTGATCGTAAGCCACTAAATATAATTAAGGTATGGATGCAAATTTAGAATCTTTACCGACTGCTCCAGGATTTTACGATCAATGCTAATCAAATGTTATATATATATATATATATATATATATATATATATATATATATATATATATATATATATATATATATATGTATATATATGTATGTATGTATGTATATATATATATATATATATATATATATATATATATATATATATATATATATATATATATATATACCGACTACTCCAGGATTTCACGATAAATGCTAATAAAATTATATATATATATATACATATATATATATAATTTTGCATTGGTCATTATAAAAAAATGACCTATTTATTTATCATTAATTTAACATTTTTGTCTTTCAAGTGTGCATGGTCATTTAATTATGCGTTCGAATAATTCACACATCTTTTTTCGTCAGTGACCTTTCATAGGGAAATACAGACATAAGGCTCTGAAAATATTCATCAAGTGATTTGTTTCGTTTACTTAGCAAATGCCGTCAGTCATAGAATTACGTTATATTTAGTTATTTATATATAATTAAACCACATAAGCTAAAAGTGAATCAACAACTGAGTATGGGCTTCAGTGCAAGAAACCAAAGGTTTTGGTATCTGTATTTTATTACAAATTACATCAGAAGATGGAAAAATCTGAAAATTATAGATTCGGTGCAAATTGCATGGAATCAAGTTTTGCTAATAGAGGGATCCTTGCATATATTATAATACCGAATTTGCAAGACACATTTTACTTTCTGTAGGTGCTCTCAGTTTGATACAAATATATGCGCCTTGTTCATTATTCTATGGACACATTCCCATCTTATCGGAGTTCAAAATAAATGTAAAATATAAATCAACTACGATATAAAATAAACAGAGGGCAACAATTATAAAGTTCACACCATAATACATCGATATAGACCATTGGGGAATAATTACACACACACACACACACACACACACACACACAGAGAAATATATATATATACATCATGAAAGAATACTGCTTGAGCGGTGTAATATTTTAGGTAGAGGTGAATCGGGGGGGGGGGGGGGAAGGGGAGAGGAGAATGTACGGGAGTGGGTGGATTAAACAAATGAGCGCGAAACAACCGGAACGGTTCCTAGAGTAAGTTTTCTTTATAGTTTGATGGTTAAAAGTATAATTTGAAAACACTTAAATGCAGGAGCTTCTGGGAGCTTCGGCTCATGGGCACCCACCTGGGGTTCCGTTCCACCTAACCCTAATCTACTTGTTTACGCTCCCCCTTAAACGATACTAAACGATATTTCTGGACCCGCTCTTGTTCAGGATTGGAAGCAGTCACAAACATAATCAAAATACACATGCATTCGAAAGTGATCGTTGGCTTAGACAAGACGTGTCAAATTGTTGCAAAGAATACAGTGTCAGAAAGTAATTTGAATGAAGTATAAGTATGGAGAAAGCAAAGAAACTATAATTCACATGAAAGTGAGACGTAATTTAGATCAGCAAGCAGGTGGTTTCGTATCATAATCTCCCAAAATTAGAATAATTAAATGCAATTCATTCCAGACTAATTACTTTGCTTACGCAAATCCCTTAATTCTCTCATAGAACTTCACGCATGAAAATTGGCACAAGTAAGGATGCCCCAACATCCTAAAGATTTCTATATACGACTAATGTCAAATGTTTGGAAACTTGACGTACCGGTACATGTATCGTCGATTTTATCTAACTCAAGCATGTGTATTACCCATATATCGTACAATTGGAACACAAAAGATACATATATGTTCCGACCTATTAAGAATATATACAATAAATATGCGTTGATAATTAAGTTATGTAAAAATCTGGAAAAAAAATTAAGACATTCACTGTCCAGATCTTCCTTACTACTCATATATTAAAATATTAGAATTTGTTTGAATGTTCTAAAGTGAAGCATGTTTTTCCTCCACTACCATGCATTTTAAACTTATAAGTTATGCCCTTGATAACAACTAAACCTTCATTGTTATTATTATTATTATTATTATTGTTGTTGTTGTTATTATTATTATTATTATTATTATTATTATTATTATTATTATTATTGCAGTTATTATTATTATTATTATTATTATTATTATTATTATTATTATTATTATTATTATTATTATTGTTGTTGTTGTTGTTGTTGTTGTTGCTGTTATTATTATTATCATTATTATTATTATTATTATTATTATTATTATTATTATTATTATTATTATTATTATTATTAAGTTGGAATACATGTTTTCTTCAAGCAAAAGATTACAGCGATCCTTGCTATACATACTAAATACATTTAGATTAATCCTTGGCGAAAAATACGTAGTTACAGAGGCTTCAAAAAAATCCAACTTTATTCAATAAAATTGTTCCGTGGAAGGCGTTATGATTATGCTTACAGAGACAAAAGCGTTATGATTATGCTTACGCAGACAAAAGCGTTATGATTATGCTTACGCAGATAAGAGCGGAGCTCGTATATCTCTTTCTTAAACATATGTTAGTAATACTTAGACACATAGGACCAAAGTTGCAGGTATTGATGTAGAAGATTTCTGGTTTTGTAGGATCTTAAACATAACACCTTAATATTATTGACGAGTACACCGACACTGGAAAAGTTATTCCCTTATGTCTTGCTTTTCACAGGCGAGACAAAAAATATACTCTGCATAAACCAGAGTAAGAATTTGAAGAAATTGAGTCAACGTCAAATCATATTACATTATTGAGATATAAATCAACATATATGTTCTGCCAGTTGTCCATGACAACTCGGGGCTTTATTAGACTAATTTTCCTTCCATTTGCAACCTATTAAGAGCATGCCTTGCGGAAAAATTAGGTTGGAATTAAGGACACGTCACTGTACTGTTCTATATACTACAGCTATAGATAATTTTTAAATACATGTACCTTTGACTAACCTTTTCCAAGAACACTGAATATATCATATTATTAGTAGAATATTATTAAGACGTTATGAATTATATTATTATCTTAAAGTGATCAGACCATTCATTTGAAAAAAATAATTAGTCTATCACATATTCTTACATCCATTCTCCATCTTAAATAGAACTGTGAGAGACGTGATTGGTCCCTCTAGATACTGATTATCTATATTATATTTATTCAAGGTTTGCACGTGTAGATCAGTGTGCACACATAATCAAAGTCGCGGATAAATACTGTTAATATACCATGAAGGTAATGCCTGGCATATAATGCTCTAAGATTCAATTACTAACAAACAAACATTCAGATTTACTTTTTGGACATGCATTTTGGCATATATGATGATACGTAATGAAATTATATTCCAAGAAGTTTCTTTAAATTACGCGAAAAAAAACCCCCAAAAAACATTAACTGATTGCCCAATATATACGCATCAAAACTATTAATCTATACAAACAATGAGCGTTTGCCTTCTCCTTGGTATTCAGAACAAATGATATTATTGGTGTGATGCTGACTGTGATTAATTCCAAGATTCTAATTTAAATTGATAACACAATAAAGCAGGCTCAGTAACGTCTGTACGAATGGTCTGACACTTACATATTTTTTACATATTTCATCTTACATAATGTACCCTATACTGAAATTAGACACAACGTCCACCATGTTGACGAACAACTTAACATTTCCACCAAGTATTTTTAAAAACCACATTTTGTTTCTGTGTATCAAAACTAACATGTGACAGCTGCATTAGATTTGTGTATTATGTTGTCTTACTAATAGCAAAGCAGTAAAACATTTAAACTATGTAAACTTTAACGCAATTCTTCATTTCATTACTAATATTATCATTAGTCAACGATTTTCGATGATTATTTATTTACATTTAAGAACGCAGTGTTGTGTTCTATTCATACAAGGTGGCCGTTAGCGCAAAAGTAGATCATGTCAATATGATAAAACAAGACTTTTTTCATTAAATACATAAATGCCCTAATTAAACTTGCAAAAAGGAACTGTAAAAATTAGTAAACAATAACTTACCTTTATAGATCTAATCCTAGTCGAACTGCCCAGATTAGTATACTGTCCGTGTATTAAAATAGAACCTTTGCTAACTGCCCAATATGTCTGTCTGATGGGAGTTGAATAGCTGTAGCTGTTCATGTGCAGAACGCATTGAGACTGCGATTGAGGACCAGCCTCCGGGCCATGTAATGGCGAGTGTATTGATCATCGGTGTGCATCACAAGAAAGCATCTCACTGCTTGTTAGCAGATTCATGAGAAACTCAGTGGAAGTAGTGATTTAGAGAGAAGAGTTCTGTGATTTAGTGAGAGAGTGAGAGGAGAGCTAATAGTGTACAGCTTCAATTCAGAGTTAACTATTTGAAAAGGAGTGTGGTCGGCTTTTTCTTAAACAATTACCGTTATGTATTTTTCGGAACTCAGAGATTGGCGTGGAAATCGTATGAAAGTAGCAGTGAAAGTAAAGAAGAAGAGGCGTTGATGATCATGATGATGCTGTTTATAATGCTGATGATTTTGGCGATAATAAAAAGTACAGGAGGAAGGGTGGTAAAGAATATTCTGTGCATTTGAAAACAATGATGATCATGAAAACAAAATGAAAAGAACATATTACCTTTGTTACACAAGTGAATACCGATCTGTGATCATAATTGTATTACAGATTATTCATGTTAAGAATGATCTATCTTTCAAAGCCATTCTCACACCAACTTTTAAAAGTAAAATAACCTACGATTTATACTCTGCGCATAAAAATATTTTGTTTTTTGCGTGTAATTTTAAATAAAAGGTAGTTGGTAAGATAACTACGAGCTGATAGTCTATATTAGAACCAGAGAGTTAACAACGACTATATAGCTCATCTATTACTCAATGTAGCTCAACTATTACTCTATCTATCTCATCTATTTCTCAACCTAGCTAACCTATTACTCAATCCAGCTCATCTGTTACTCATTCTAGCTCATCTTTTACTCTATCTATCTTATCTATTATATTACTCTATCTATCTCATCTATTACTCTATCTATCTCATCTAATATTCAACCTAGCTCATCTATTACTATATCCAGCTCATCTGTTACTCATTCTTGCTCATATATTACTCTATCTATCTCATATATTACTCTATCTATCTAATCTATTACTCTATCTATCTCATCTAATATTCAACCTAGCTCATCTATTACTCTATCCAGCTAATCTGTTACTCATTCTAGCTCATCTATTACTCTATCTATCTCATCTATTACTCTATCTATCTCATCTATTATTCAACCTAGCTAATCTATTACTCAATCCAGCTCATCTGTTACTCATTCTAGCTCATTTATAACCCTATTTAGCTCATCTGTTACTCAGTGTAGCTCATCTATTACTCTATCTAGCGCATCTATTACTCTATCTAGCTCATCTATTACTTTATCTAGCTCATCTATTACTCTATTTAGCTCATCTATTACTCTAGCTCATCTATTACTCTATCTAGCTCATCTATTACTCTATCTAGCTCATCTATTACTCTATCTAGGTCATCTATTACTCTAGCTCATTACTCAGTGTAGCTCATCTATTACTCATAGTAGCTCATCTATTACTCTATCTAGCTCATCTATTACTCAATCTAGCTCATCTATTACTCAGAGTAGCTCATATATTACTCTATCTAGCTCATATATTACTCAGTGTAGTTCATCTATTACTCTATCTAGCTTATATATTACTCATTCTAGCTCATCTGTTACTTAATATAGCTCATTTATTACTCAGTGTAGCTCATCTATTACTAAGTGTAGCTCATTTATTACTAAGTGTAGCTCATCTATTACTCTATCTAGCTCATCCATTACTCTATCTAGATCATCTATTACTCTATCTAGCTCAGTCTTTTACTAGTTTTCTGTGGCCACTGGAAATATTAATTATCATGCAGAAAATAAATTCACACAAAAGTGATTTTGACAATGAAATATCGCCCACTTTGTAACTATGGTTTGTTTTCGCAGTTTTTATTTTTACATTTTAACGTTTATTTGTTATTTTAAAAATGAAACTTTTAAATTCTAATCGCCATAATATAGACATTATTGTGCTGACATACCTATAAACCATATACATGCACACATACAGACTGTGACACGGCATAAAAGACATAAAGCGTTCAAAAAGAACATTTTTTTTATCTTCTATAAAAAAACAGTACTATAAGGAGGTGATAAAAAGTCGATATTAAAGATGCTTGTGTGTTGTTGTTTTTTTTAAAGCATTGTTCTTAAAATCTATTGCAAAAATTATTATTATTGTTGACTCATAGAAGTCAGATTTTACTAGGTGAAAGTCACAAGTTTTGAGTAACCTTGACGTCGCAGCCAGTAGTACAAGTATAGTTCATGCGTCTATAATTACAGTGATTAGCCACTACAGATGAGGTCTCACATCAGAAACATGTGCTATGCACTCCACTAATCTAATTTCTACTCTCATTCACATTAACAATACACATTTAACCTGTTAAGAGTAACCAAGCACAATACACAATATACAGACATTAATATGGAAAATGTACAATTGAATTAAAGTAGGTATTCCTACTTCTAACTGCAATGGTCAAGAAGGGCCATTCACCAAGTTTTATGATTCTAGGTAGGATATTATGCATATAGCGAGCTAAAAACGCATATGGTGATGAGCTAAGTGCAAAAACTGAAACCAAAGATGAAATATAGGTCATGACGACCTTATTTTGTTGTAAGAGTGTAACTATAACAGAGATGCATATCATCATCATCGATTCACCATTCTAGTATAAATAGTGCCAGAGAACTTAACATCAAACACAGCATACAACCCAAGTCATTGAAGCGAAAAATATGCGTCATAGTAACCTAATACTGAAGTGAGGGAGTAATTCTCATTAAGTCATTGAGCGTAATATCTGTATCATAATGACCTAATACTGAAGTGAGGGAGTAATGCTCATTAAGTCATCGAAGCGTAAAACATGCATCATAATGACCTATTATTGAAGTGAGGAAGTAATGCTCATTAAGATGTATCGCCTTATTAGTTTTCATGATCCTAGATAGGATATTATGTACATAACATGCACAAAACCTATGTGGTCATGAGCTTACGCAGAAACTGAACAGAAGCCAGTAAAATGTAAAATTGTAGGTCAAAGTAACTTTTATTTTGAAGGGATATGGTACTAAGGGAGATGTACAGTGACAGCTAGTTTAATGATTCAAGTATGAACAGTGAAAGCACAACATTTAACCAGAATTATTGAAACGTGAAATGAGTTACTGTGACCTACTTTTACGAGGAGAGTATATTACTCATAAAGATGGATCATCTCACCAAAGTTTATGATTCCAGGTATAACAATACTATACAGGAGATAGAAAGCCTAAGTGGTCATTAGGTAACCGTTAAAACCCGAGCAAGTAATAAATGTAATCTAAGTCACAGTGACCTTCTTTTCTTCTAAGGGTGTGATACGAACAGAGATGCAAATAATCACCTATTCATTCTGATGATTCTAGCATGAAAAGAGAAATGAACTTGAAACAAAACATTTAACCAAAATGCAGAAAAGCGGGAGATATGGTTCACAGTGACCTACCCTTGTAATGATGTTGTATGACCCATCAAGATGCTCCCCCTCACAACGTTGCATGAATATGGGTATGATAGTATATATACTATTTGGTCATGAGCTAAACGCAAAAGCTCAACCTAAGCCAGTAATAATATGAAATGTAGGTCACAGTGACATTCTTTTAAGTTTGTGTTACTAATAGAGATGCATTAAATCATTTAGTTTTGACGATTCTAGCAAGAACAAAACTTGAGAAATAAACTTAAAACACAAAATTGAACCAAAATAAGTGAAGCATGAAATATGGGTCAAAGTGACCTACCTATATCATTGGGATGTAGTACTGGTCAAGATGCATCCCTTCATCAAATTTCATTATTTCATATATAACGGTATGTACAAAGTCTGCAAAAAGCATTAGCAAAATGTACAAAGTTATCCCATTTCCCTCTTCTCAAGATGGTGGTCCTAGGAAACTCAAACAGTCGCCTAGGACCTAGGAAGAAAGAATGGTTGAGATGCAGGGAGGTTGTACATATGTATAGGCCTCTATTGACAATGACGCATGGGGAGGTGGTAGTACGATAGCCCTCCTCTATTGACAATGACGCCAGGGGAGGTGGTAGTACATTAGTCCTCCTCTATTGACAATGACGCCTGGGAGGTGGTAGTACAATAGCCCTCCTCTATTGACAATGACGCCAGGGAGGTGGTAGTACAATAGCCCTCCTCTATTTCGTTGAGGTGAGATAAAACAATTTAAAAGCACATAATGCTTTGAATGAAGAACAAAATCTGCTGATGGAAGCTCATCTCTTCATTCATTCTTTGCAAATTGGATCTCTGTAATCTGTCTATGTAAATATGTCAGAGGGATACAGAATTAAAGTTTCGTTACCTTCGTTTTTCAGCTGCTTTAATTTAATAGAATCTAAGTCAATCAGTCAATATTGTTTCCATAGTGAATACATATTGAAGATGGTCAGTAAATTTATCTTTTGTGCTTTATTCGGTAATTCTTAGCACTGAAGAATATATTGCTATTTGCAAATCGAATCATTAGGAAAGCTACAACGTATTCTCACCTTTATATTGTTTGCATTTTCTTTTAGCGAAAGCATCAAAGGAGCTTTTTCAAAAATTTCCATCCATCTGAGTTGGAAATGGTAAGAAGACAGAAAGTTGAAAATGTATTTTCCAATATACAGTCAAACAGATAAAAAGAAAGATGTATTTATATGGAACGACAGGGTGAGAATGCTGGAATATTACATAACAAAAGTAATACATTGTAATTTATTCGTAATTTTGTTATCAACCAAAACGTGTGGGAGTCGGAATACAACCACTCCTTGCTGCCTCGAGAGCAGCTTAAGTTGCTCTGATTCAATATCTTACTTACAAGATCGTAAAGTCAGAGTTTAAGCTGAGTTCGTTTTTAATACACTTCATCTTTTCATTTACATCTAGGAAAATGTAGTTTATCGTTATCATTAACTTCAAATTTAATTTAAATATATATATATATATATATATATATATATATATATATATATACAACTTACCAAACTATGTTGAAAAAGTAAAACTGAAGGTAACACCTTGGTTTGGGGTTGCCATAACTGAGACAAACACAATACACGTGTGTTGTCTACTAGTGGGATCAGCTGTCTGCAGAAAATGATATGATCAGTACTGGTTTTGTCATTGTTAGCGTCGATCATTTCATACTATCACTGTTAGCGTCGATCATTTCATACTGTCATTGTTAGCGTCGATCATTTCATAATGTCATTGTTAGCGTCGATCATTTCATACTGTCATATTATCTTGCCTAATCAAACAGCATAGCTTATATATTAAAATATAGGTAAGAAAATATTCGTATTTGAAGGGTGGTGTTTGGTCTGTACTCTCTACCTTCTAGTACAAGTTCTCATATGTATATATATATATATATATATATATATATATATATATATATATATATATATATATATATATATATATATATAATTCTTCGAGTTCAAACTTACGAATGTGTGTTAGTGACGCAACAAGTAGGCGAGATAAAATTATACATTTTAAGATAATCAACCAATTACGATTACGTTGAAAAGATTTATGTGGCAATTTGTATTATAAAGAATGCCACTTAATTTCCAAATAAAGCATTGACATGCGTTTACATGGTGCCGCCATGTTAAACAAGGATGTTATCAGGGCCTACAACTCACTCCAGAAAAAAAATGCAGAATTTTGATCAGACATCTTAATTGAGAAGCAGTTTGATGTTCGTCTGTTCACACTACAACATAAAAACCAGGACGAATTTCGTCTGTTCACACTACAACATAAAAACCAGGACGAATTACTGTACAACATAAAAACCATGACGAATTACTGTACAACATAAAAACCAGGACGAATTACTGTACAACATAAAAACCAGGACGAATTACTGTACAGCATAAAAACCAGGACGAATTACTGTACAACATAAAAACCAGGACGAATTAAAAAAAGTTAGCGTCTTGAAGACTTGTGATATATCGGTAGTTTTAAAGTAATTTACATAAAGAACGAGACATTACACTAATTGATGTGATGCGGAAAGGGACTTATTTATGACTTGTCCACAACTGTTTCCTTAAGATGATTGTCCCCATGAACTATGCCAATTGTTGTAGCTCAGTTCATTAACTATGTCAATGGTTATAGCACTGTTCATGAACTATGCCAATAGTTGTAGCACTATTCATGAACTATGCCAAAGTTTGTAGCACTATTCTTGAACTATGCCAATGGATTTAGCAATGTTCGTGAACTATGCCAATGTTTGTAGCACTGTTCAGGAAATATGCCAATTGTTGTAGCTCTGTTCATGAACAAGCTCTGACTAAAATACATTGGAAAAATGATCCTTCCCCACATAACAATCATTTTATCATTTTCTTATATGAATGATCCATCGCTAGTCTTACAATATTGCAAAGAACGCCCGCTGCTTTTCTTTGCCACTCATGGAATACCTATACGAAGCTCCATTACCCTCTCTGGAAATCAACTTTGAAATCTTAAAGTTGTGTTAATCAATATAAAGGCATCGCCCTATCAGCTAGTAGTATTTTTGCAGGTAATAATTTCAAGGAGAGGGGTTTCATATAGGCAACTACAACAAGACAAACAAAAACAGCAACAACAACAACAAAACACAAAAAGACTACACAAACCGCCATTTCTATCGTCCTTAACAAAATTTCTGACTTTATTTTACAACGGACAAAAGTAATATTTCATCATACCGAAATGATCTTTCCGAGGAAGTTGGTGTTTGTCTGCTCTATGCATAAGAATTATACGTCGTTTGACAGTTAGGATGCAGTAATAACGTATTCATACTCCTGTATTCTTGCAATGAGCGTTAGGATTAAAGTTAGGACAATTACATTATAACAGACTCAATGTGCGCCTCAGTTGTTATATGCATAAGAATTAGACTTAGTTACGATACAGTAATAATGTGTTTATACACATGTATGCTTGCACTGAGCGTTAGGATTAAAGTTAGGACAATTACATTACAAGAGAGACTCTTTATGACAGACTCTTTATAACAAAACTCTCTATGACTGGCTCCCTATGCGCATCAGCTGCTCCATGATCATTTAAATTTACCAATACAAACAAAAATCGTGGAAACGGTGCTGTAATCACTTATGGTGGTACAATGTACTTCCAGAATTCGACAAAAATGGGGCGATATGTTCAGAGTCCGATCTGTCAGGGGACAACTATGCTTCTAAATCTGTCACGTACATTCCATCAACAGATCATCAGTCGTGACATATTCTGAGGAGTTCATCAAGATTAAAAAAAATAAAATAAAATAAAAAAAAAATAAATAAACATTGGTGTACTTCGTATGAGATGATTGTGTGTCTCTCCACTGCATTGGTGCCAAACTCATTTGCTATGGCGGGCCAGATTTGATATAAATAATAATAAATAATAATAATAAATAATGAGTCTGGCGAGTCGTTTGTTTGACACCCCTGCTCTACTGTTTCGAAAGGGGGTTGGATTTTCTAATATGTTAAACGGGTCATGCGTGTTTCCAAATTATCAATGACTTCATGAATTCGCTTTCTCCGGTACATAACCGTTTCGTCCAACATAAGAAATATATTAGAAATGAGACAAGGCAAACCTGATACAAAAAGTGCATTGCTAGAAAATAGATCCTACTTGGATGCAAATGAGTGCGCAGATTTGACTAAAGGAAATTGAACAAAAGCACGCATAGCCATATTAGATGTGCGTATACACACCTAATCGTGTGTAATATCTGCCATCAAAACCTTTGCACGAAACGCTATTTACTATCGCATTTTCTGTATTTCAGATCACTATGTGTATCACCTTTGCAACTTAATTTCCCCATTTGTCCTTTTTCTGCAATAAGTACCATCTCCAATTCGGGTAACTTAAATTCTGGTGGTGTTGGAGGGTTAAGAGTTAGTCAACAAGGACCATGGACCATAGTCTGGTTCATGAGTAAAAGGTGGTAGAAGTAGAACGTAGATGGCGAACCCTGAACACAATATACATGCCGGCCATCTTGTTTTTGTCGACCACTTTGCTCAGAGCAATAATTACTTCACACGACCAAAATATAGGTCGCCAAGGAGGCTGACCAATGACCAAAGCGAAACCGCTTTTTTCTCAGAGCACACAAGCGAGGCGACGGAGGAATCAGATCTTGATGGGTAGGTTGGGGGTAGGTGAGTATTAGATTGTTTGAGAGCAATTAATTAATTTCATGAAACAAGCATGCAAGGTGATGTATGTATGTATGCAGTAGAGTTTTATGGCACATCAGCACAATAGTGGCTATATGATGCCAACTGAAAGTAAAATTGAAAAAATGTATAACGAATTCAACAAAAGATTAGGATGATAACCCATCCAAATAGCTGTAAACAGGAAGTACAACAAGATAAAATATAAAATGTACATATATTAAAATTATGTAAAACATATATAAAATAAAAGATAACGGTAACACATGGAAAATCCGTAAAACATATCGTCAAAATTTGTTACATAAACCCCAATACCTCACAAAAGTCCAAGATGTTCTCTGGTGGTACATCATACAGTTTTTTCGTGCAGTTCACGTCAAAATACTTGTGTCTCATAGGGTGGAAATCGACACATTCGATAAGAATGTGTTCCATTGTCAGTGGACTCTGGAATGGTATGCACTCTATCGAGGTTTACCCTTCGGGAGGTATGCATGAGTCAGGTATTTGTTCTATATGAGGGATGTGACTCTCCATCAGTGGGTTGGATGTTCTGAAGTCCGTTTGTGGAGTTTTCAATCCACATATTCTGTCAGGTATGACGAACATTCTAATTTACAGAATATTTGAAGCCAGTATATTCAGTCTTCAATTTGGAAACGGGTGACCTCATGGTAGTTTTGGGAAGCCAGTATATGCAGTCTTCAATATGGAAACGGGTGACCGCATTATAGCTTTGGTTATTGTATCTGCCCTTTCATTATCTTTGTACCAAAGTGACTAAGCACCCAACAGGTGCCAACTTTGATTTTATTGAATTTACTCTGATTTCATTGAATTTGCTCTGATTTCATTTAATTTTACTCTGCTTATTTAATGTACTCTGATTTCATTGAATTTACTCTGAATTTACTAAGATTTTATTGAATTTACTCTGATTTTACTGATTTCATTGAATTTACTATGATTTTATTGAATTTACTCTGAAAAAGGAGATGATTTCGTGAAGACTTTTTGAAATCACAAAGGTCGAATATTATTTTGGGAAGTTTTGATAACAACGATTTGGAAATACATATTTTGTTATATATGTAACACTGGTTGTTGCTGCTTCTGGACGAGGACAAATTCGTATGCCAAAAGGTGGAATGAAATTTGCTTTCTGAGTGTGCAAGGTTTGGTATTTGGGCCCGAAGACGATATCATATGTGGGAATAAATGGATAAGAAGATAGTTTTGCTAGTATACTGAAGAACCAATTTCGTTCGTCTGAGATAAAGTGATGACTCGTTTGCCTTAACATAGTGGCTTTCTGAATGGGAAGTTCTAAATGCACCCTCACAAAGTCGTGTTTTGGCTGCATATCAGATCAAGCAGCAGTAGGTAAGATTTACAACCTGATCCGTACACAATAGAGCCATAGTCACGTTTTGATCTTACTAATGACCTGTATAACCGGAGCAAGACCTTCCACCTGCTTCCCAATCTGTCTTTGCCACGACTCGTATTAAAACTAGGGCTTTTGACATTTGTCCCTGAGGTATCTAATATATGGAAGAAAAGTTAGTTTACAATTGACAAAAGTACTAAATATTTCATCTTTTCCACAACACGAACAAGAAAACCGTCATGACAGAGCTTTGGGTCAGCATGTTTTCGATGTAATCAGCATAAGTGCATCCAAACAGTTTTAAATTTCGAAAATTTGAACTCGTTTTCTTCTACCCATTTCTGATCTCTGATTAAACTTATTTGTAGTCGACGTTCAAATAGTATGCTCACTCTTTAACATATAGCAGATAAAAAGGTCGTCTACATGTACTGAGCAGTCAGTTTCTCGATGAATACATTTCGCTGTGCTATTAAATTTAATGTTGAATAGGGTGACTGACAATATGCTGCCCTGAGGTACACCCACCTCCTCAGGATAGCTTTCAGAAAGGGTGCTGCCTGCTTTAACTCTGCAATTTCTACTTTTTCAAAATATGGAGATAAAGTTAGGCAGGTGGCCCCTAAAACCTGGGTTTAATAGGTCTTTCATTATGCTGTACGTCCATGTGGTGTCATAAGCCTTCTCCAAGTCGAAAAAGATGGCAATAATGTGTTGTTTATTTATGAAAGCTTCTCTAATAAATGCTTCAGGTCTGAAAATATGGTCTAATGTGCTTCTCTGGCGTCTAAATCCACATTAAAGGTCTGATAGTAATTTGTCGGACTCAAGATCTCAGTGGAGTCTGTCATTTATCATCCATACCATGGTTTTGCTTGATCTTATGCCAGCTGGGGTGTTATTGTTGAAACGCCTTCGCAACTACGAAGATCTGTGTTTTCTTTGATCTTTTTCAATTTTCACTTTGGATTTCTATAGTAACGAATATTGATGTTGCGTTTAGAACAGTTAAAATGATACGTGTTTGATTCCTTTGATTCTATACGGTTGTGTTCAGTGATCTGCTGCTTAGAGATGACAGAATCAAATGCCGCATTAATGTTTTGAACGAGTACGTAATGCCTCATGGGGTGGTGCTTGTGGAGTGTGTCGCGCTCAAAAGGTCGACATTAGCTTGCCCCACTTCTTTTTTATACGTAATTGGTCTTTTTACGAATCATTATCATTATCAACAAGTTATGATCAAAATAATCTACATCAAAGGTCTTCTAAGGTACGGTAAAATGACAATGGTATCAATCTAGTAAAATACATTACTTACGGGAGAAGACAACTACTTGTACTCTGCAGGGTTTTTCATATTCTGAATAATGTCCCACAAAATTATCACGTGGAACAATCTATTTTCCACTAATGCTTAGGGCCTATTATTCCGAATACATTTGTCCAGCTAACTACTACAGGTCATGCTTATATTTTTGCACGAACAAATGTGCCTCTTACGAAAGGTTAAACAGCCATTGGGATGGTGTTTTCGGATGCCATCCACCGAAGGTTATGGGCAGAATCATAAGTTCTAGATTTCATAGCCATTGTTCCCCCCCCCCAACCCCCCTGAAAATAGCACGTCGAAAATACTAAAGGATCAAAATTTTATTGTAGTTTGCGAATGTTTACAATTTTCGTAGACACATACTAAATAAAACATCCTTCCTGGACAGAGAAGTCTCGAGAATTTGAGTGATTAATATTTTTGTTGCAATTTAAGCACTACAGTAGTTATATCGCTTGCACTAAAACAGACAACGTTCCAGTTTTAAGGTAAATCAAAACAGTGGATTCAAGGGTTATCTGCAATTATTATATCCTCGGCATTTTCCGTGAGAAAACCCTAAATGGGTTGCACTGGCAGCCATTTTTATTTCAATTATTAAAACGAACTTATCACATGACGGATTCACGTGCCTAAATAGTACGTCAATGTACAACTAAAGTTTTGAATCAAATAAATAAATAAATTAATAAATTAATAAATTAAAAGTTATTTTCAGTTAGGAATTTGTTTTTCTTAGCTTGAATATGTTTAATTGACCTGTTGTTTAGTCCATATACATTTAGGAAACAGTTCGTTGACTGCGTACTTCTTTGTTGCCCAAGAATTGTGTACAGTTCGGTTGCTTGTTTCGAATCACCAACACCGCCAGGACCAAATGGTGAAATCAGTCTGTTTTATACATGCTAGTTTTTAAAAAAAAAATAATTAAAAAAAAAAGATTTCTGGGCTTGACAGAAACGTCAGAAGTTTTCTCCGATTGCGGTTATCTAGAGCACGTAATTAGACATATTACTCCCAGTTCATGTGGATTCCAGACATAATAGCATTTTGTCTACAATTGGTTACGATCAGAATTTAGTCATTGTTTCGGTTGAAACTGAAGATATTTTGTACTGGCGTCAAAATATAACGTTGTTTAGGCGGTATTTGTTGTGAATTTACGTAAAATGTCAGCCAAATTTCTAGGATTGTAAATTGAACAATGGCTAATAATTAGTCCTTCAGAGTCAACTCCAACATACCACTACGCTAGTTTTGAAAACTACGTTGCCAAGTTTAAATGCGATTATAGAATCAACATACCAATAGTACCAAGCCATAAATGAGATCCGACCTCAATAATTTCATTTTAATTTGAATATTATGCTTAATCACAATATTTCAAATATATACTCAAAAATTCTCGAAATGAGATTCTGATAAAATATTTGAATCATATTAGGAAAAAAAATATAAAAAAATAAAAAAATAAAAAAAGCCAATTTGCAATAGTTGGAAAGTAAAATAGTAAAATAATTGGACTAAAATAAAAAAATATATGTTTCTATCACAAGCAAATTTGTTTACGATAAATTTGCAAAAGCTGAGTAAATGATTACTGAACATTAAACTTACTTTCGCCCTTACGTCAATTTTTGTATTATATTTTATCACTCCCTAGGAAAATACTCGCCTTGAAAGTACACGACAGATACGAAGCTGAAAGGACAGGCAGGGGTTTTTACTGAACATTAGGAAAAATTTCAATAGCCGCGGTAGCTCAGTTGGTGGAGCATCAGACTCGTAATCCATGGGTCGCGGATTCGATACCCGCCCAGGTCATCTGCCTTGGTTTGTTCTTGAGAAAGGCACTTAACTCCGATTTCCTCTGTATGATATAGTCAATAATAATGAAATAATTGCCGTTTTGGAAAACAGCTGTAACAACTTCATTGTCTCGGTTAAATGGAAAACACCTGTAACAACATCATTGTCTCGGTTAAATATTAAAAAAGTATTTCCATTATACCATGATACTAAAGGATTTATATTTATCGAGCTTCCGACAAGTTTGAAAATGGTACGTTGACCTTAGTAGAAGTCACACGAATGAAGACAATAATTCTAATTTTGAGATACTGTCATTTTGACGGCAGGTGTGTATATTTATATATTAATTAATCTCTCTCTCTCTCTCTCTCTCTCTCTCTCTCTCTCTCTCTCTCTCTCTCTCTCTCTCTCTCTCTCTCTCTCTCTCTCTCTGGGTAATAATTTTTGTTTTGTCTGCTCACGTGGAAGTAAAATGAAAGTTTGTGTCGCAGCTCCAACTTATATGATGGCTTTATAGATGTTCAGTTTTTCTAAGCATTGCTCACTGACCTGAAAGGCTGCTATTCTTTCAGATCCTAACACGTATTAACAACTTTCGTTATTATGTCAGCTCTTGTCAGTTATTTGTAACTGGTTGACGGTTTCCATGGTTTGCATTGAGTTCAAAAGCCAGTTAATTACTATCAGGTTTCAAATACAGAAAGATCAGTCTTTTATCCGACCTCACCTGTATACAATATTTTATGAATATCAATACACAGGTTTCCTGCTAGCAGTACACAATGCATCTTTTCATCCAAAGCCAGAAGGTTAACGCCAGGATGTGTGGGAACAATACCTTCAATCAAATAAATTCAATATTCATACCTATGCTTTCACCAACGATGTATAATTCGTGTATCCAATGGATTAACGTATTGATCTATGTACAAGTCAGACACATATTCATACGTTGGTTACAACACGTACAAAATCCAGAAAATGGCTTTCTTTCAAAAATGATTACCATTTGATTTCAATATATTTCGGATGAAAAAAAAAATTCAGCCACATTATCAGTAATAACGAGGTACAGGATTTATTAGGTTCTCAAAGGTCATATAATTTGACAGTGCTAGTTAGTGTTCCTTTTACATGGTTTTGCATAGAAAAACAAACAGCACAGTTTGAGTAATATGACAAAATTTTTAATTGCTGTTCCGTTAACGAGACATTTTTCTACGCGTAGCTGAAGAAGGTTGATAGAAACGACTGAATCACTGAAAGTAAGTTATATCTGTAAACTTTATATAATAATAATAATAATAATAATAATAATAATAATACTTATTATTAACATTATCATTTTTAGTCAATATTACTAGTAAGTTTATAACATTTATTTTGTAAAAAAAAAATCACAATGCGCAAGAAACTTCTGTGTGTTTTTCTGTGGTCGCTACCTTAAGTGCGTGTCTTTACTGTGGTCCCTACATTACGTGCGTCTCTTTACTGTTGTCCTTACATTAGGTGCGTCTCTTTACTGTGGTCCCAACATTACACGCGTCTCTTTACTGTGGAGCCTACATTACGAGCGTCACTTTACTGTTCAGCCTACATTACGTGCGTCTCTTTAATGTGGTCGCTACATTACGTGCATCTCTTTACTGTGGTCCTTACATTACGTGCGTCTTTTTACTGTGGTCCCTACATTGCGTGCATCTCTTTACTGTGGTCATTCCATTACGCGCGTCTCTTTACTGTGGTCCCTACATTACGCACGTCTCTTTACTGTGGTCGCTACATTACGTGCGTCTCTTTACTGTGGTCCTTACATTACGTGCGTTTCTTTACTGTGGTGCCTACATTAGGTGCGTCTCTTTCCTGTAGTCCCTACATTACGTGCATATCTTTACTGTGGTCGCTACATTACGTGCTTCTCTTTACTGTGGTTCTTACATTACGTGCGTCTCTTTGCTGTGGTCGCTACATTACGTGCGTCTCTTCACTGTCGTAGCTACATTACGTGCGTCTCTTTACTGTGGTTTCTACATTACGTGCGTCTCTTTACTGTGGTCCTTACATTACATGCGTCTCTTTACTGTGGTCGCTACATTACGTGCGTCTCTTTACTGTGGTCCCTACATTACGTGCGTCTCTTTACTGTGGTCTCTACATTACGTGCGTCTCTTTACTGTGGTCCTTACATTACTTGTGTCTCTTTACTGTTTCTTATGATTACTCTTAATGTTTAATCCTCAAATGATGATTTTATACAGAGACTATATTAGGAACCGACCATTTAATTTTCAGGGGATGGGTGGGTGGGGGAAGGAGGAGAGCTGGAATTTTGTTGAAAAAAATAAAATTCCGGTTATCAACTAGCATGAAAAATATTTTCTTGCTCTGATTTATAGAAAGAAACTATATTTTAAAAAAGGCGACAGAAAATACCAGCCCCCCTCCCCGCGAGAAAATGACCAGTCCTTTATAAATACACTTTGTTTTAGAATCGTAATTGAACAATCATTATTCAGTGATTAAAGAAACCCAACAACAAAAACAACAAAAAGAAACATCCATTAAAATACAATGATGTGTAACTATAATCCATTAAAATACAATGATGTGTAACTCTAAATACAGACAGCACTTCGTGACACGCATATCTTTTTCCACTACGTTCGAAAAATAATATTGAAACACCTCTTTAAAACTTCTCCCAAAACAAAAAAAAAAACGATTGTGATTTTCTTCTGAAGCTAAGCGAGAGAGAGAGGTATTTCTAGTGATTTTCTTGCCATCAAACCACATCGGGAGGATGAACGTATTGAGCTGTGAAAGCTCAATTACGATGATAATGGAGTTTATTTCAATCAAATATATTACACTTTTTTGCAGAATCTACGAGTTTGAAACAAAGCAAGGATGTCAGTGAATTAGATGGTGAAAATTCTTGAAACTATCTTTTAGAATGTTTCAAAACCCCATATTGTGGTAGACTAAAGGTGAAGTATCGCTTCTATTGATTGCCTTTTCTGATACTGATCGAGCGATGGCATCCTTTGTTTGAAGGCATGAAGTGAAAAGAATACCTGTCCTGTCATCAAGCAAATCATGTGTGTTCACAATTCAGTGCTTTTTGTGCTATTTATTCTTGCTTACATCGCAAAAACTTTGTTTGGAAAATATTTTTCCCCATATGGGACAGACATATATACTTTTCTAACCAGGTCCCCTGAGATTAAAAACAGTGTTTATAAATTCAAGAAAAGTTTGCACAGTGATGGCTAATGAAGATTTGTTTATTTTTGTGTAAACATTTCCCGTGTCAAAAGTGAAAATGAGCGGAACCCTAAAGCACAGCGTGAAATTGCAACAAAGTTTATTCTCTTTTAGTATGCTGCTTTCATTAACATTCTCGCTTGCGAGAATATTTTGCTTGTTGTTGATGAATCTCCTTCGAAACAAAGCCAACTGCTCGAATCTAGACTGTAAATTTAAAACTACAGAACGACAGTTATTAAAAGAATTTTACCTAATGTGAAATGCCACCCTCCTCACCACCCCCACCCCCCCCCCCAAAAAAAAAAAAAAAAAAAAATCGCGATCTACATAGCAAATAAATGACGCGGTCTTGGCAGTATGTATCCACAACTGAAAATGTTACAGAGATTTAGAGTTTTTCCATGCCATAAAGATTAAAAACGTTAACGTTTTTGTTGCTCGCCGACATCACACCACATACTCTAGCAATTCTTCCTTCAAGACAGATTCTTAAATCAATAAAGCCGGAAATTGCATTTCTAAGAAATCGAGTGCAATTCGGGGAGGAGGACGCAATATGGACGCGGAAATGGGGCACTAACATCTTCCAATATGATTTATCTTCGTCGATGTTTTAATCGTGATTCATATTGTGTCAGATGCATGCGAAAGAAGAAAATGAAGTATGAATGACCGATTTTATTTTTCTTTAACCGATAATTCATGCACGAAACAGGCATGATTCTATCTCTACCCATATTAAACAGGAATAATAGGAACTCTCAGGTCGCTTTCCAGAGACATGCGAGGAAAAATAAGATACAGTTACATCATACATTCATGTCGTTATACAAATGTTAAAGGATCAACACAGAAGATATAAACAAGGACTAACATGTATTTAGTAGAATAGTCACAAACCTACATACACTTTTCAGTTCATCAATATTTTTCCCACTTATAAGTGTTATGAATGGTATTATATCTGGTCTAGTACAAAAGTATTGTTCAAGTGATAATTTTGTTGTTGACAAAACAATTTGCATTCAAGCAAATAATGAAATTCATCGCCGATTTCTCCACAACTACATAATTCACATTTCCTGTCATGTCTATGTATTCCTTCCAAACGTTCCGTTTCTACAGGAAATCTACGATTACTTGCTCAAAGCTTTGTAAATATTTAATACAACTTTCTTGGCAAGAATATTAGATATTTTTCTAATTGTAATTCAATTTTATTTAAGCATAAGTTGTGTCATTCATATCGGATTTTCTGGTATGTCTATATTGGTAAAAGAAAATATTTTTTGCATTGTGTTTCGAAAGACTTGTTATCAGAAAAAGAATGCGTTAATCAAACATAATTAAGTCCCAAGTTTTTAGGGGTATTTTAGTACTACAAATCCATGTATTTCTAAAGGTGCCAGATTGTAAATTGCTTAGTAATAGCTATATAAAGCACATAACAATTTTGACTCTTTCCCGGTTACTAAATTTGGACCTAACTCTCCAAAGAGCGCATACATTTTGGGGTGGTTTTTTCACACATAGAATAGACCTTAAGAAATCAAAATGTACTTTTTCAATACTGTCTATATTTTCATATCCCCAAATTTCACAACCATATATAAGAATAGATAGTATAGTCTGATCAAACAATTTAAGCTGACAGTCAAGTAGTAAATTAAAATTATAAATACGTTTGAGTTGCACAAATAATGCCTTGTATGCTGTAATGACTATATTCTACGTAGCTGAAATAAAGGTGCTCATTTTTGAACAGAGTAAACCCAAATATTTGTACCCATCTACCACATTTATGTTCTTGTAATGAAATATAAAATTATATGTCTTTTTCTATCCTTACCAAAAACCACCATTTTTGTCTTTTCAACATCGACAGTAATTGTCCAGGTTTTACAAAATTATCAGAAAATCAATTAAGCATCTTTTGCATGTCTTTCTTGTTAGTAGTAATTAATACAGTGTCATCTGCATAAAGAAGCAGCAATACATTTAAATATGTGTACATTATATCACCATTATATATAATTCGATACCTTTATAATTGCTAGTTTTCAGAAAGGTCTCTAAATCATTCAAAACAAATGAAAACAATAATGGCGATACATTTTCTTTTTGCCCAACACCTGTATCACATGAGAACAAAAATCCTTCAGTGTTACCATTGATGCTTTGGTGAAAGCTTAACTTTGTAGTATAATTCATATCTGATAATGTTTAAACTGTTCAATTTCATACACAATAAATAAATTGAAAGCTAACCTGAAGCTTTCGTCCTTGTATTAAGGAGGTCATCAGCAGAATGATTTATTCTCTACTGATTGTTAACATCACCCGAGGGAATAGTGAGCGATGTTAACAAATTGTCCCAGATATGCTGCCAATTGTAACGGCCCGCGTCCCTGTTCAGCGTTGGTTTGTGAGCACGGATGTATATAGACTCTTTAACCCCCCCCCCCCCCCCCCCCCCCCGCTCAAATCATGATTGTTCTCGATCTAAGATGTTTTTTACTGAGTCCCAAGATACCGTATGGTCCGGGAAAACTGTGTGGATGTGTCGTGATACCTCAGTAGAAACTTGAACTTGGTCTTCAATGTTCGTTGAATCTCGCTTTCAATGTTCTTTCCGTTTCCCCAATGTAGTTGTGATGGCACTGACTGTCCCCTTGTCCTTCATACTATATGTGATAGATAGGTCCACAAATATCTTTCTTATTGGACTTATCCTTTGGGTGAAGTAGCATCTGTCTTAGGGTCCGGTATAGTTTAAAACACACATTAATTTTCTGTCGCTGAAAAACGCGTTTCAGGCATTCGGAAGTACTTTTCACATACGGTAGGATGATGCTACCTTTCGAGACACTTTTTTTAGTTACTGGTCTGCTATTCCCGGTACTGTCACTTTGACTAGCGTTCAGCCTGTTGGTAACCTTCTTAATCGCCCAATCCGGATAATGACACCTCTTGAGGGCAGCATTGACATGATCGAGTTCTTGTTTTAAATCTGTGGGGTCAGATGTAACGACTTTGGCTCTATGATGTAATGTTCTGACAACTCCAAGTTTCTCAGCGACAGAAAATTAATGTGTATTTTAAACTATACCGGACCCTAAGACAGATGCTAGTTCACCCAAAGGATAAGTCCAATAAGAAAGATATTAGTGGACCTATCTATCACATAAAATGTAAAGGACAAGGGGACAGTCAGTGCCATCACAACTACATTGGGGAAACGGAAAGCACATTGAAAGCGAGATTCAACGAACATTGAAGACCAAGTTCAAGTTCGTCTGATATATCACGACACATCCACACAGTTTTCCCCGGTACATACGGTATATTGGGACTCAGTAAACGTCTCAGATCGAGAACAATCATGGTTTGAGCGGTGGGGGGGGGGGGGGGGTTAAAGAGTCTATATACATCCGTGCTCACAAACCAACGCAGAACAGTTACGCCGGCCGTTACAATCTGCCGCATATCTGGGACAATTTGTTAACATCGCTCATTATTCCCTCGGGTGATGTTAATAATCAGTAGAGAATAAATCATTCTGCTGATGAAGTCCTTAATACAAGGACGAAAGCTTCAGGTTAGCTTTCAATTTATTTATTGTGTATGAAATCGAACAGTTTAAACATTATCAGTTACCATTGATATTTACACATGATTTAATGTTTTGATAAAAGCTATATAAAGCTCCAGTGGATAAATACTTAGTCCAAAAGCCAACTCTTCAAACATTATCAAAGGATTTATTAAAATCTGTAAAATTGCAAAATAACTTTTCTCGTTTACAATTAGAAAATCAATAAGTACATGTAGTATAATAACATTGTCCGTCGTCGAGTACCCACTCATAAAACCAGCCTGAGCTTCTCACAATAATTTTTTTCTTCTAAAACCTGATGTATTCTCTATTTAATAAGACTGTAAATAATTTTCCAAAATAACTGAATAATATTATAGGTAGATATTTATTGGGATCCAATATACAACTTTTACTTTCATATAGAGGTTTTATTATTCCTACTGACCATTCCTCGGGAATTATTCCTGTACCAAAGATTAAGTTGAGAAGTTTCACATATATTGATAGTATCATTGATTCAGTGACCTTCATATATTCATTGATAACTCCGTCCTGCCCTGGCACTTCACTATTTTTCTATGATGTTGTTATCTGTTTTATCTATGAGGTTGTTATCTGTTTTATCTCATCTTCTTTTATCTTCTTATTTATTGATGCATTCTCAAAAACTGCTCCCAGTAGAAAAATCAAAGGAACTATTAGAATGATCAGCGTTGCTGAGGTTTTTAAAATGATTATAAATATGATTATAAATTGTGTCTAACGATATTGGAATTTCTTTATTTTTATCGCTGATTTCGTTTAAAAGTCACCACATTGTTTTAGGATCGTTTGTTTGCATCTTCCGTATTTTTGCAAATACCTGACGTTCGTACTGAGCAAAATGTCGTCATGTAACTGACGTAAAATCCTTGCTTGCTTGAAGCAATACTATATGTGAAGATTTGGGTTTTGTCTGGGATCCAATTTCTCTATTTATATTTCATCATACCCAGGCACTGATACGTATGTACAATTAATTGAAAATTGCAAAGCATTATCTACATCCGATAATAAGGTGGAAAATTCCAACAGGTCAAAATCATTTATCAACTGAAAACTACTTACCGGTGATAAGAGATGATCTATAACGCTTACATCGTTGGTACAACATTTACCAAATGAAAACTACTTACCGGTGATAAGAGATGATCTATAACGCTTACATCGTTGGTACAACATTTACCAAATGAAAACTACTTACCGGTGATAAGAGATGATCTATAACGCTTACATCGTTGGTGCAACATTTACCAAATGGAAACTACTTACCGGTGATAAGACATGATCTATAACGCTTACAACGTTGGTACGACATTTACCAATGCCTTTGTTGCTACCATTTCTTCCATTACATTTACAAATATCGTTATTTCTACACATTTGCAATAATTTGCTTCAAAAATTACTTTTCGATCGGTCAAGACTAACTCTTTTCATTGGTACCTGTAAGCATTGCGGACTTTCAATATCACTTACGCATGAATAAAAAGTATTATCAAGACAAGACTAGACAAGACAAGACTTTATTACACTAAAGTTGTAAAGTTTACAACATATGAGGTATATAAGAAAAACAACATGAATCTAGCATAGCATGTGATATCATAACATGAATCTAGCGTGTGATATCATAACATAATACTTAAGAAGGATTACACAATTCGGAAATAATAATCTAAGAACCTGCAAATATTTTTCAAGAGTCGTGTCTTACCTGTATTCTTAATTGATTCTGTTTATAAACGTTAGTCCTGGAAATGTAATAATGAGGTATAGATTTTTGTCTTTCATCATGAAAATAAGAACACGAAAGAAGATAGTGATACTCACCACCTATTTCTTGCGACTGGCAGAGTGTACAATATCTTTCGTTATAGGAAACATTAGCCCATCTACCAGTTTCAACAGTTTACCTATGATTTGCAGTTATAAACTTAATTAAGCTTTTAGCTATATATTTTTAATGAGAAATATATTTTTCTGAACCAAAACTAATTTAATAATCTGTAATTAAGACCTTTAGATGATGTATTAATGTTAGCTGCCCAAACTACTGTCCTTATTAACCATTTAACTGACACAAAACTCTGATTTCTCCACACGTTGCTAAACCCAACATCATCTGATATAGATTTTACTTCGAATTTCCTTTTATTGTCATACTAATTATCACAAAAATGTTTGTATAAAAGAGAATACATATGATAAGACATTTTTTTCCTCGTAACAACTAACTAATCTAGCCCAACAGATTATCATGCGAGTTTTAATGTTCATAATTAAGGGGAACCGACCAAGTTCATCGTATGCGATATATAGAGCGGTATATTTTTTAACATTCAGTATACTTCTAAGGAAAGAAGATACGTTTTTTTCAACTATATCAGATCTTACAGATCCCCAGATTTCACAAGGATATGTTAAAATCGGTACAGTGGTCTGATCGACAGTGTTAGCTGACAATCAGTAGGCAAATGTAGATTATGTATACGATTTTGAAGTAAATACATACCTATACTAGCTATGGATACTGGATTTTTCAGGCCATTGGTGAAATTACCATTCTTGTGAAAGGCCTAAGTATTTATATTCATCTATAACATCAATATATGCATTTCGTATCTTAAATTTGTATGTGTGATCTTTTCTTGAACCAAATACAATAATTGTTGTTTTCTCTGTACTGATTGTGAGTTTTCGCATTGTCTACTAAACATAGCAACAGTATATTTATATTGCATGTCAGCAGGATTATTTGCGACAAGTATAGTGTCATCAGGGACAAGTATAGTGTCATCAGGGACAAGTATAGTGTCATCAGGGCATAAAAGCAACGTAACATTTAACATATTTTCAAAGTCAGTATGTTTGGAGGGTACAGCACAACATCAACACCCATTTACTAATAACAATGATTCTAGGTCATTTAGGAATAAGGAGAACAATAATGGAGATACATTTGTACTTTGTCTTACACCTTTTACACATGAGAATAAACAGGAAATTCATTATTCACACATACACATGATTTGATATCGTTATAAATACCTAATATAACATTAAAACAATTTCCCCTCATGCCTATTGAATACAACTTATGCCATAATCCAGATATCCATACATCATCAAGGGCACTTTAAAAATCAACAAAAGTACAAAAAAGGTTTTCGTTTTGCGTGACTAACAAAATTAATAAGGCTATATAAAAGAAAGGTGTTATAGGTTGTGGAATAGTCATACAGATAGTAATTTATTAAATTCAAACAGTTTAGACAATCATCATTTCAATATAGCGTAAAAACTTTACCAAAACAGCTAACTAAAGTAATAGGTCTATCATTGGATACATTGGTTTTGTCACCTTTATTTGCATAAATTGGCACAATAACACCTTTAGTCCACCACCTGGTACGAAGCCAGAATTTCAAGATTATATTAAAAGTTTGACATGCACATTTAACATTTCATAAATTGAGATTTTTATATATTCATTTAATGTATATTATCAATTGAACTTGCTTTATTATATTTTAGATTGTTTACAACTTTTAATTTTTCTTCAGAAGTAATTGGGTCATTCAAACAATAGTTATCGACAACATCCGCCGCTTCCACCGTTTCGGGGATTATTCGCTACTCACTTTCTGTGTCCATTGAGTTTATTTGTTTAAAATATTTTTAAAAAAATCTTGCATTGCAATACTCTGAACAGGTCTTTTCCTGCCGACATTATTTATCATATTCCAGAATATCTTTGGATCATTGGATAGTAAAGTGCATATTTTCCTTTGCAATGATTTTTTATAACGAGAGTAATGATTTCCAAGAGTGTTTTTTTATACTATCTACTAGCTGTTAGCATATTAGCTTAACTCACTGCGGTTTTGCTACTTTCGTGAACTTTCCTATGCAAGTAGTAATGTGTTCTGGCTTCCATACACTCATTACCAAACCAGGGCTTAGAGTCAGCTTTATTCTTGCGTACATTTGCAGAACTTTTATCTTTATGTCCTTTATGAAAAAATGTCAGTTCACCAGAGCTAACACAAATTTTACTTATATCCTTTATGATTATGCTTACATCGTCTGATGTTATATTATCGTTATTTATAAGTTCCTGCAATTCAAAGTAGATATCGTTCAAAGTTTGAACATTTATATTCGCCATTAATTAATTTTTACTTCTCGAATCTCACAATCTTCTAGTTATATTTGCTGTGATAGAAGCGGCAAGTACATATAGCTGATAATTTCGAATATTGTATGCTATATCACAGTGAATATCTGAAAACAGAGGATTACAATCAAGCACATCAAAATTTTGAATCAATCGAAATCCACTTAAAGTCGTACCTAAAGAATCAATTAGGCTCTTGTCACCGAACGTGCATTTTCCAACTCCCCTGTTTACACCCACCTTTCAGTTACAAATATACATATTATGTTTTATACAAAAATCCAATAAATACATACCATACCTATTTATATTTCTGTCTTGTGAGCATCGGACCTGTACTATACCATATTTGTCTGGCAGCTCGGTCTCCTCTATGTAAGTAATTGTATCATTATCGAGACTGAATATTTCAGCTTGGTTTCTATCAAGAAAGTTATTACCAGTATCTAATAAATTAGCAGTTCTGGCATTAAAATTACCAATGAGAAAAATATAATTAGAGCTATTAAAAATTCGAAGCATTTCATTTTCTATTTCAGCAAATGACTCATCAGGGCTATATTCCGAACCTTCTAGGGGTATATATATATATATATATATATATATATATATATATATATATATATATATATATATATATATATATATATATATATATATATATATATACTGATCCAACAATAACAGGATCCCTACAAGTTATTTCTATGTTTCTAACTTTGATTCAAAGGGTATATTCTGATACCGATTCTACAACATCCACAAAATCAGACAGAGAATCCTTAATATGAACTGCTATACCCCAAGAACGTTGGAGACATGTACGTCTGTTTATTTTTCTTTGTAGTTATCTGATAACCATTGACACTGATTTGACCTATGTCCTTAAGCTTAGTTTCAACAAATGAAACAATATCATAAGAATGAATAAATTCGGAAAATTAAGGTAATAAGAGATTTTTTTCTTAAACCACAAATGTTTATGAAAGCAAATTTCAAATATTTAGGTTGTGCAGGATCATATTGTACAGGTTCATGTTCCTGACATCTGCTCCCTTGACATCGTTAAGCGTTTACTGGGGTAATTTGTGGGTCAATATTAGCTAATACACTATAGCGATTGTCCATATTCAGGTTCATGCTGACCTGTTGTGGGCCAACTCTACGGTCACTTCGCTTGTGCATAGTTGTCAATCCCAACGTTAACTAACAGGAAAGCTTATATTAACAAGAAAATCATCTAAGCAACAGGTGCAAAATTTAAAGTCACCAACTAAATGTACAAAATTTGTGTCACTCAGTTTTACAATTAGTCCTGACTCAAAATAGGAGAAATTATTTGCATCACTATAATTAGAAGACAAACCAGAAACTACGTTGTCGTTTATTTCAAACACTTCGTTTTTGGTCCGAAACCAAAGGACATAATTACCCTAAGCCTAACCCTATAATCTGAGACACTTTTTAGTGGTTTGATATATTTTCATAGCTTTCTACGAGACAAAGTATGTCATTTTCATTGACAAAATAATTGAATTCTGGATAGAGTAATTTTTGTTTCAAAACCACAAACATTGACATCAACGAATGATATTTTTAAAGGATATATTTAAGTTATCTTTATTTTCAGTGTTATTTAATGTTTTGCTTTCCCTAGGCGACTCGCTACATGTTAGCCATGTATGACCTTCCTACTCAATATCACCCGATAACACAATGAACCAGTTTTTAATCAAAATGCTTGGTTGACTGTCCAGGTTTTGAATCAGAATGCTTGGTTGACTGTCCAGTGTGCTTGTCATCTCATCATTGGTAATCAGACTGGTTGATTGATGTGGTATGAGTTAACTCTTGCTAGCCGATTGTGGCGTTGTACTTTTCGTATTACTGCCCGTGTGCGTTGAATTTTGTGCTATTTGTTTCGGGTGATTCCGGTCAGACTCACAAAGTAAGTTTGTTTGTCTCGGAGAATCGTAACTGTTGCTAAAGAATTGTAATAATTGTTCAAGTTGACCATACTGTCGCTTGAGCTCCACCGTCTCACCTTCAAATCCTCGAAATCACGTTACATCACATCAAGTTTAGCTACCTTATTTATGACGAAATCTAATTTCATATTTAATTCGGCAATTTAGGATGGTACGGGTAGCTTAGGCAAGTGTGTATATCCTGAACGTTCTTGAAAGTCTGGCCTTTGGACTCCACTACCATCCATTACTACACGTCCTCTATGCGAACCCAAGAAGCCGGGTCAGGGTTGGTGTTGGTGTGGATGTTGATATTGGTGTGGCGGTATCGCTGGTTGCTAGTAAATTGCTGACGTGGGTTTCCGTGGAGTAATGGAACAGGGTACATCGACTAACAGAAAAAATCATTAGGGCTATGAGTACAATGCTGGCTTTGAGTACATTAGGGCTATGAGCACAATGCTGGCTTTGAGTACATTAGGGCTATGAGTACAATGCTGGCTTTAATCTGTAGCGTTAGAAGACGAGCGTGAAGATCTTTGAATGATCCACTGAACTGGCTCGGACTGGATCTTGAGCGCTCGTGCTTTTTCTTTTACATCGGCTGTGGTCTCTTTGGTTTTTCTTTTCTTAATACGTTTCTTTAGGTTATAGTTTTACAGGTTTTTCCTACACGGGAGTCAATTTATCTATCCACATATCCTTACCATAGAATATGAATATTAAACATGTAACTTTTACACATATTTGTTTTTTCTTTTGGAGCTCAGAACAAGGACAACTTAAAACCACGTGCATGCGCTATCTGCTCTAAACAAGGTATAATGAACCCACACTTATTGATTAATACCTTTGTGCACGGAGTTTTGTGCTAATTAAGGTAAATTAACGGCTAATTGGCATTACCTGGTGATAAATGACGTATCCAGTAATTATTACCTTTCAAAAATCCATTAGGCTTCACGTGACAGTGAATGGAACTCTGATAGATATCATGTCTACATTCCTCTAAAGCAGGCAATGAAATCTAGGTACAATCTGCTCCTCTGCTTTGTATTTTAGCACTATGTGTAAAACGGATAACGCTGTCAATTCATCCAAGTACAAACTGCACAATGTGTACTATTTTCGTTGAAGTTCCCATAAAATCGATAAGGAAATACTCCATTTCTTTTTCAAAAGATAACTATAAATGAAAATTATTTACTGAAGTTGCTGCCCTTATTCATCAAGGGTATAAGCAGAAGAGGTGTTATACTGATGCTTAGATATTTCGCGAATACAACAACATGTACTGTGCTTATGTCATGCTATAGCGTTCATATGGCGACCTCGTCATAATAAGGCTATTTATTGCCTCGGCACAATATACCCTTCTGGTGTTGATGTGCCGTAAAACACCAAATGAACCAATCATTTATGTTCATGAACTTTTCACATCTAATTTACATTTTAGTAGACAACGACTAGTTGTATATGTTACGTTAGTCTGTTGTCCAAGTGTCGTATTTAGAAGTTATTGACAGGTGCAAAAAAATATTAATGTACCGCTAGGAAACATAAAAGAGAACCGTTGAAAAGAAAAAAGATAACATGCTCTCTCACCATATATATATATATATATATATATATATATATATATATATATATATATATATATATATATATATATATATATATATATATTGATGTAACCCTACCAAGCGTAAACGTCATCTCATATTTGGAACACACACCAAAGAGACTCAAAAAAAGGTTAACAATGTTTGGTTTCGCTTAGAGTTTTTGTTTGTTTTCCTTTTCTTTTCTTTTCTTTCTTTCTGTACGCATATACAATTACATTGTTTAAATATTACATAAATTCACAAAACAATATGTCGATGAAATAGGTATTAGCCGTTATCGGATTATAGCATTGATCATTATACGTGGAATTTAAAGAGAAGTTTGAGATAGTGTCCAGGTAAGGACGCTCCTCCTCCTCAGGACCATTCCACGTCACTGGCGGTACTACCTTTTATTTTCTGGCGGCGGGCCTGATTTTTAATTTCTTCTGAATAATATAGCATATTTGGCATGATAAAAGTATTATGCTATCGAAAATTACATGAAAGTCATGCATTCGTTTGTGTATATTCGATGTTCTCTGTTCACATTGCAGATTTATGACCCGTGACGTATATGTGGCCCTTATTTGCAATTTCTCAAACCGCATACTTGATCAATTTCGCTTGTTTTTGTGGCCTTACACAACTTGTGTTTAAAGATTTTATAAGAATATATTGCATATAAAAACTATTGAATCTGAGGTTGCCTTTAAATCATCGAGAACAATGTATGCCTAATGGATTAAATTAACGAGAACGTTGAATATCTCTTTGCAGAGTGTGGGGCAGCTCAGCTGAGGTAATTACAGGCTGCAGAACAAGCAGAGCCAAACAGCTGAGGTAATTACAGGCTGCATAACAAGCAGAGCCAAACAGCTGATGTAATTACAGGCTGTAGAACAAGCAGAGCTAAAGGTGGCGATATTTTCTATGCCAAAAGTCATTAGTTGTGCCTAACTTTGTGACAATGGAAATAAAACAATCAATGAACGGGAAAGTGTGGGTCGAGTTATACAGGAAGTCTTTAAAATGGTTTCAAGAATGTTTTAAAATGACTATTAAAATACCAATATGTCCCCTTTGTTAAACACCAAAATGGCTAAAATCATAAATTATATTTTTAGTTTTACGAAGGTTGTACATTATTGAATATATTTAGAAAAAAATAAGATGATATTTGGGAAAACGTTGTAAGTCCTACAATACAGGATTAAAGTGAAATGTAAAGTGCTTTATATTCCCTTGAAATATAATGGCTTTAGTATATATTTTGGGCACGGTAAATATAAAAAAAGACGGCTCTAAAAATGTCCTCTGTTGTCTGTAAATTGCACCTTGTTTATAATTGATATATTCTGCTGATAAAGATTATTTTCAGAATAGCCACATTTCTATCAGAATTTATCAAACAATTACGTATATTGGCAAACTCAGGGGAGATTTTTTTTTGGACAAGATAATGAGAATGAATGTAGAAATATGAACTGCTGCGGAAGAAATAAGCCATACTTGAAATATATGAAACTGAAAGTTAAAAGCAAATATTAATTTCAAGTCATAAGCTAAACACTGTATTAGTTTCAAAGCTTGAAATGGATCAAAAATATAATTGTTCCATGTATATGCACAAAAGTGTGATTTGCAGCTGACACTGCATTCACACACACACACACACACACACACACACATATATATTATGTATATTAATCTTCATTGTAATAAAAAGAGATCTGAGTAGATCTACTATATTTCGTGCCTAAAAAAATACAATTTGGTTTGGTGTTTTACGGTACATCAATAAAAGTAAGCTACTTAGGGCAAAGGCAATTAGAACGAAAAGCCTTGCCCAAGGACACACCACTTTAGCCCAATCTGGGCTAATCCGATGGTGGAAATTGAACCCGCGCCCTTTCAGTCGCGAGCCAGGCACGCTAATCACTGAACTACCATTGCTCCTTCCTCCATTAGTCGCCTCTTACGACATGCCGAAGAGCGTATCGGACCTATTCTACATCCACGAGTCAGCAGGTTATTGTTATGACTAGAATAGGGATTAATTATTTACATTAAATAATATTGACATAATGATGAATTATATTGCCTACACATGAGTAGATCTTAAATAGCTGAAAACAACTATATACGATTAGTGTCTTCAAAAGATGTTATTCTGTAATAAGAACCAATATACTGTCAAGATCTGACAATGTAAACTTTTGTAAAAAAGAACGAATGTTTGTTAAAAATAATACCATCGCATTCCAAAAGTGAACAGGCATCAACATGTGTGGTGGTGCCAGGATATAAAGCGATATCAACATATGGCAAGTTATAGTCAATATTCACGATTCAGCTCTTTTTGTTGTCTAAATCACTTTTCACTTTTCAGCAGGGACAAAAAAAAAAAGAAAATAAAAGTTCAGAAGTAGTATTCAGCTATATCTAACGGCTAGAAATGGATCCAAAAATGAACACAGATGCGTTTGCTTCATCTTAGGGAAGTTGTTTTAGTAAAGAAATAAAATTTTACCATAATCTTAGGTCAGACAGGATTAAGAACCTCGACGTCTCAAGAATCATGTACAAATTATTGCCACCAACATGCTGTTAATGTTCATGTCCTTATATAAAAACTGATCAACTGATCTAATTTTACTGTTAAGAACCAGTTTTCTATAAATGTATTTTATCAGTCCTTTACATACATAATGATTTAGGTCTCACCGTTGTAAAAGCTGGATGTTGCACTTAGAAACACTATCATTTGAAAGGAACAAAGTCGGTTGGAGGTAGTTGTTAGATCGCACATCTAAATTGAAACAGAGACATTTACAATGTATAGGCATAATAAATGTCTCCAGGGTTCTAAAAATGTTATGTTTCTGGAAGAATTCTAATTTCAATTTAAGGAATAATAATTTACAACTGCCAATCGGTGTGAAGGTGTATTCATAAAAGTGCACGCATCTCTTCCTTAGATTGATTACTTGCGTGCTTAAATAGGGTCGATAAACAAACATATGTATCCAATTAAATAATAATATTTTCAAACCTGAACCAAGCAAATTAAATATACCGGCTAGCTTAAAGAAAGCATTGATGTAAGTATTATTTGGTTTCAGAGAAAACTTTAATACAGGTGTAGCAGCTGAAACACCTTAATTAGGCACACTTTGTGTGTCATATTTCACAGTTTTATTACTAGGCTAAAAGCATTGAGGTAAGAGGAATACACTCGAGCAACACTACTCTCTCTAAACATAAGATTTCAAAAGAAAACCATTATATGTTGTCGCTAATTAACCAGGGACGCATTTGGATACCTGTTTTTCTTAAAAATCTGGAAATACCCTTTTTAACGACTGATGGTCTTTAAAGAGTAGTAGAAAGCAAGGGATACTGGTGTTAAAGTATAATACGTACACTTTTTGGGGAAAGAGTAGTAGAAAACAAAGGATACTGGTGTTAAAGTAAAGAGTAGTAGAAAACAAAGGATACTGGTGTTAAAGTAAAGAGTAGCAGAAAACAAAAGATACTGGTGTTAAAGTAAAGAGTAGTAGAAAACAAAGGATACTGGTGTTAAAGTAAAGAGTAGTAGAAAACAAAGGATACTGGTGTTAAAGTAAAGAGTAGCAGAAAACAAAGGATACTGGTGTTAAAGTAAAGAGTAGCAGAAAACAAAAGATACTGGTGTTAAAGTAAAGAGTAGTAGAAAACAAAGGATACTGGTATTAAAGTAAAGAGTAGTAGAAAACAAAGGATACTGGTGTTAAAGTAAAGAGTAGTAGAAAACAAAGGATACTGGTGTTAAAGTGAAGAGTAGTAGAAAACAAAGGATACTGGTGTTAAAGTAAAGAGTAGTAGAAAACAAAGGATACTGGTGTTAAAGTAAAGAGTAGTAGAAAACAAAGGATACTGGTGTTAAAGTAAAGAGTAGTAGAAAACAAAGGATACTGGTGTTAAAGTAAAGAGTAGTAGAAAACAAAGGATACTTGTGTTAAATTAAAGAGTAGTAGAAAACAAAGGATACTGGTGTTAAAGTATAATAAGTACACTTTTGGGGGAAAGAGTAAGCAGAAAAATCATCATAATAATTTTACCTACAATATAGAACCAGCTGAGTCAGACTGTTTTATCATTGTAAAGCAAAGAGTTTATTAGAAATAAATTTATTTTTCTTTGTTTCAATCATATCAATGATCATGTATTTTGGTGTGAAGAAATCTATGTAAGTTTTTTTTGTATTTCTCTTCAGTATTGATTGTGATATTGATGTTAATAGGAGTTATATTGGTTGTATTATTTAAACCTGTTATCATCTAAATGCATGCTACGTGAAAGTGAGATATTATTTTGTCTGATATCTCATATGTTGCATATTTCAACCAGAGTAAAATAAAGATTCTGTCATTGTCTTTATCATTGATGTAAAGTAAGGATTCCGTTGTCCGATTGCATGAATGGAGGAAAGGATCACTGCCTTGTCCTTTAATACATGTGCGTGACACGTCTGTATACACGTACATACTGTACACTAAAGAATATATTCACTGCTTTGTTCTTTAATCCATGTGCGCTACACGTCTGTATACACTTACATACTGTACACTAAAGAATATATTCACTGCTTTGTCCTTTAATCCATGTGCGTGACACGTCTGTATACACGTACATACTGTACACTAAAGAATATATTCACTGCTTTGTCCTTTAATCCATGTGCGTAACACGTCTGTACACACGCACATACTGTACACCAAACTATATATTTACTTCTATTCATCTTGCTTCATATTATTTGTGCATTGGTTTTCAGTTACTATCGGGGGTATTCTGAAACAACACCTTTCCCCCCCCCCCAAAAAAAAAAAAAATAAAAATAAAAAATACAGCAAACAAACATTTGGAATCTGTTTGATATTAACATTCTATACAGACTTTGCACTCGACTGTTTTATTGATAATGCGAGAAAATGATGATTTATTGACATGAAAAATACAGAAATCTTGTATTAACGCAGATGGCAAAAACTACTTAAAAGAATACATTGGTAATGAGAGCCTTTCTTTGTAACCTTATATATATATATATATATATATATATATATATATATATATATATATATATATATATATAATCTAGTATTGACGCAGATGGCAAAAACGAGCGGTTTCTTCTAAACTAAAGAGCACAATCCTTTATAGATCATTTGGCTATAACTTTTCTCATCTATAACGTTCTAAAATCCCAGTCCCCTCTGAAACGTTATAATCAAACTTTACTGTATATATATATATATATATATATATATATATATATATATATATATATATATATATATATATATATATATATATGGATGGATCAAATACAGTTGTAAACTACAATATATTGTCTTGTTTAAGGAACTCTACAAGATTAAAGACAAGTTGACACCAATTGACCGCACAGTCTTAAGACAGATGAGGAAAAGGGAGAGAGAAAGTGAGAGAGACTCAGATTGAGGAGGGGATAGGAGAATGAAAGTTTTGAAGGTTGTGGCAGTGGCTTTGGAATTGGATTGTTGCTTAGTTGAAATTACTTAAGGACACTAAACCTTGCGGCACACACATTGATATGAACTGCGGCGATATTATGGAATATGATAATTCTTTAGCATGGAAACAACAGTTGAAAGATGGAAACCGGATGACATAAGTTTCTTCAGTTCTAAACCTCAATCTCGTATAGCGAGACTCCTGTGAAACTATACTATAAAAGTACAATATCCGTTGCCACAAAATTTTGATATAAGATTTATCTGATTTATTGTCAAACAAAAACAGTTAATAAATCACAGCATATATTGCATGGCTTATTTTTTGTTTTTAGTTTTGGACACTTGACCTAATGATAAAGAGTGGATAATAGGCAGTGCAGTTAACAGTCAAACAGGAAATGACTCAACGTTATTTCTCTGCTGTGTTTTGAAGATAGTGATATTCATCACCTATTTCTTTCGACTGACAGAGTGTACAAAATCTTTCCTTGTAGAAAACATTTGCCGATATACCAGTTTCAACAGGAAATCTATGATTTTCAGTTCTAAACTTAATTAAGCTTTTAGATATATTTTGGGGGTAATAAGAAATATATATTTTCTAAATCCAAACTAGTTTTAAATAACCTGTAATTAAGACCTTTTGATTACATATTGATGTTAGCTGCCCAAACGTGTCTTATGGATATTTTAGTCGTACTTATACAGACTTTGTTAACCATTTAACTGACACAAAACTTTGATTTCTCCATGCATAGTGAAACCCAACATCACCTAATATAGATATTAATTCTAGTATCCATTTAGTG
Organism: Margaritifera margaritifera; assembly: GCA_029931535.1. Lineage (NCBI taxonomy): Eukaryota > Metazoa > Mollusca > Bivalvia > Unionida > Margaritiferidae > Margaritifera > Margaritifera margaritifera. The sequence goes on along the minus strand of JAQPZY010001233.1, from coordinate 146,120 downwards.
TCATAGGAATTATCGCAAAAATGTTTGTATAAGAGAGAATACATATTATAAGACATTTTGTCTTCATAACCACTAACTAATCTAGCCCAACAGTGTATCATGCGGTTTTTACTGTTAATAATTAAGGGGAACCGACACAGTTCACCGTATAACATACATAGACATTCAGTATATTTCTAAGGAAAGAAAGGTGAGTTTTTGCAACACTATCTGATCTTACTAATCCCCAGATTTCACATGCAAATCGGTACAAATATCTGATCGAGCAGTTTTAAATAACAATCCATAGGCAAATCTAAATTGTTTATAGGATTTTGAAGTAAATACATACCTTTATTAACTATAGATACTAGATTTTTCAGGCCATTCGAGAATTTTCCATTCTTGTGAAATATAAGGCCTAAATATTTATATTCATCTACAACATCAATACAGACATTTCTTATCTTAAATTTGTATGTATGATCTTTTTTTGAACCAAATACAACAATTGTTCGTTTTCTCTGCACTGATTGTAAGTTTCCAGTTATCGCATTGTCTGCTAAACATATCAAGGGTATATTGCATGTTGATAGAATGATTTGCGACAAGTATAGTGTCATCAGGGTGTAAAAACAACGTAACATTGCAAATATTTACAAAGTCAGTATGTTGGGAGGGTACAGCGCAACCTCTACACCCAGTTACTAATAAAAATGATTCTTGGTCATTTAGGAATAAGGAGAACAATAATGGAGATACATTTTCCCTTTGTATTACACCTTTTTCACATGAGAAAAACCGGAAAATTCATTATTTACAAAGACACATGATTTAATATCATTATAAATACTTAATATAACATTAAAAGACTTTCTTCTGATGCATATACAACTTACGCCATAATCCAACTCTCCATACATTATCAAAAGCACTTTAAAAATCAACAAAAGTACAAAAAAGTTTGTATTTTTTTGATTATTTTGCAATGTTTAATAAATTCAAAAAGGTTATACAAAATAAAGATATCGTCTATCGTGGAATAGCCACATTACTGAATCCAGCTTGAGTCTCTGATACAAATTTATTATCATAAAGGAATTTAGACAATCTTAAATTTAATATAGCAGTAAAAACTTTATCAAAGCAGCTAAATAAATTAATAAGTCTATAATTTTATATATCGGTTTTGTCACCTGTATTTTTATAAATTTGCACAATAACACCTTTATTCCAACCATCTGGTACAAAGCCAGTATTCAAGATTATGCTAACAATTTTACATACACATTTAACATTTCAGGAGTTGAACCTTTTTTAGATATTCATTCAATATATTCTCAGTTGAACTTGCTTTATTATATTTTAGATTGTTTACAACTTTTAACATTTCCTCAGCTGTAATTGGGTCATTCCGACAAGAGTTATCGACAACATCCTGCTCTTGCATCGTATTGGGGATTACTTGGTCGTCACTATCTGTGTCGATTGAATTTATTTCTTTAAAATATTCAAAACATTCTTGCAATGCGATACTTTGCACATGTCTTGTCTTGCTGACATTATGCATCATATTCCAGAATCTCTTTGAATTGTTTGATTGTAAAGTGCATAGTTTCCTTTGCAATGATTTTTCATAACAAGAGTAAAATGATTTGCAACAGTTGTTTTTTACTGTCTAATAGCTGTTAGTATATTATCTTTACTCGCTGCATTTTTATTCTAATTTAGTGAGCTTTCCTATAAAAGAAATAACGTTTTCTGGCTTTCATACGCTCATTGCCAAATCATGGCTTAGAGTCAGCCTTTTCTTGCGTGCATTTGCAGAACTTTCACCTTTATGTCCTTTATGAGAAAATGTCAGTTCGACAGAGGTAATCAAAATGTTACTTATATCGTTGATGATTCTGTGTACATCGTTTCGTGTCATATTATATTTATTGATAAGTTCCTGCAATTCAAAGTTGATATAATTCAGATTTTGAACATTTGCATTCGCCAGGAATTCATTTTGTTCTCGAATCCCACAATCTTCTAATTCTATTTTCTGTGATATAATCATCAAGTACATGTAGCTGATTACTTCGAATATTGTATGCTAAAGCACAGTGAATATCTGAAAACAGGGGATTACAATCAAGCACATCAAATTTTTTTTTTAACAATCGGAAGCCACTTACGGTCGTTACTAGATAATCAATTAGGCTCTTGTCACCGGATGTGCATTTTCCAACTCCTCTATTTACACCCACCCTTCCGTTACAAATATACGTATTATTATTTATTAAAAAATTCAGTAAGTCCATACCATACCTATTTCTGTTTCTGTATTGTAAGTATCGGACCCTTATTTGTTTGGACGCTCGGTCCATTTTATTTAATTCATTATATCATTATTGAGACTGAATATTTCAGCTTGGTTTGTATAAAGAACGTTATTACAAATATCTGATAAATTAGCAGTTCTGGCATCAAAGTCACCAACGAGAAAAATATAACTGGAACTATTATAAAAATGTAGCATTTAATTTTCTATTTCATTAAATACTTCATTAGAGCTTCTGGATGTATATATATATATATATATATATATATATATATATATATATATATATATATATATATATATATATATATATATATATATACACACACACACACACACCGATCCAACAGGATCACTACAAGTTATTTCTATATTTCTAATTTTGATTCAAAGGGTATGTTCTGATTGTGATTCTACAACATCCGCACACTCAGAGATAGAGAATCCTTAATAAGAACTGCTATACCCCCCGAACGTTGGCGACATCTACGCCTGCTTTTTGGAATTATTTTGTAAAGACACTGATTTCATCTATGTCCTTAAGGTTAGTTTCAACAAGTGAAACAATAAGAATGAATAAATTCAGAAAATTCAGGTAATACGAGCTTTTGTCCTAAACCACAAACATTTATAAATGCAAATTTCAAAAAGATAGGTTTTGCAGGATCATAGTGTACAGGTTCATGTTCCTGACATCTGCTTCCTTGACACTGTTAAGTGTTTATTGGGTCAAATTCTGAATCAGTATTAGCTAATACATTAAAGCGATTGTTCATATTCAGGTTCATGCTGACCTTTTGTGGGCTAACTGTACGGTCACTTTGCTTCTGCATTGTTGACGATTCTGAAGGGACCTCAAATGGGATATTAGAGTATGGAGTAGAAACAGTGTGGGTATTAATACCAGCTGTCCCAGAGAACTTTATCTCTCAAATTTCTATATTTCTTTGCTTTTTTGAAAGCTGGCAAAATCAGCTTTCGTCGTTCTGCAACATCTTTTGGAAACTGTTCATTTATGTCACATGGTTTCCGCTTGAGATGTGCAGGTGCTGCTTGTCTTATAGTTTCGCGATCCTTGTAGCGAGAGAATTTAGCAACAATCTGTCGAAACTTGGGGACCTTCCTTCGCTGGGTATCTGCAGATGTTCCCTTTTCCGATGAATATATCATATGCATTCGTTCAAATTCAATGTTTGTGGGGTAAATGTGCAGCTCTTGTCTTATAAAATCTTTCAGCACCTCCTCACTGTTGCGATCCTCATTTTCAGTTTCAGTTATCCCAGTAAATACCAATGTATCTCTCATACTTCTAACTTGTATATCACTGATTGTTTTTCATTGTCTGATTTTCAAGTTGTAGTGTAGCTAGTGCTTAGTCTACAATATTCAGTTGTTTGCTCATCCTTTTTTTTTTTTGTTTTTTTTTTGTTTTTTTTTTGTTTGATCTTCCTGCCTGTTGCTCATAAACTGCAGAGATCTTTCAAAAGTTTCATGCTAACTTCTTATACCCTGGATTACCTTTTGTAGCCCCCTGAACTGTTTGTCTAGGTCATATATTTTTGCCAATTGTTGTATAACACAGTTGAGTGGTTTGTCTAATTCCCAAAAAGTTTGTGTGAGAGCAAAATTCTGCTGGACATTCCAGTCTTGAGAAGAAGATTTAGAGATCATAGAAGCCAGTGGACATTGTTCATTTGGATGCAGATGCACAGATATAGCTTGGGCATGTAGGGATGCGGGTGCCTATGACCCAAATCCGGGTGGAGGCGACGATATATAAATTGGCATTGCATGGCAGTTTTGATAGAAAGGAATACTTGAGGCACTTGTTCAAAAATATGATGAAGAACGAAAAGAAACAGCAGGATCCACACTTTGTTGAGCCGTATTTGGACTTGATATCGGATTGGAGAACGACATTGTTATTTTGTTTTGGTTACGCTTGGGTACACCACTATCACCAGGTGAGTTTTCGATTTCTTACGTTTCTTTAGTTTTCCAGTAGCTACGTTTAAGTCAGTCATCGTACATGGTTATACGTATTCAATAAAGCGGATACAAATATTCGAGAATTATATCTCTAAACATCATAAATAATGAATTTTCTTCTTACCCTGCCGAGCTCTTTAGAAATACAATGAAAATGTTTCACACGAATCTCATTTAAGCCAGTGCCAGACGGTATCATTGAAACAGTGTAACATACATCTGAGTCAGTGCCAGACGGTATCATTGTAACAGTAGAACATACATTAGAATCGATGCCAAACGGTATCATTTTAATAGCATAACATATATTTGAGTCAATGCCAAACGGTATAATTTTAACAGTGTAACATACATCTGAGTCAGTGTCAGACGGTAGCATTGTAACAGTATAACTTACATTTGAGTGTCAGACGGTATAATTTTAAAAGTGTAACATACATTTGAGTCAGTGTCAGACGGTAGCATTTTAACAGTGTAACATACATTTGAGTCAGTACTAGACGGTAGCATTGTAACAGTATAACATACATTTGAGTGTCAGACGGTATAATTTTAAAAGTGTATCATACATTTGAGTCAGTGCTAGACGGTAGAATTTTAACAGTATAACTTACATTTGAGTGTCAGACGGTATAATTTTAAAAGTTTAACACACATTTGAGTCAGTGTCAGACGGTAGTATTTTAACAGAGTAACATACATTTGAGTCAGTGCTAGACGGTAGCATTGTAACAGTATAATATACATTTGAGTCAGTGCTAGGCGGTAGCATTTTAACAGTGTAACATACATTTGAGTCAGTGTCAGACGGTAGCATTTTAACAGTATAATATACATTTGAGTCAGTGCTAGACGGTAGCATTTTAACAGTGTAACATGCATTTGAGTCAGTGCTAGACGGTAGCATTGTAAGAGTATAATATACATTTGAGTCAGTGCTAGACGGTAGCATTTTAACAGTGTAACATACATTTGCGTCAGTGTCAGACGGTATCATTGTAACAGTATAACATAAATTTGAGTAAGTGCCATAGGTTAATGTTGAATTCTAAAGCTTTGTGGGTACTTACATCAGCCTAGTATTATCTGATTTTCAGTGATTCCAATTAAATTAACCAATCGTCGATAATTATTTGGCTGTGCTAAAATATTTATTCAGCTTTTATAGATAAAGCTAGGCTCTGTCATTTTAAAGAGCAGAGATCTGACACGTTGTTGTTTCTAATAACTTGATCTGGAAATTCTCTTTACCAAGGTCGTTATTTTGATACAATTAATTAGCAATTAATTCTTATCTTAGGATAATAAATCAATATATTGGACTACCCTTCACCCGAGATTACACAAGACAAAACTAATTTTGAAAAGCTTGAGAGATAAGAATATCAGAGCAACCTTGCAGCGATCAATAATCCATGGTAAGGTATCATCATATATAAACATCCGGTTTAGTCTATATAGATTTTAAATATATTTTATATAAAAATTGTTTAAAAATATTTATATGAGTTTTAAGGAAAATCTACCAAAAAAACAACAACAAAAAAAAAAAACAAAACAACAAAAAACAAAAAAAAAACACACCAAAAAAAACAGGGGGACATTAACACAAAACAGTGTTGTGTTCACAACAGTTTTTTTTTTGTATCCAGTCCAATATCTCCACGAAGAGTAGAGCGAATTGTGTTACATTCATATTTGTAAGAAGACACATAAATTCAATATAAAATATGGTACTCGCAGACCAAACAGGGCATTACTCTCAAGCGTCAACAGCTTTTTGGTATCTGATACATTTTTTTGGGCACGAGAGTTCAATACTATTTTTTATATCTCCAAAAGCTAAATTTTCTCTATACTGCACCTTGAAGTCATAGCTTGGGTATGATCATCATTCATTTCATACAAACTAAGTTCCTGCTCAATTGTAGGAGGTTGTATTGACTATATTGTAGGAGGTTGTATTGACTCTATTGTAGGAGGTTGTATTGACGCTATTGTAGGAGTCATTCATTTAATACAAACTAAGTTCCTGCTCTATTGTAGGAGGTTGTATTGACTTTAATGTAGGTTCATTCATTTCATACAAACTAAGTTCCTGCTCTATTGTTGGAGGTTGTATTGACTATATTGTAGGAGGTTGTATGGACTATATTGTAGGAGGTTGTATTGACTCTATTGTAGGAGTCATTCATTTTATACAAACTAAGTTCCTGCTCTACTGTAGGAGGTTGTGTTGACTATATAGTAGGAGGTTGTATGAACTCTATTGTAGGAGGTTGTATTGACTCTATTGTAGGAGGTTGTATTGACTCTATTGTAGGAGTCATTCATTTCATACAAACTAAGTTCCTGCTCTACTGTAGGAGGTTGTATTGACTCTATTGCAGGAGGTTGTATTGATTCTATTGCAGGAGGTTGTATGGACTCTATTGTAGGAGGTTGTACTGACTCTATTGTAGGAGGTTGTATTGACTCTATTGTAGACGGTTGTATTGACTCTATTGTAGGATGTTGTATGGACTCTATTGTAGGAGGTTGTATTGATTCTATTGCAGGAGGTTGTATGGACTATATTGTAGGAAGTTGTATAGACTCTATTGTAGGAGGTTGTATTGACTCTATTGTAGGAGGTTGTATTGATGATAAATGCCAGGCATATCATTTAAAGTAGAACGAAAGTTGGCACACTATAGTTTAGAGAGAAATATAAAACATGATCCTGACTTTACTTGATTGCTAGCTGTTATTTGATGAGTTTTCACATACTGCATATTTTAAATTACTGGATTGATTAGGTAAGTTGATTGAACTTGTTTTTACATTATTCTGTTTACAATGTAACACGATGATATGTACTACTTCTATTTATATTGTAATCTTTGTATGTGTACTTATAATACTGATCAGACCAATATTCTCATCCCCCCCCCCATATTTTCTCCTTATTCTCTTTCCCCGCTACATCATCAGACATGTTGTTTTATTATAACTTTATTATGTCTATTGCCAGACCTGAACTGGAAATACAGATCTGTTTTGTTATGTTTTGTTATTTCCAATTATGAAGCTTCAGACTTTACATAACTGGTGTAATAACACGTGTCTCTCATGTTAGTTGAAGTCTGACACAAGGTCAGACAATTACCCAGAATGCATATCATATCCAGTGCAAAGAATGTACTGAATTACCCAAAAGGCATATCATATCCAGTGCAAAGAATGTACTAAATTACCCAGAAGGCATATCATATCCAGTGCAAAGAATGTACTAAATTATTAAAAGCATAATATTTACGTGAAAAAATTTAGTAAAGTATAAATCAGTTATATCGGAAACTGTTTCTAAAAATGCCGAAGAAAGTTGCGAATGACAACCTATATAATCTATCTGTTTATCTATCTACCAATCTATCTCTCTGCCTGTCTATCTATTTATCTATCTACCAATTAATCTCTCTGCCTGTCTATCTTTTTATCTATCTACCAATTTATCTCTCAGCCTGTCTATCTATTTATCTATCTACCAATCTATCTCTCTGCCTGTCTGTCTTTTTATCTATCTACCAATCTAACTCTCTGCCTGTCTATCTATATATCTATCTATCTACCAATCTATCTCTCTGCTTGTCTATCTATATATCTATCTACCAATCTAACGCTCTGCCTGTCTATCTGTTCATATATCTTGATATCTACCTTTGAATCCATAAGTCTGTTTGTGTCTGTCTGTTTGTGTCTATCTGTTTGTGTCTATCTGTTTGTTTCTGCCTCTTTTTGTTGTTGCTCGAACTGTACACTCTAAATACAGGCACCTACACTTACAGCTAAAATAAACAAGTATCCATACAAAACAACCAGTTCATTTAATACACCATTTCTCTACTTACATCGAGATTTAATTTCTTTAACGATAATGATGTGAGATGTTGATAAAAGTATTAGAAATAAATAGTTGACAAATGTATGATAACAAAAACAGCAAAGGGATACATGACACGTGTTTAAACCTAAGGCATATATTACAGATGTGCCAGAGCAATGGATCCTTCTCTCTAATGTCATTTGCAGACGACATTATGCATATTGTACTTCAAAGGAGGACAACCTGGCAGTTTGTACTCTATACGTCTACGAACATTTATCATTCTTAACAATTCATGTTATGGCAGATACAGCACACAAATTACAAATATAGATACTGACAGAAAACCTGCATTATGCTTTTTGCTGTGCATGCATAACTTGTGATATTTTCATAAGAATCAAATAAATTAATTCAGCTTCCAAAACACCATATAAAATAAACAGTAAATCTTTCCGCATGCCACCAAGATGGCTACCTATGCCGTCGCATTGGAAGGGTCTATAGAAGCCAGTACATATGCACTGGTGGTGGAAAGAGAAATCTCTGCACCGAGGGTCAACATTTTCTATGAAGGAAAGAGGCTTTGGCGAGTTCCTGTCGCTATAGGATGGGGTATCAAACGCATTTAATGATTTATTTATCTGAATGCAGAATAAAAGTCCAATAATAACTGAAGAAAAGATCACCGAGCACGATTTATTTATGCCAGTACAACGCTTTTTTAAAAATTGCTTCGTTGAAAAAAGAACATAATTGTCAACAGAGTTTTTTTTTGAACAAGATTATTTAACAATATTTAAATACTAAAATGATCATAAATATTTCAATTGTGCTGCCGTCATTGGTATGATAGCGTCGCGTGCTGTATTTGAGTGCATCTATCCTGCTCGTTTTCTCACGTGGACAAAATCACGCAGAGAAAGGTGAAAATGAAAAAAAAAAATATTAAAAAAATAAAAAAAAAAAAAAAAAAAAACACGATTCAACGAGTCATGTAATTTGAGTGACATGCCTAACTGGTATTTTTTATGTTGGGATTGGTGGAAATTAAATCGGGTTTCTGAATTTTAAGTGCAAGTGTAATCTGCAAATATCATCAGCACATTCATTCAGCACTTAGTCACATTGAAAGACGTAGTCAGACGAATTAATTACTAGTTATGTTGCTATTTACGTAAATAGGAAAGAAAATATTTCTTCAAAATATAGCAACAACAGGAAGTTCTCAATTTAATCTACACATAAATCGTGAAGACTTGAAGCATACTACAGCGTACTGTGTAAATAAATACCGATTTATACGCATTACGATATACACTATGTCTATTTAGCATATATTTAAACGCACATACAGATATACATACTTACAGAGGTAGCCACCAAACTACCTATCTAACTACATGCATAGAATATACACATGTATATAAATGTAGACATAGATACATATCTTCATCATCGTGCGTATTTCAATTAGCATTGTATTTCATTAGCATATACTTCTGAAGCTGTGACTTGGTGAAAACAGTAAATAACTAATAAATAAAAAATGAACACTAATCACCGAATTGAGGGCTAATATAAAGCGTTTTGCCAGCATAATCAACAAGAGTATTTTCATCTAATGTATTGCTTTCATGGTAAAAAAAAATAAATGTAAACCTAACATATGTACTGACTAGTATTTTGTTGTCATCCTTGAACATTTTTCCTCTGTCTGACTATTTGTCTAACATTGAACAGATCAAAGCTTGCTTGTCTGTTAATGTCTAATGAAGAATGTTTGGAAAACAGTTGCCTACAGCAAGTAAGTATTAAAATAATTTTCCTGGTAACATTGGAGACATTTTTATTCAGATATAATTGTTGAACAAAGAGGATAGAGGAAAAGTAGATTACAGAGTGAATCAGACACCAAATTCTGAATAGTTTGGCACACCGTGAATATATTCAACTCAAGTTAGAGTCAGTCCCTACCCCTAGTAGACCTACAATCTAATTATACAAATAATGGACATATTAAATCGTCCATAATAAACCCCGCCCAGAACTGCACTTTAAAGAAAATACACACACTCTCTCTCTCTCTCAGAGACAGAGAGACAGAGAGAGAGAGAGAATTACAAATATACACCAAACAGAGCGGAAGGTGCTATCTATGGATTTTACAGGAGAATACACGATAACATTAACATAAATTTTAAATACGAATAAATAATATTATCATACAGGTTAGAAAATTTTAATTCGTGCTCTTTGGAGATTGGAATACGGATCTGCGGGTTACGGCATCCATCGCCTTGCCTGTAAGCACCAATGATACCATCTCGACCATGCACATATCACCCAAAAAATGATGCTACAAACGCGGTGGTATAGGCATTCGTACGAAGCAGACATACCCGCATGTCGACCCAGTAATTAATTCTCATCCATCTGGACTGTGGACTTAGATGGACTGTGGACTTAGATGAGAATTAATTACTGAGTCGACATGCGGGTATGTCTGCTTCGCACGAATGTCTATACCACCGACTTTGTAGTATCATTTATTGGTTGGTGCTTACAGGCAAGGCGATGGGTGCCGTAACCGGCAGATCCGGGTTCGAATCTCTGTAGAGTACGAATTAAAATTTTCTAACCTGTATGATAGTATTATTTAATCATGTATATATATATATATATATATATATATATATATATATATATATATGTATATATATATATATATATATATATATATATATATATATATATATATATAACATTTTAACAAAAATTTGGATGTGAATGGCTGCACATATAAATATGATGAGTATAGAATTAATATAAACAATGAATTAAGTTTGTACTAGAGTAATGACGCTTAATGTCAATTGAAAATGATTATAGTTCATAGCAAAATACGAATAAAAACTTGGAAACATGTTGAAACAATTACACGTTTTCCATGGAAGTTCACTTTTTATAGAGACCGCTTGAAAATATGTTTCCATGGATATTCACTTTTTATAGAGACCGCTCGTTACTATATATGCCAATCATCATACAATTCGTTCTGTGATGTAAAAATTTGTTCTTTAAATCATAGACATTTCCAATTATGACACTTACATTTTTACAAAGTTGTAAAATATCGTAGTAACGTTATAATTGACGCTCTTCAAGAAAATAGAATTCAAGGCCGCTTCCAAAACAGTATAATTATAAACAAAAAAGACGATTCATATACAAATGCAGACTATTTTTATAAGGTGATATATTGTAATCATGGGTTATTCTTCTTCTGTTAAAATATATAATAAAGATTTTCGATGATGATGGTAGTATAATTTATGAACTGTTCTCAAAATGCATGGATTCATTTTACAATAAAGGTGCCTGCCGATAGAATATTTTAAATCCTTCGTCTAAAATTTCTTTTTATAACGGCAATACTTCATCACATACCAGACCATGAAAGTCACCATTCAAGACATATCGAAATTTGATTTTTCCAGCTTTACCTTTCATTAGAAAAGATAATCAATTCATTCTTGTATCTTCTTCCTTAATTTTACCGTAAACTTTATGCAATTCTTCTTATTCTAATACACTTATTACCTTGCCTAGCAAAATATATTACGCCGTCTGGCTAGGAAAAACGCTGATAAAAGTAAAAACAAAATGGCACATGAACTATACAGTGCATAATTAGACATTGTGAATAAACCTTGTAATATATATATATACTTGTAAACAAAGGTTTATAATATGAGTATATAAGACATTTGTACCATCTCCAATATATATGCTATGGTTAAGAAGTGTTTGGTTGGAAATCAAAATTAGTATATCCAACGGTTTCAAGAGAATGAAACTTATTTTCTGTACATAATATGTGACAAGCGATCAATATTTATAGTATAATTTTTTAAATGAATGGCATAATTGATTGTCATTACTGAGAGAACAATGCAGACAAATAGGTGATTGTGGGTATAATTAGTGTAATTAGCGTAATTAGTGAGTAATTAATGGAAAAAATGTGTTCTCAAACGTTTTAAGAATCAAGATAAACACTTAAACTATTTCTTTAAAGAAAGCCTAATTGTGTAATTTTAATCTAAACGATTTTCATTTAACTTGCAATGTCTGTATATATATATATATATATATATATATATATATATATATATATATATATATATATATATATATATATATATACTGATATATTTCCCTTAGAACAATATAATTTTGTCTTTTCTATATCTTCAAATATTAAAGTACAACTCTCTTACCTTCCGCAAAGATGAAAACGTGTTTTTCAGACAAGAATGTCAGAGACCTTCAGGAAATTCATTATGTCCTGTAAGTCTTCTTTTGCCGTCTATGTCATTCAAATTTAACGTTAAATATAACGCTCCTTAGTAACATCGCTAGAAGATTCAAAACATCGAAGACACGGATCAATAACTGACGGACAAGTGATATCGTACAACTGTTTGGTTGTCAGTTTCTTAATTACATATAAATGAGTGGAGTCAGATTCAATAAAGAGTCATATTCACATAATCTCAGTTTAAACACGAACTGTGTAACACGGGGACTTTCACCTTTCTAAATCAAACGGTATTATTCTTTCTGTCATGCAATGTCACATCAGTTTGCCACACCTCATTGTCCAATTTAGTTCATCTGTAAGCATTTCAAGACTTCATTGGTAGGTAAGTTTGAATAATCCACTAATTAAAAAAAAAAAATTAAAAAAAAAAAAAAAAAAAAAAAAAAAAAAAAAAATGGATGAGATCATAAGCTATAAATATTTGCCCTTATTTGTGCCATGAGATATGCATGCCCTTAGGCCGTGTCCATTTTAGGATCTGTTTCTGCGTCTCTTGTTGCTATGCTGGGAGTTCCGTTGCAGCTGTATGTAAAAGTGTATTCAACCTATTTCACTCTTCTCGCAACAACCGAAACCTGTCTGAGATTGATTCAGTTATAATGCGTCCTATCGGCTCGATTTTCTGGGTTTTCTCATCGACCAATCATTACGCAGAATCAACACAGAGAATTTCAGCTGTATATGTCTATTAAAAATTATCCACGTCAGATTGCCTATTGCAGAGATGATCGTATGCTGGACAATAATAATGGGAGACGGCTCTGATCTCTCTCTCTCTCTCTCTCTCTCTCTCGTTGGCGGGGGATGAGGGGGCGGCTGGAATTTACTTTGGAAACAGGATATTTTTTAATTCTTTTGTTTCAATATAATCTATTTCTTTTGACTAATTTGATATATCTAGTTAGTAGTTAGTTCTTTTTCTGTGCAACTTAGAGCAAGAATAATTTTTCAAGCTATTTGGGGGTCGGAATTTAATTTTTTTAAATGACCCCCCTCCCTCGGAAAATTAAATGGTCGGTTCCTAAGAAAAGAAAATAACAAACCTTAATAATGGCAGCCTTTTATGCTCAGCCAGATATTTGATTCTGCACACGCACACACACAAACATGTTATTCCATCTGAATTCGAGCAGTTGCTCTGAAATATATATATATATAACAACGTAATGCTACCCAAAAGAAGATTAACATGCGCTTTAAGTTTTTTTGTAAGAGTTACAAATGATTTACTTCTACCTTTTCTACTTCTCCCGTTTTTATTTCTTTTTTGTCCGTCCGCATGTCTGTCTGCCTGTCTGTTTAAGGGTTATTTCTCCGCCAAACGAATTTCTTCACGCAGCGGTACATCCAGTCTTACCCTTCTCCTATTATGTTCCCAGTATAAACCCTGCTCATATGGATTGTGACAATGTGTACTATATATAGCTATGAATCAATATCAGTGTAGTATTTGATGAAAACTACATGTACTTTAGTAAACATAGTGAATCATTTGAGGTGTATAGAATGGACATCCATAAATGTACGCATACAAGCATGGGGATTTATGTACTAAATCATCCGGAATCGTTTGAGACATATTACAGTGTGCATATTACGGTGTGCACATTACAGTGTGCATATTACATTGTGCATATGACGGTGTGCAAACAAGGTATTGGTAAAGTTTTATTTCGTTCAATTTTGTAATACACTAGCTACATTGTATTGCATGTACATTGCTGAAATTGATCTTCAATATAGTAACTCTCTCTCTCTCTCTCTCAAACCGGGCAATTTGAAATGTACTCATTTGTATTCGGCGTTATTTTTAATGGTCTGAATTGCTTGAGAATACAATCTTTCTTAATTCTTTGTCCTCCCACCTCTCTCTCTTTCTCACACATACACACATTTAAAGTCTGATAAACACACAAATGATGTTGAATGAGTCTTTAGATGCCCTGTGATTACCGTAAATTATAATATGTGTCAAATAATATAACATGGAAAATAGGCCAGTGAACCAATATGTGTCTACGATACTAACACGCACACTACAATCGATAAAATTGATTTACTCCGATCACTTTTCTCTTCATATCCTTCTTTTCTCTGTCTCTACCTGTTTATTGGCTGTTTAAGTGTCTGTTTGTCCAAACAAAAGCCATATACTTGCCCAATCGTTTACATCTACTCTCATATTTACACATCTACCCTACACTAAGCCCCTCCTCTAAGGCTGTATATATATATATATACCGAAAATGCCCACTAAAGATTGATACATATAAGGAATAAAACCCCACATTTTTAAAGACTGTTTCTCGGTTCTTTCTAAACATGGCATGTCGTCTAAAGTCCATCCATGGAATGAATCACTTATAAAACAAAAATATAATGAATATACCATAAGGGACTGTCTTGCTTTGGTACTATGTTGAATATACTATAAGGGACTGTCTTAATACTATGTTGAATATACCATAGGGGACTGTCTTAGTACTATCTTGAATATACTATAAAGGACTGTCTTAGTACTATGTTGAATATACTATAAGGGCTTGTCTCAGTACTATGTTGAATATACTATAAGGGACTGTCTTAGTACTATGTTGAACATACCAAAGGGGACTGTCTTAGTACTATGTTGAATATAAAATAAGGGACTGTCTTAATACTATGTTGAATATACCATAAGGGATTGTCTTAATACTATGTTGAATATACCATAAGAGACTGTCTTAATACTATGTTGAATATACCATAAGGGACTGTCTTATTACTATGTTGAATATACTATATGGGACTGTCTTAATACTATGTTGAATATACCATAAGGGACTGTCTTAATACTATGTTGAATATACCATAAGGGACTGTCTTAATACTATGTTGAATATACCATAAGAGACTGTCTTAATACTATGTTGAATATACCATAAGGGACTGTCTTATTACTATGTTGAATATACTATAAGGGACTGTCTTAATACTATGTTGAATATAGAATAAGGGACTGTCTTAATACTATGTTGAATATACCATAAGGGACTGTCTTGCTTTGGTACTATGTTGAATATACTATAAGGGACTGTCTTAATACTATGTTGAATATACCATAGGGGACTGTCCTAGTACTATGTTGAATATACCATAAGGGACTGTCTTAGTACTATGTTGAATATACCATAGGGGACTGTCTTAGTACTATGTTGAATATACTATAAGGGACTGTCTTAGTACTATGTTGAATATACCATAAGGGACTGTCTTAGTACTATGTTGAATATACCATAGGGGACTGTCTTAGTACTATGTTGAATATACCATAGGGGACTGTCTTAGTACTATGTTGAATATACCATAGGGGACTGTCTTAGTACTATGTTGAATATACTATAAGGGACTGTCTTAGTACTATGTTGAATATACCATAAGGGACTGTCTTAGTACTATGTTGAATATACCATAAGGGACTGTCTTAATACTATGTTGAATATACCATATGGGACTGTCTTGATACTATGTTGAATATACCATAAGGGACTGTGTGAGTACAATGTTGAATATACCATAAGGGACTGTCTTAATACTATGTTGAATATACCATAAGGGACTGTCTTAGTACTATGTTGAATATACTATAAGGGACTGTCTTAATACTATGTTGAATATACCATAAGGGACTGTCTTGATACTATGTTGAATATACCATAAGGGACTGTCTTAATACTATGTTGAATATACCATAAGGGACTGTCTTAGTACTATGTTGAATATACTATAAGGTACTGTCTTAGTACTATGTTGAATATACCATAAGGGACTGTCTTGATACTATGTTGAATATACTATAAGGGACTGTCTTAATACTATGTTGAATATACCATAAGGGACTGTCTTAATACTATGTTGAATATACCATAAGGGACTGTCTTAATACTATGTTGAATATACCATAAGGGACTGTCTTAATACTATGTTGAATATACCATAAGGGACTGTCTTATTACTATGTTGAATATACTATAAGGGACTGTCTTAATACTATGTTGAATATAAAATAAGGGACTGTCTTAATACTATGTTGAATATACTATAAGAGACTGTCTTAATACTATGTTGAATATACCATAGGGGACTGTCTTAGTACTATGTTGAATATACTATAAGGGACTGTCTTAGTACTATGTTGAATATACCATAAGGGACTGTCTTAGTACTATGTTGAATATACTATAAGGGACTGTCTTAATACTATGTTGAATATACCATAGGGGACTGTCTTAATACTATGTTGAATATACTATAAGAGACTGTCTTAATACTATGTTGAATATACCATAGGGGACTGTCTTAATACTATGTTGAATATACTATAAGGGACTGTCTTAATACTATGTTGAATATACTATAAAGGACTGTCTTAATACTATGTTGAATATACCATAGGGGACTGTCTTAGTACTATGTTGAATATACTATAAGGGACTGTCTTAATACTATGTTGAATATACCATAAGGGACTGTCTTAGTACTATGTTGAATATACCATAAGGGACTGTCTTAATACTATGTTGAATATACCGTAAGGGACTGTCTTAGTACTATGTTGAATATACTATAAGGGACTGTCTTAATACTATGTTGAATATACCATAGGGGACTGTCTTAGTACTATGTTGAATATACTATAAGAGACTGTCTTAATACTATGTTGAATATACCATAGGGGACTGTCTTAGTACTATGTTGAATATACTATAAGGGACTGTCTTAATACTATGTTGAATATACCATAGGGAACTGTCTTAATACTATGTTGAATATACTATAAGGGACTGTCTTAATACTATGTTGAATATACTATAAGGGACTGTCTTAATACTATGTTGAATATACCATAGGGGACTGTCTTAGTACTATGTTGAATATACTATAAGGGACTGTCTTAATACTATGTTGAATATACTATAAGGGACTGTCTTAATACTATGTTGAATATACTATAAGGGACTGTCTTAATACTATGTTGAATATACCATAGGGGACTGTCTTAGTACTATGTTGAATATACTATAAGGGACTGTCTTAGTACTATGTTGAATATACCATAAGGGACTGTGTGAGTACAATGTTGAATATACCATAAGGGACTGTCTTAATTCTATCTTGAATATACCATAAGGGACTGTCTTGATACTATGTTGAATATACCATAAGGGACTGTCTTAGTACTATGTTGAATATACCATAAGGGACTGTCTTAATACTATGTTGAATATACCATAAGGGACTGTCTTAGTACTATGTTGAATATACCATAAGGGACAGTGTGAGTACAATGTTGAATATACCATAAGGGACTGTCTTAATACTATGTTGAATATACCATAAGGAATTGTCTTAGTACTATGTTGAATATACCATAAGGAATTGTCTTAATACTATGTTGAATATACCATAAGGGACTGTCTTAGTACTATGTTGAATATACCATAAGGGCTTGTCTTAGTACTATGTTGAATATACCATAAGGAACTGTCTTAGTACTATGTTGAATATACCATAAGGGACTGTCTTAGTACTATGTTGTATATACCATAAGGGCTTGTCTTATTACTATGTTGAATATACCACAAGGGATTGTCTTCGAACTATGTTGAATATTCCATAAGGAATTGTCTTACTTTATTACTATGTTGAATATACCATATGGGTTTGTCTTAGTACTATGTTGAATATACCATAAGGGATTGTCTTCGAACAATGTTGAATATTCCATAAGGAATTGTCTTACTTTATTACTATGTTGAATATACCATAAGGGATTGTCTTAGTACTATGTTGAATATACCATAAGGGATTGTCTTCGAACTATGTTGAATATTCCACATGGAATTGTCTTACTTTATTACTATGTTGAATATACCATAAGGAATTTTCTTAGTACTATGTTGAAGATACCATAAGGGCTTGTCTTAGTACTATGTTGAATATACCATAAGGGATTGTCTTCGAACTATGTTGAATATACCATAGGGAATTGTCTTACTTTATTACCATGTTGAATATACCATAAAGAATTTTCTTAGTACTATGTTGAATATACCATAAGGGATTATCTTAGTACTATGTTGAATATACAATAAGGAATTGTCTTACTTTAGTATTATGTTGAATATATCATAAGGAATTGTCTTAGTACCATGTTGAATATACCATAAGGAATTGTCTTACTTTATTATTATGTTGAATATACCGTAAGAAATTTTCTTAGTACTATGTTAAATATACCATAAGGGATTGTCTTAGTACTATGTTGAATATACCATAAGAGATTGTCTTACTTTAATACTATGTTTAATATACCATAAGGAATTGTCTTACCTTAGTACTATTGCTACGTCTAGGGGTTAGAAATAGTAACAAAAGAAAGAACGACTCAAACAAGCTTTTACAATTTCTAAAATGTAAATTTTATTTTCTAAGATATTAAATATTTCAAACAAACAAAATGAAAGAATTAAAAATAACTTACAGTTTAGAAATTACTAAATAATTCGAAATGTCCTATTAAATTTTGATAATCCTTAAGTTAATCCAAAGTATTCCGAATGAAGTCACTAATGTGTTGATGTGCCAACAGAAACACAGTTTTAAATCCAAATGTTATTAATCCTAGGTAATTTCTTTTGATGTAGAATATTGTTAAGTTACTTGAAGAATAGTACTTAAATCCAAAATGTACTATGTAGATAATAGATTTTAACCAGCTGATTTTACAAACAATAATGTTCTTCCTCAATAGCCTTATGATTCTGGAGAACTGCAAAGAATGCCCATGCAGTGGTTATATTGGCATTATATAGTCTCTTACGTTGTAAAAGAGAATTAAAACTTCTAATACTGCGACTTAGAATGAGTTCTGTCAACAACCTTCTTTAACTAATCAGAAACTAGGTTGCGCATGTTACTGCTTGTAGTGCCTTTGTACAAAGTACTACAATTAAAATACCTTATTACAAATCAACATGATGTTGACATAGGATTCAGGTCATAAAATCTGCACGTGCTACCGCGTGATTTCTTCATTGTGGTTAAGCTGACCGACATAATTATTGATTTTCCCAGGACGTAGCATGACTCATGTAAACATGTTGAAGTTCATTGTATTTTACAAATAGCGTAGGCTACTGAACTAAGGAATTATAATACAATGATCATAAACCCACAGGAAAACTTTTATAATTTAAAGATAATACATAATGCGGTAACACCTTTCCTATTAGAGAAAAAGAAAATTTTATACAATACAATTTTCTTTTGGCAAATGCTTTAAACATATTACTGATTGCATGAAAGAAATTCATATGATACAGTCATGTATACAAAACAAGGTAAACTGTAATTTTTTTATGCACGTGAAAGTGCATCAGCAATAAACTTTTACTCAGAAATAGCCGTAACCTTAGCTTCTATTGGTTTTAATTGACCATGTCCCACCACATGTCCTAAAAAGGTAACGCAAGCACGGCAAAAGTCACTTTTTTTCAAATTGATGGTTAGATTTGCTTCACTGAGTCTTTGGAAGAACTTCCAAATGGTTTATATGTGGTATTTCCATTTGGTGCTGTAAATGATGACGTCATCGATGTAAGCATCACAGTTTCTTATTCCAGATGTTTTCATATTCATCAAACATTGGAAAGAACTTGGGGAACCCTTCATCCCAAAAGGCATGACTTTGTATTGGTAAAGTCCGTCTGGAGTCAAATAGCGTAGACTACTGAACTAAGGAATCATAATACAATAATTACAAACCCAAAGGAAAACTATTATAATTTAAAGATAATACATAATGCCATAACACTATGTTGAATATACCATAAGGGATTATCTTACTTTAGTACTATGTTGCATATACTAAAAGGGACCGTCTTACTTTAGTACTATGTTGCATATACTAAAAGGGACTGTCTTACTTTAGTACTATGTTGAATATACCCTAAGGGATTGTCTTACTTTAGTACTATGTTGAATATACCATAAGGGACTGTCTTAGTACTATGTTGAATATACCATAAGGGATTGCCTTAGTACTATGTTGAATATACCATAAGGGACTGTCTTACTTTAGTACTATGTTGAATACACCATAAGGGATTGTCTTACTTTAGTACTATGTTGAATATACCATAAGGGACTGTCTTAGTACTATGTTGAATATACCATAAGGGATTGTCTTACTTTAGTACTATGTTGAATATACCATAAGGGATTGTCTTACTTTAGTACTATGTTGAATA
The DNA here is from genome assembly GCA_029931535.1 of Margaritifera margaritifera. Lineage (NCBI taxonomy): Eukaryota > Metazoa > Mollusca > Bivalvia > Unionida > Margaritiferidae > Margaritifera > Margaritifera margaritifera. The sequence goes on along the minus strand of JAQPZY010001233.1, from coordinate 125,283 downwards.
TACCATAAGGGACTGTCTTAGTACTATGTTGAATATACCATAAGGGATTGTCTTACTTTAGTACTATGTTGAATATACCATAAGGGACTGTCTTAGTACTATGTTGAATATACCATAAGGGACTGTCTTAGTACTATGTTGAATATACCATAAGGGATTGTCTTACTTTAGTACTATGTTGAATATACCATAAGGGATTGTCTTACTTTAGTACTATGTTGAATATACCATAAGGGACTGACTTACTTTAGAAATATGTTGAATATACCATAAGGGATTGTCTTACTTTAGTACTATGTTGCATATACTATAAGTGACTGTCTTAGTACTATGTTGAATATACCATAAGGGAGTGTCTTACTTTAGTACTATGTTGAATATGCAATAAGGGACTGTCTTACTTTAGTACCATGTTGAATATACCATAAGGGATTGTCTTAGTACTATGTTGAATATACCATAAGGGATTGTGTTACTTTAGTACTATGTTGAATATACCATAAGGGATTGTCTTACTTTAGTACTATGTTGAATATACCATAAGGGATTGTCTTACTTTAGTACTATGTTGAATATACCTTAAGGGATTGTCTTACTTTAGTACTATGTTGAATATATCATAAGGGATTGTCTTACTTTAGTACTATGTTGCATATACTAAAAGGGACTGTCTTAGTTCTATGTTGAATATACCATAAGGGATTGTCTTACTTTAGTACTATGTTGCATATACTAAAAGGGGCTGTCTTAGTACTAGGTTGAATATACCATAAGGGATTGTCTTACTTTAGTACTATGTTGCATATACTAAAAGGGACTGTCTTAGTACTATGCTGAATATACCATAAGGGATTGTCTTACTTTAGTACTATGTTGCATATACTAAAAGGGACTGTCTTAGTACTATGTTGAATATACCATAAGGGATTGTCTTACTTTAGTACTATGTTGAATATACCATAAGAGACTGTCTTACTTTAGTACTATGTTGCATATACTATAAGGGACTGTCTTACTTATGTACTATGTTGAATATACCATAAGGGACTGTCTTAGTACTATGTTGAATATACCATAAGTGACTGTCTTACTTTAGTACTATGTTGAATATACCATAAGGGATTGTCTTATTTTAGTACTATGTTGAATATACCATAAGGGACTGTCTTAGTACTATGTTGAATATACCATAAGGGACTGTCCTAGTACTCTGTTGAATATACCATAAGGGATTGTCTTACTTTAGTACTATGTTGAATATACCATAAGGGACTGTCTTAGTACTATGTTGAATATACCATAAGGGACTGTCTTACTTTAGTACTATGTTGAATATACCATAAGGGATTGTCTTACTTTAGTACTATGTTGCATATACTATAAGGGATTGTCTTACTTTAGTACTATGTTGAATATACCATAAGGGACTTTCTTACTTTAGTATATGTTGCATATACTATAAGGGACTGTCTTACTTTAGTACTATGTTGAATATACCATAAGGGATTGTCTTACTTTAGGTACTATGTTGAATATGCCACAAGGGACTGTCTTACTTTAGTACTATGTTGCATATGCTATAAGGGACTGTCTTACGTTAGTACTATGTTGAATATACCATAAGGGATTGTCTTACTTTAGTACTATGTTGAATATACCATAAGGGACTGTCTTACTTTAGTACTATGCTGCATATACTATAAGGGATTGTCTTACTTTAGTACTATGTTGAATATACCATAAGGGACTGTCTTACTTTAGTACTATGTTGCATATACATTAATGGACTGTCTTACTTTAGTATTATGTTGAATATACCATAAGGGACTGTCTTACTTTAGTACTATGTTGAATATAACATAAGAGATTGTGTTACTTTATTGCTATGTTGCATATACTATAAGGGACTGTCTTACTTTATTACTATGATGCATATCTTTGTGGATACAGAGTTGTCCATCATTATACGTGTAGTTTTATTCCATACATATACAATTTACTCCACATAATTTTATAACATTACTTCCTTCACGCATTCTCTCTGTCTGTCTGTATGTCTGTCTCTCTCTCACACACACACACATACATACTCTCTCTCTCTCTCTCTCTCCAATCTCTCTATTGGAATGCTTTTTAAAAACAAATAAAAGCAAAAACAATTATATGTCAAGCTAACGACTTATGTCTTTCAATTTTCTATTTCACCACTAATCATTTCGTCATATAGAACTTTCTGTGAAAATATTGTATATTAGGAAGTCATTTCCGATTTTATAAAGACGACAGGGATATGTTTGTCTCTGAAGACGCGTACCTCTCTTTCAAGTAACTATACATTTCACGAATACAGATTGTTGGTAGAGATATATCACTGCAAGTTTATTTTTCGAAGCATTATATTTATTTATTTATTTATTTATTTATTTATTTATTTATTTATTAATTAATTATTACAAAATTATTATCATTATTAGTCTCCTTATCGCCATTCTTCTTCTCCTCATTATCATCATCTTCTACTGCAGCCACAATAAAGTGTCTTGTATCATTGATTTTCTTTCAAACGTCGTTGAAAGGAATATCTATAGTATCAAGATCTAAAAGTATCACTATGAAATCTCCGCCTATTTCACGTATACAATCTTACATGTACGTTATGGAATATAAGGACGTAATATATACAATCTTACATTTACGTCATATAATATAAGAACGTAATATATATAATCTTACATGTACATCATGGATTATAAGGACGTAATATATATAATCTTACATGTACATCATGGAATATAAGGACGTAATATATATAATCTTACATGTACATCATGGATTATAAGGACGTAATATATATAATCTTACATGTACATCATGGAATATAAGGACGTAATATATACAATCTTACATATACATCATGGAATATAAGGACGTAATATATATAACCTTACATGTACGTCATATAATATAAGGACGTAATATGTACAATCTTACATGTACATCATGGAATATAAGGACGTAATATATATAATCTTACATGTAGGTCATATAATTTAAGGACGTAATATATACAATCTTACATTTACGTCATATAATATAAGGACGTAATATATATAATCATACATGTGCGTCATGGAATATAAGGACGTAATATATACAATCTTACATGTATATCATGGAATATAAGGACGTAATATATACAATCTTACATGTACATCATGGAATATAAAGACGTAATATATATAATCTTACATGTACGTCATATAATATAATGACGTAATATATACAATCTTACATTTACGTCATATAATATAAGGACGTAATATATATATATATATATATATATATATATATATATATATATATATAATCTTACATGCACGTCATGGAATATAAGGACGTAATATATATATAATTGTACATGTACGTCATATAATATAATGACGTAATATATACAATCTTACATTTACGTCATATAATAAAAGGACTTAATATATATATATAATCTTACATGCACGTCATGGAATATAAGGACGTAATATATATAATTTTACATGTACGTCATGGAATATAACGACGTAATATATACAATCTTACATGTACATCATGGAATATAAGGGCGTAATATATATAATCTTACATGTACGTCATATAATATAAGGACGTAATATATACAATCTTACATTTACGTCAAGGAATATAGAGAGGATATTTGTAGTTATTACTCGTGGGTGAAAAACTTACTCCATGAAATATATCCGTTATTAACTCGAAGCAAGCAAATATTCTTTTTATTTTATGCTCAAGCGTATTGTCTAGCAATTTGTATAGCACACTGAAGTAGTTGATTTCTTACTGCATCCCGCGCGATAATGTCAGCAGTTTACCGTCTATGTTCTGCTCTGTTTTGCGTATATTTGCACATAAAATATCAGTAGTTACATAATGCTCCTTCCCAATTCAAGTGAAAATAGCAGATAAAAAGAATATGAAAATACAAAAAAAAAAATTCTTTTGTTGGATTTGATCCGGTTAGCCGGGATGCGAAGCGGCCATCTTTACCACTACACCACGCTAGCATCTTAAGAAAAGTTCGAAATTTCTTCCTTATAATGTTATCAATGTCTATTGACCACCAGTGAAACAATACCATATTTTTTCACAGCAGTGAAATATCACAATTATTTCACTCGGAAATCCAGTATTTCACTGCCTACCATAAAATAAAAGGATGTAATATATACAATCTTAGATGTATGTCATGGAATATTAGGACATACTATATACATTCTTACATATATGTCATATAATATTAGCACATAATATATACAATCTTACATGTATGTCATATAATATTAGGACATAATATATACAATCTTACATGTATGTCATATAATATTAGGACATAATATATACAATCTTACATGTATGTCATGGAATATTAGGACATACTATATACATTCTTACATATATGTCATATAATATTAGCACATAATATATACAATCTTACATGTATGTCATATAATATTAGGACATAATATATACAATCTTACATGTATGTCATGGAATATTAGGACATAATATATACAATCTTACATGTATGTCATATAATATAAGCACATAATATATACAATCTTACATGTATGTCATAGAATATTAGGACATAATATATACAATCTTACATGTATGTCATAGAATATTAGGACATAATATATACAATCTTACATGTATGTCATAGAATATTAGGACATAATATATACAATCTTACATGTATGTCATAGAATATTAGGACATAATATATACAATCTTACATGTATGTCATGGAATATTAGGACATAATATATACAATCTTGCATGTATGTCATAGAATATTAGGACATAATATATATAATCTTACATGTATGTCATGGAATATTAGGACATAATATATACAATCTTACATGTATGTCATAGAATATTAGGACATAATATATACAATCTTACATGTATGTCATAGAATATTAGGACATAATATATACAATCTTACATGTATGTCATGGAATATTAGGACATAATATATACAATCTTACATGTATGTCATAGAATATTAGGACATAATATATACAATCTTACATGGACGTCATGGAATATAAGGACGAATCGTTCAACCAACTCTGTTGTCACCATCCCTGTAAAAACGATTTAAAAAAAATTCGTGAACGCACAATGAGCTCAAATCAAAATTATATATATGTGTGTATATATGTGCTGACTTTTACAATATAGAGTCGGAATTTGAGCTGCTAGTTTTATCGTAGAACTGGCAGTGTTAGTGTAACTATGACTCTCTGAGTACAATTGATATTTTAAAAAATAAAATAAAATAAAATAAATAACCACTGGTGAAAAACGGTAGATGATCATTTAATTAATATTCAGCCTCTTACTTCAAATTACGCATTTCTCATGTTTACCCACATTGAAATCTTACTTGGGGATTTGATTCTAGGATTGGGGAAAGAACATAAAATTACTCACATATCCAAACTTTGGAAACCAGAGAAGTTGTGATAAATATTATAGTATAAGGAAAACGAATATATAGCCATATAGATAGACAAATATACAAATAGACCGACATTCAGTCAGATAGACAGATAGTTATATAGATAATTGTTTGGCTTTGTTTTACATCTAAAGACACTATAGATTTTGCACGAGTCATTTATCTGATTTTTGTTCTTGTTTTGTTTTCCTTTTAAATGATGTTTAATCTGTAACTGACATATCTCTATCGAACTATACATTTAATACTGATTAACCGACTTTTCATTTCCATGAAGAAATAATTATTGATAGAAAATATACATGTGAAGAGTTACATTGTTAATAGACAATGTGCGAAATGTAATTTAGATACAATATTTAGATAGGGGTGTTGGTTTAGGTTTACATTTTGTCTAATACATTGATATCATGTCCTGGGTTTTTAAGGACTTCCAGGAATGCTGACATTAATGCAAGGAACTATAAAGTTCTTTGGAACTAATAGCAATAATTTTTAGCATATGCTTACAGTGTGATTCATTGAAATAAAATGATCGATTTGATTTATTATGTACATTGACGGGAACTCTTAAAACGTTTCCTGTACAACAGAGCTTTCATTAGTGACAGTGCGACCATTTCCCAATTATTTTAGCTTTCTGAAACGGAGCTTTATTCAAGATGGCTTATCGTTACGCTCTGAGTAGTTTCATTTAAAGCTTTCATCATAGCTACGTTTTGCCCCTGGAATATTGGTAAATTATATTGTTGTGACAGATATGTATGAATCGAATGCGAGACTTGTAAATACAACTGTGAAATAAGGTCGATCATTTAATTTGCTCTTGGAGTTTTTGTTTAAGATTGACATATGCTAACACAAATACGCTATGTAAATTCCTATAGTTAACGCCCTGGTTAATTTAGGTCTACGTAGGTGTCAAAAGAGGCCCTAGCTATGTAACCCGCGGGAAAAAACTGATTTCTTTTAAAAAGAGCCGATTCTTAAACTATAAATTCTTCTATATACCATTGGACAGAAATGAGAATTGATTTTATCAAACTTTGGCAATTTTTTTTTCTTTGTGATACAAACAATGCGGATTTTTGTGTGTGTGTGATACCAACAATGCAGAGCATACAACTTTGAAAAAATTTATGATGGTCCTCGTTGTTCAAGGTATTCCAAATATAATGATAATGCTCGTGTAGTATTCATTATACTTTCAAACGAAAGCAAAGGAAAATTAAATTTAGTTCAAAAACTGTGTACTCTTTCAGATCGTAAATTAACCAAGCACACATTTGTTCTCAGGCTTTATAAATATGTGATGAATGTAGACATTTAAGTTTAAGTTAGAGTTTATAGTAGATATAAGCAATACATATTTTAAATATGATCTTGATATACGCCTAAGAAATTACTTTGGTGTCTATGATGTCCCAAATAAAATATACTGGAATCAGATTGTTATACACCCTTTTGAGTTCCACTGAGCAGAAAGGTTTCATAAACAAAACGTAAACCGACACAGTCTATACCTTGTCTTCTAGAAGTTCAAAACAATATTGATATGTCTATATTGTGCAGAGTACCTGTACAAAAGAAGGAAGAATACCTTTGTTTTTGTCTTTTGACATGTACACTTACCTGTGTTCCAAATTTAAAACCAAAATAGTGTCCGAGATGTTTGAATTACCAATCCAATTTTTCGCTATATATTTTGACGTGTTTTATCTTCACAAGTGTTAACAGAGATACGACGTATACTTTTAATCTTTAAACCTCGTTCATTTTTTTACAGTTATCGACGTACAATACGAGTGCATGATTCAGACTTTATTAGGAGGCATTGTAGAGCTATCCAAGTACAATACGAGTGCATACTTCAGTCCTTATTAGGAGGCATTGTAGAGCTATCCAAGTACAATACGAGTGCATGATTCAGACTTTATTAGAAGGCATTGTTGAGCTATCCAAGTACAATACGAGTGCATGATTCAGGCTTAAATAGGAAGCATTGTAAAGCTATCCAAGTTCAATACAAGTGCATGATTCAAACCTTATTAGGAGGCATTGTAGAGCTTTCGATGCACAATACGAGTGCATGATTCAGACTTTATTAGGAGACATTGTTGAGCTATTCAAGTACAATACGAGTGCATGATTCAAACTTTATTAGGAAGTATTGTAAAGCTCTCCAAGTACAATACGAGTGCATGATTCAGACCTTATTAGAAGGTATTGTAGACCTATCCAAGTACAATACGAGTGCATACTTCAGACCTTTTAAGGAAGCATTGTAGAGCTATCCAAGTACAATACCAGTGCATGTTTAGAGCTTTATTAGGAGGCATTGTAGAGCTATCCAAGTACAATACGAGTGCATACTTCAGGCTTTATTAGGGTGCATTGTAGAGCTATTCAAGTACAATACGAATGCATGAGTCAGACCTAATTATTAGGCATTGTAGAGCTATCCAAGTACAATACGAGTGCATACTTCAGACTTTATTAGGAAGCATTGTATAGTTATCAAAGTACAATACGAGTGCATGATTCAGACCTTATTAGGAGGCATTGTAGAGCCATCCAAATACAATACGAGCGCATGATTCAGACCTTATTAGGAAGCATTGTAGAGCTATCCAAGTACAATACTTGTGCAAACTTCAGGGTTTATTAGGGGGCATTGTAGAGCTCTCCAAGTACAATATGAGTGCATGATTCAGACATTATTAGGAGGCATTGTAGAGTTATCCAAGTACAATACCAGTGGATGATTCAGACGATATTAGGAAGCTTTGTAGAGCTATCCATGTACAATACTAGTTCATGATTCAGACTTTGCTAGGAGGCATTGTAGAGCTATCGAAGTACAATACGAGTGCATGATTCAAACTTTATTAGGAAGCATTGTAGAGCTATTCAAGTACAATATGAGTGCATACCTCAGGCTTTATTAGGAGGCATTGTAGAGCTATCCAAGTACAATACGAGTGCATGAGTCAGAACTTATTAGGTGGCATTGTAGAGCTATCCAGGTATAATACGAGTGCATTATTCAGATTTTTGTTTAGGAGGCATTGCAGAGCTATCCAAATACAATACGATTGCATGATTCAGACCTTATTCGGAAGCATTCTATAGCTATCGAAGTACAATACGGGTATATGATTTAGACCCTATTGGGAGGCATTGTAGAGCTATCGAAGGACAATACGAGTGCATGATTCAGACTTTCTAGGAAGCAATGTAAAGCTATCCAAGTACAATACGAGTGAAGTGCATGATTCAGATTTTATTAGGAAGCATTGTAGAGCTATCCAAGTACAATACGAGTGCATGATTCAGACTTTGTTAGGAGGCATTTTAGGTATATCCAAGTACAATACGAGTGCATGATTCAGACCTTATTACGAAGCATTGTAGAGTTATCCACGTACAAAACGAGTGCATGATTCAGACCTTATTAGGAGGCAATGTAGAGCTATCCAAGTACAATACGAGAGCATGATTCAGACTTTATTAGGAGGCATTTTAGAGCTATCCAAGTACAATACGAGTGCATGATTCAGACCTTATTAGGAAGCATTGTAAAGCTATCCAAGTACGATACGAGTGTAGTGCATGATTCAGATTTTATTAGGAAGCATTGTAGAGCTATCCAAGTACAATATGAGTGCATGATTCAGACTTTGTTAGGAGGCATTTTAGGTATATCCAAGTACAATACGAGTGCATGATTCAGACCTTATTACGAAGCATTGTAGAGTTATCCAAGTACAAAATGAGTGCATGATTCAGACCTTATTAGGAGGCAATCTAGAGCTATCCAAGTACAATACGAGTGCATGATTCAGACTTTATTAAGAGGCATTTTAGAGCTATCCAAGTACAATACGAGTGCATGATTCAGACCTTATTAGGAAGCATTTTAGAGCTATCCAAGTACAATACGAATGCATGATTCAGACCTTATTAGGAAGCATTGTAGATCTATCCAAGTACAATACGAGTGCATGATTCAGACTTTATTAGGAGGTATTTTAGAGCTATCCAAGTACAACACGAGTGCATGCTTCAGACATTATTAGGAAGCATTGTAGAGCTATCCAAGTACAATACCAGTGCATGATTCAGACTTTGTTAGGAAGCATTGTAGAGCTATCGAAGTACAATACGAGTGCATGATTCAGACCTTATTACGATGCATTGTAGAGCTTTCCAAGTACAATACGAGTGCATGATTCAGACTTTATTAGGAGGCATTGTAGAGCTATCCAAGTACAATACGAGTGCATGCTTTAGGCTTTATAAGGAGGCATTGTAGAGCTATCCAAGTACAATACGAGTGCATGTTTCAGGTTTTATTAGGGGGAATTGTAGAGCTTTCCAAGTAAAATACGAGTGCATGTTTCAAACTTTGTTAGGAAGCATTTTAGGTATATCCAAGTACAATACGAGTGCATGATTCAGACTTTATTAGGAAGCATTGTAGAGCTATCCAAGTACAATACCAGTGCATGATTCAGACTTTGTTAGGAAGCATTGTAGAGCTATCGAAGTACAATACGAGTGCATGATTCAGACCTTATTACGATGCATTGTAGAGCTTTCCAAGTACAATACGAGTGCATGATTCAGACTTTATTAGGAGGCATTGTAGAGCTATCCAAGTACAATACGAGTGCATGTTTTAGGCTTTATAAGGAGGCACTGTAGAGCTATCCAAGTAGAATACGAATGCATGTTTCAGGCTTTATTAGGGGGCATTGTAGAGCTTTCCAAGTACAATACGAGTGCATGTTTCAGACTTTGTTAGGAAGCATTGTAGAGCTATTCAAGTACAATACGAGTGCATGATTCAGACCTTATTACAAGGCATTGTAGAGCCATCCAAGTACAATACGAGTGCATGATTCAGACTTTATTAGGAAGCATTGCAGAGCTATCCAAGTACAATACGAGTGCATGTTTCAGGCTTTATTAGGAGGCATTGTAGAGCTATCCAAGTACATTACGAATGCATGATTCAGACTTATTAGCCGGCATTGTTGAGCTATCGAAGTACAATACGAGTGCATGATTCAGACCTTGTTTCGAGGCATTGTAGAGCTATCCAAGTACAATACGAATGCATACTTCAGACTTATTAGCCGGCATTGTTGAGCTATCCAAGTACAATACGAGTGCATGATTCAGACTTTATTAGGAGGTATTTTAGAGCTATCCAAGTACAATACGAGTGCATGATTCAGACATTATTAGGAAGCATTGTAGAGCTATCCAAGTACAATACCAGTGCATGATTCAGACTTTGTTAGGAAGCATTGTAGAGCTATCGAAGTACAATACGAGTGCATGATTCAGACCTTATTACGATGCATTGTAGAGCTTTCCAAGTACAATACGAGTGCATGATTCAGACTTTATTAGGAGGCATTGTAGAGCTATCCAAGTACAATACGAGTGCATGTTTTAGGCTTTATAAGGAGGTATTGTAGAGCTATCCAAGTACAATACGAGTGCATGTTTCAGGTTTTATTAGGGGGCATTGTAGAGCTTTCCAAGTACAATACGAGTGCATGTTTCAGACTTTGTTAGGAGGCATTTTAGGTGTATCCAAGAACAATACGAGTGCATGATTCAGACTTTATTAGGAAGCATTGTAGAGCTATCCAAGTACAATACCAGTGCATGATTCAGACTTTGATAGGAAGCGTTTTAGAGGTATCGAAATACAATACGAGTGCATGATTCAGACCTTATTACGATGCATTGTAGAGCTTTCCAAGTACAATACGAGTGCATGATTCAGACTTTATTAGGAGGCATTGTAGAGCTATCCAAGTACAATACGAGTGCATGTTTTAGGCTTTATAATGAGGCATTGTAGAGCTATCCAAGTACAATACGAGTGCATGTTTCAGGCTTTATTAGGGGGCATTGTAGAGCTTTCCAAGTACAATACGAGTGCATGTTTCAGACTTTGTTAGGAAGCATTGTAGAGCTATTCAAGTACAATACTAGTGCATGATTCAGACCTTATTACAAGGCATTGTAGAGCCATCCAAGTACAATACGAGTGCATGATTCAGACTTTATTAGGAAGCATTGCAGAGCTATCGAAGTACAATACGAGTGCATGATTCAGACCTTATTTCGAGGCATTGTGGAGCTATCCAAGTACAATACGAATGCATACTTCAGACTTATTAGCCGGCATTGTTGAGCTATCCAAGTACAATACGAGTGCATGATTCAGACCTTATTTGGAGGCATTGTAGAGCTATCCAAGTACAATACGAGTGCATGATTCAGACTTTGTTAGGAGGCATTGTAGAGCTATCCGAGTACAATACGAGTGCATGATTCAGACCTTATTAGGTGGCATTGAAGAGCTATCTAAGTACAATACGAGTGCATGATTTATTTACTCCTATAAGTTGATATTTAAACCATGCTTTTCCTGGGGATTTGGAGTGCAATGTACTCATGTTCTAGTTTTACATTTGGACCCCCAGCCATCTATCCATTGAATGATACTCTTAAGTTCATATGTAAACAAACTCCTGTGGGATAAGTTATCCATATTCGGGCAGACGTAACCTTTATTCCCAATAACGCTAGGGCAATCGATTGTAAAGATGGTCGCCAAATTGTTGATAGTAATACTAAAAAAAAAAAAAATGATTCCAGAAAGCGAGGCAATGAAAATTCCCACTGTCGCAGCCAATCAGTAATGAGAATACTGTGCAAGAATTTCATGGGCTTATTTGGACCAATAAGATTCACATAAAGTGATATGTTAACATGTTGACATATAAACAATATTAAACTGCACACACTGTATGTAAGAGGTAACAGCTATGTGATAATTATTAATACTGATCGACATTTAATTTTTTTCTTTCTTGAAAAGTGTTAATTTACTTGATTAATTTGTAAAATTTAATGGTATGCATTATGCGTATATATATATATATATATATATATATATATATATATATATATATATATATATATATTTTTATATATTATTTGCTGAGGGTGCAATAACTAAACGCCTGTAGAAAAAAAAGTGTGCAATATAATTCTCTGTGAAGGGATGTTGGCTACAACATCGCAGCAATACCGACCTATGTATGTATTTATGTATGTATGTATGTATGTATGTATGTATGTATGTGTACAAGTATGCATGTATGTATGTAAGTATATATTTATGTATGAAAAATTACGGTTATACGCGTAATGCATCCAAGGTTATATGTACGATGGCTGAATACATATTAAAACATCCTGACACTTCCACTTATCGGAAAAATATAATATGTAAGTGGCTTGATATGTTCTAGAAAAAACAGATTAAAGAAAACAAGTGAAAAAAAAGTGAAATGAATTTGAATATATAATGTCTTGCATTTGCGTCCACATATTAAGTTCATCTTTTTATTTATGCTGCAGATTCAGATTATTGAACATATTTGATTCAGAGACAAATGCTAACAAATATTGTTGTTAATTTATAACGTCCGTACGTTGGATAGTAATCGATAAAATTAAAAAACTTATTAAACTTTGTACCTGTAAAGATTTGTTTAGGCCAGTTGCTAGAAAATGATTAAAACCGTTCTATGAATCAATCGTTTTTTTTTCTTGACGTTATCTCTACATTAATTGATGCAATCAACTGTTATCGCTTCCTATTGTTGTTATTAAGAAAATGATTAATTTTTTTTTTTTATTCTTCCAGGATGTGTTTGCTAACCAGTGAAAATGTTACTTGTATTCAATAGTAAGGTGCCGTAGAGCCTAAACAGAAAATAGCAAGTTTATTCAGTTCAGTTTCTTGACTGTTGCCAAGGATGAAAGAGTAAACTAGTGTGGTTCGACAATTTCCGAAAAGGTCACTTGCACTAAGGAAACTAGTCATTTCATTCACATGCACCTATATCCAGAAAATGTGTCAATTTTTGTCAATGTTCTCTGAAAATAAGAAAAATGGTCTTAATACATCTCTGCTTATAACCAATGCATTTCATTTCATATAAAAAAATACACAGTGAACACATTTTTAAAATATAATTAAGTATCATACATTCATTCGTAGCTAACTCTGAACAGCAAATATGTTGACAGGTATGGTATCACAGCGACTATTAAGTATAGCTACATGTACAAACAGTTATAGCAATTCCAATTTCCTGGAAAACTGTTGTCCCCGAAAGTCAAATATTTAGAGCCAAGCATATGTCGACAAAAAAAAAAAAAAAAAAAAAAAAAAAAAATCCAACTATTATTTGAGTGGAAAGTGAAAAAAAGTGATTTTATATAGTATCCCAAGGTAGAATGACAGTACAGTTGGTGTACAAATTAACTCCCTTGATGAATCTCTCACAAGTAAAAGATACTAATAAACCATAGGAAGATAAACTCTTTCAAACGATTGGAAACATAAAGTACAACAAGATAGATTATAAGATATAAAGATGTTAAAATTCTGTGAAAGGTATATATAATAAAAAAGATAAAGATAACACATGTAAACTCTTGTTGAAAAGTTGTTATGCAAACAACATTCCCCCAAAAAGTCCAAGATTTTCTCAGGTGGTATATCGTAATACAATTGATTCATAGAGTTCGCGTGAAAATTCTTATGGAAGTCATCACACTTTATAAGAATGTGTTTCACTGTCAGTGGGGTCTCGGGATGCAAAGAGGCTAAGGCGCTCGCCTACACAGATCACTCACATCTCACTTCTGTCCGCGTGGGTTCGAGTCTCGGCTCGGACAACGTTTGTATGTGAGAAAGCTTGCCATTAGCTTCCCGTAGGTCGGTGGTTCTTCCCGGGGTCTTCTCGAGTTCTTCCTGCACCAAATATACTGGCCGCCATGTTGAGCCTTTCATGTGCTGAAAATGGCGTTAAACATATAAAACCAGACCAGACCAAATCCACTGTCACTGGATATGCGCTCTGGTCGAGGTTCGCCCTTCAGGAGGTATGCAAGAGTCAGATATATGTGGTCGATACGCGATCGGCACAATACCAACTCATCTCTGAGATTGTGTTTTCTATACGAGGGATGTCACTCTCTAATAGCAGATTTGATGCTTTGTGAAACGTTCAGTCCAAACATTTTGCCCGATATGAAGAACACGCAGATTTATATAATATTTTAAGTCAGTATACGGAATCTTCCATTCGGAAACGAGTGATTGCAGGGCAGCTTTTGCTGCTTTATCCGCCCTTTCATTACCCTTTACACTAATGTGACTAAGCATCCAACAGTACAGAACACCTCTTCCAGATTGTTCGAGCGAACCATGGTCCTGTAATATCCGGAATATTAACGGGTTGTCAGGTTGAAAGTTTTGCAAGAGAGTTCTCACTCTATCTCTAATAGTTTAGAATTGACTTCCCCTACATGGAAATAGGCAAAATGAAAAAGAGCACAAGGATACATAACCGTTGCTTTGACCTCGAACTCTGAGCTAAGTATGTGCTATAGTTATACAACATTCTCTCTAGTTATACACCAGACATTACGTATAACTGGGCAAGCATTGAATACAATCTGTCTGGAGCTTTCAAAGCATAGGAACAAAAAAGCAAACGCTTGCATTCAGACAGATGGACAGAAGCCATAACATGGTACTAGTATGCCCTGTCCTGATGAGTGTATAAACAAATACTAATATTCTAGTACGAACACCAGAAGGGGATGTATAGTAAGTTTTTCTTAAATAATAATAATACTAATGCAACTACTACTACTACTGCTACAACTAATACTAATAATGATAATTAGGAATGATAGTGATCACCATCATCATCATCATCATCGTCAATAAAAAATATATATAAGTCAATCAACCAAGCAAACAATCAATAAATCAATTGATCAATCAATCAACCAACCAACTAATCAATCAATCAACCGATCAATCAATCAACCAACCAATCAACCAACCAACCAATAAATCAATTAATCAATCGATCAATCAATCAATCAATCAATCAATTAGTCAATCAATCAATCAATCGATCGATCGATCGATCAATCAATCAATAAATCAATCAATCAATCTATCAATTGATCAATCGATCACTAACAGGCTGGATCAGTTTTGGGTTCAACTCCACAGTCAGAACGAGAATGGCACAGCTCAGTAAATTCTTCCATTTGTGCCCCAACCCTGCCTTTAAGGTAGATGACTCTTGCAGGGAGGTCACCATTACTATGGAAAAACATGAACAGACAGATCAGAGATAAAAAGACACAGTGGCTTGTAACGTCTGTGACATGAAAAATACACTCTTATTTCAACACATTCTGTTTTATAGTACATGTATAATTCCAGAATTAGACTAGTCTTATTGTGAACAGTGACTGATATATTTTACTGACGTCCCTTTATGTCCCGAGTTTTCATTGCTTCTTTTAATTATGGCTTATATTGTAGATTAGAGTATGGCCATAACCTTAATTATAATTTGTAATATATTCCAAAATTGGATGAATATAGATCTTTAAAACACATTCTTAATGTTTTAGTCAGAGATCGGAAAATATGATGTTGCTGCAATGCATTTGGATTCATACTAACTAAACAATAATCAAACTCTCATCTGTTCGTATTTGTCTGGACCTGGCCAATAATTGTTTTTAGTTCGTTATTGAGTTGTTTCGAAATAAACCAGATCATAATTAACAAAACTTTTAACTGAGCAAGGGATATAACTTAAATAAACAGTTCTCTGAGAAGTGAAAATTTAAAACTCATGTGAGATCTTGTGAACACAGATTTATTTATTATATCTGGTTGATATATGATAACTTTAGTGTAGTTAATTTTTTGTTTTAATGAGGGAAAAAAGTGAAATACAATATTATTGAATGGTCAAGAAAATAAATTTAAATCCTAATCTGATATAAAGGTAGACATACAGTTTAATTTAATAATGATGATAGTTAATAATGGACAGAAGAAAAGAAAGACAATGCAGAGGAACCAAATACAATCTATATTCTTCTCTGATAAGTGGTAAACAAAAAAAAAAAAAAAAAAAAAAAACCTAGCTCTCTGCACTTAATTATCCCAATTAAATTACTGAAATATTTTTATAACGTTATAAAATAAGCTATGTGTCTTTTTCTCAGAGCACACTTATTAACATAAATGTTTCATCTTGCAATATAATCTATGAATAACTTTAGTAAGTTTTATCCCTAAATGATACCTTATGTCCTGTTGGTTGAATTCACCTCGCAATCCCTATCAAATGTGTAACTTCGAAAGTTTGTGACTGCTAGCTGCAATTTCTTCATCAAGTTTCTTTTTCTGTGTTTTTCATTCAAATTATACTGTTAAAATTGTTGTATTACGTAATATAGCATACGTTTAAAAAAGAACGTTTTGAGCACATTTTTAAATCAGAAATATAGCAAGAAATAAAATAAGATAAATAGAATAGGTGACTCCAGCAGATACCCAACACAATTAAACCAATTTCTCAAGCTCCGATTGGTGTTTTCTGCCTAGACCACATATCCATAAATTGCCTTGTCAAACTATGAATGGGAATTTTATGGAAATCAGATTGGACAAAGGAAATAACTTGCTTTGTCATTGGCAATGGAATAATTGGTTTCAGCGATGACACTGTACAATTTTATTATACGAAAAAAATACATCTAGCAGATAGATACGGTATTGTAATGTCACACATACGATATTTTTGTACTGTGATACAAAAGACGATGATACAAGCGCTGACCATGAAGTTGGAGCATGACATCTTGCCTGTACAATAATATTTTACTTAAACATGTTGAAAGTTGATTTTAATTTACATGAAAAACCGAATTTCCTTCCAGAAATACATATTTTCATGAATTATATTAGCCATTCGATAAATACATATTTATATGAATTATATTAACCATTCGATAAATACATATTTATATGATTTATATTAACCATTTAATAATTGACATACTGATGAAAGAGAAATGATATACATAAATACAAATCTTATGGATATGGATAATGCATTAAGAATGATAATATCATGTGTATACTCCAAAATTCAAAGAGAAGATTACGTCAGAACGTCATGGAAAATATTCAGAAAATAGCAAAAATAGGAAGATAAAAGGACAGTCATAGAGACAGAAAGATAAAAAGGAGTACACATCTGCATTAGCAATGTCGACGGGAATATAATAATCATAATCAAAGTCAAAGATATATGTTCTAGACGATAAGGATAAATTAAGTTCTGATAGAAACACCTTTCACACATAACACAAAGCTGATGGTCCGTATGATTCGGTACTAATACCAGATCTTGTAATGAGACATGACAAAGGTCTAATAACAATCTGCGAAATATGCGTCTCCTGGTAAGTAGGGTCTAATTTCACAGGTTTTAGTGGTGATTAAAAAGTAATAGCATATCTTTCTTCAGTCTTGTCTTTCCTCTTTAAATAACTCTTATTAATGTCCCGTTGTGACTGTGGAGACTTACAGTAGATAACATTTTTTGCTTCGCTTCAGACATAGCTTATAACAACAATTCTTTTGGTCCATCTAAACCCAAACGGGAAATAAAACTAAAGATGTTTTGATGTGTCTTGTTGACTCTAAAATATCTTAGCTGAAATTGTAAACAACACAATGTTTTCCCATTCAGAATACGATGTAAATTATTATTCTGAATTAAAAAACAGACATTTTTCATTTTCTTAAAATGTGAAAATGAATCATTATACAAGAAACAGAAAATAGCTGTTATTTGTATTATATTATTGTTAAATTGACAGGATTGTATTTATGAATAGTAATTTTATTTCATGAAATTCTTAGCAATGTAGATGGAACATAATCGTTTATAAGGAAAACCTATGAAAACCATTTGACGCGAAAGCATCAACTGATATTAATTTTGAGCTTACAGATATAAAAAATACTGTGTTACTGGTGCTTAACCTTATATCGTGGATAGACTATTGCATCGACTCTTGAGATCTTTCCGCTCGTATAGACTTAAAACTTACGAACTTATCACTATACGGAGATGAAAATTACTCATTACATTTCAATATATTGCTTTGTTCTCAAGATGGAGATAACTTCTGCCATCACTCTAACAACTGTTTGAGTATACACACATGTATATCAATATTTAACGCTTTAATTGCAAGAAAACCTTCTTCACAGATTCAGCTATAGTTTTCATTTACCTCTTACTAGCACATTATATATATATTTAAGACACCGAGACACCGACAAAACTAAGAATCTCGACTTTGATATTTGATAGTAGCCAGAATTCCAAAGATTTCGAAAAAAAAAACAATATCGGAATGCAAATCATTAGCACATATGTTAAATAATGACACAAAAGTTGGAAAATGGCGCGGGGAAAATAACAGTTTCCCCACGTTCCGACATAAAGCAAGGTCTTCCACGAGAAACAATGAGTAAATACACAGAAAGCAACGTGCAAAACAATACATATTTACTTTTTATCACAAAGAGAAAAAACTATCCAAGATCATGAAAAGGTCTAACACAAAGAATAAGAACAAAATAGCAAGAAATAATTACAGGTCTAGGAAGGATCATATTATTTATGTAAATGGCAAACGAAATTTGTTTTGAACTGTCTAGTACTCAGGTTTTAAATAAAAGGATATTTTTGTTTTTGATTCTGAAGCTATTTCTGTCAAATTGGTATTGTAGTTCATCCATACCAAGTCCATTTGTTAAATATTTTTGCTTCCATAGATCAATAACGGCTAGCGAAACTCTGCAATCTCCAAGTGTGTGACCTCTCCGTAATCATCAACAAGATTTCTATTACAAAATCATTACAACCATCCTCAGGTTTTCCGTTACTTAAATAGTGAAAAGTATGTCGTTGATAAATGGGCAAAGCACAAATGGAAGCACAATTCAGATTATTGCATGTTTGAAAGAACCTGATATACAGGGTTGTTCCAAAGGAATAACCTACCTACGATAATAGCAAACAATGTTCTGTCAACGGAAACTCAAGAATACAAAAGGAAATGAACATAGCTATTGCAAGTGAAGCATATAAAGAAATAACGAGTGCAATTGTAACTGAAAAATAGTTGGAAGAAATGGATGGGAAACAAACAAGAAGACATATAAAGTCTTTGCCAATGCTAGGGATGATACAAGTTCCAAATCATTGTCAAGTATTAGATGTTGTATGGGCCGTTTGACTCATATTACAGCACAGTTTGTTCCCAAAGGAAATTTTAAATATTTTCAGACAATAACTAATTAATTTGTTTATTCTTTGTCATATATATCTAAATTATCAAATTGTGTTCTCTATAACACAGTCAGTTTGACATCACACAGGTGTATACATATATTATTGTTTACTCTTCTTTACCTGGAACAGACCTGAGTTAACGACATGACACCATACTCATGAACTGGTCATGCAGTTCAGACAGACAGCATCTGGGTTGTTTCAATAACAAATAGACTCTTGTTAAAACATTTTAATTGAGACAATGTATTTTTTCCTCCATCATTATCATTCTCATAATGTTCTTTTATATTGACTTGTACTCGCAAATAAAAAAAATGCATTTTGCTACACGAGAATATCACGAAACCTGTTTTCATAACAGCATGTTTTCATTAGCCCTATCAAATTTTGAAAGGATCCCTACTATAAATACAACAATACACATGCGCATTGATTTATCTACCCTACAAAAATAGAGAAGAAAGTGGTGCTGCTGTGCATACAAAGTTAGAAGCTTTAATTTAGAGAGGTAGACTTAACCGAAGTAGACAGATGACACAATGTGCTGTTATAAATGTAGACCAAATTAATGGTATACTTAAATTAGGGAAGTTTTGTAAAACTTGACAAAACCGGGTTTTCATAGGAGAGGACAATTAATATACACTTTGATATGATTAATTGGCCTATGTCTTCCGATTGGTAATTTGGACAATTTAGAAAATGAAATGAAAGATGATTACATGGCCATAACTTGAATTTGATACTTTCTTGAATTTTGTTTCATGAAAGTTTGGATTTCCTCTACGAGCGTTTGAGTGCAATTTCAATTACATTCAAATATATTGATTGAAAAAGAGAGCAGGAAACAGGGACGAAATATAAAACGGAAGAAATGTTTAGTAATCTGCACTGGCTGCTTTGTGGATGATGCATTTAAAAAGATTTTGCTTAATTGTTGTTAAACCTTATATATTCATGCATACATATATTGCAATTGTTGTGACAAATCTAATTTTAGAGGTGTCTATTATGCAATAGAGCTGAAATTGAAAAAAAAGAAAGAAAGAAAAAAAAAAGAACTAAACAATGCTGCTTCTGAACATTTTCTAAATTTGTGAAGTTTTCCACTTAAATTGATTTAAGATTTATATTTAGTTAACTTTAGAAATTTCCAAGCAAATTAATGGATGGTGAACAAAGTGAAAATGAAAACAAAAACACGGTCACTTCACAAAAAACAAAATATCCACGCAGAGTTGAACTTAGACAACTTGGAAAACGATCACAATAATCAAAACAATCAAAAGTTGAATTTTAAAGAAATGGTTAAAAGATTCTAAAACATCACGAGATGCTGCAAGCACACTACGTGTTGTCTCTGTTGTTCAGGCTGATAATATAGCTAAACTTGTACAACGCATAGTGCTCAAGACCAAGAAAATAAACACCACTAGAGACAAACATAAAACAACAACATGAGAAGACGTTGTCAACATAAAACACAATTCTAGAGATGTCTCAACTTATTTCAGGTTATAAATACCATAGCTGAAACCTGCAGACAAATGCTGAGTGAAAATTAAAAAAAAATAAAAAAATAAATAAATAAAAAATCAAATGTTAGTAACTTTGCTTATCGTGCAGCAATTAAATCTGATTCCGCAATTGGCTACTGCATGCTTTTGAAGAAGTTGTTTAAAATGTGAAATTGCACAACTAATTATTCCATTTTAACTTATTCAGTGTACAATTGACTACCTAATAATACATGAACTATTAACTGATACAATTGTTAACATTGCAGAGCAAACGTAAAAATCAAATCTAAATTCGTCATATGCCTTTACGTTTTTGACTAATATATAGAATATCTTATACCTGTATACAAAAATGTTGTCTCAGACAGAAGCTATTATCAACGCCATTTACCATGCAACATGAAACTCTTCCCGAGGATAGCCTACACCATGCGTTTGAAAAAGCTATGGAAGTTTACCACTAACCCAGCGTCAGACGTAGATATTGAAGAAATAGTAAATCTAATTATTCCAATTTCTTTCGTCATTTCACACCTGACCACATACTAGCACATGGGTTTCTATCACTCAAAATTGTGCAAACTTCGACGCAACCTTTACTGTATCCTTTTAGGGTACAGTAAGCGAACACTTTTGGCCCAAAGAATACTACCTTTGGTACACATACTATGTATAATTACATGGTACACATATTATGCATGATTACATGCGACACGTACTATGCATGATTACATGCGACACGTACTATGCATGATTACATGGTACACATAATATGCATGATTACATGGTACACATACTAAGCATGATTACATGGTACACATACTATGCATGATTACATGGTACACATACTATGCATGATTACATGGTACACATACTATGCATGATTACATCGTACACATACTATGCATGGTTACATGGTACACATACTATGCATAATTACATGGTACATATACTATGCATAATTACATGGTACACATACTATGCTTAATTACATGGTACACATATTATGCGTAATTACATGGTACACATACTATGCATAATTACATGGTACACATACTATATATGATTGCATGGTACACATACTACACATATTATGCATGATTACATGCGACACGTACTATGCATGATTACATGGTACACATAATATGCATGATTACATGGTACACATAATATGCATGATTACATGGTGCACATACTATGCATGATTACATGGTACACATACTATTCATGATTACATGGTACACATAATATGCATGATTACATGGTACACATACTATGCATGATTACATGATACACATACTATGCATAATTACATGATACACATACTATATATGATTGCATGGTACACATACTATCCATGATTACATGGTACACATACTAAGTATGATTACATATTACACATACTATGCATAATTACATTGTACACATACTATGAATAATTACATGGTACACATACACTATATGATTGCATGGTACACATACTATGCATGATTACATGGTACACATACTATGTATAATTACATATTACACATACTGTGCATAATTACATGGTACACATACTATGCATAATTACATGGTACACATACTATGCATGATTACATTGTACACAAACTATGTATAATTACATGGTACACATACTATGCATAGTTACATGGTACACATACTATGCATGATTATATATCTGTTGTAAAAATCAAGGCAACGAAATGTGTTCATATCAAAGGTACAGACTCAAACAGCCTCAAATTGTGGATCCTGTGCAAAGCACAATATTTAGGGTAAATAAAACCGGATCTATTATAAGCTGCCAACTCATATTGGCTATAACATGTGATAATTTAACAAGTAGACATTAACTTGCTTTGTACTAAATCACTGTAGTGAGGAATTGTTTAGGGAGTAGTACAATACCAATCTAACATCTCCAATAAATCCAATAAAGTAGCATTTCAAAAAAGTAGCTTATTAACGTAAATGTATTTTGTTTTAAAATTCTAGACCATTATTGATTAATGTTTTTCATTATTATGACAGTGTTAGCTTTAAGACTCTTGCAATTTCATTAAATATCTTATTGTAACATTTCAGTGTCTAAATTTCTGATTTATTTTTTTATTCAGAAAATCACTTTTTCGAAAAATAATCTTAATTTTCCAACATAATTTGGTTATGATTCATAATCTATCAGCTAATTTAAATTACAAATATAATATCAGCATAACACTTCAATAAATCATGGTAATAAAAACTTATGAAGACAGGACTAATATTCATAAATGTATTTGATCAATTTCTGAATGCACTTTGTCAATCTAAATAATTCATTCCCAAGTAAGTTTAAACCAATCTTTTAAAAACGTACACATCGACTCTTACAAAGTTGCAATGTCATGAAATTTATTTTCTCAACATATATAAGTGGCATTTGTAAGTAGCAGTATTTTCTGTAAATACATGTACATGTATATGATTGTTTCTGCTGGTACTTTTCAAAATTTACAAATATATTAATGTAATGTTGAAAATGCTATGAAGAATTTTAAATCAGTTTTGAAATATCTTAAACTAAGTTAAATGGTTTCATTTCCCAAAGACAGTCTCTGTTGTAAAGAAATTATAAAGGAAATGTAACTCTGAATGAGTAGATAACATTTATAGAAAAAAGGCACAATAGATATTAAATCAGGAAGACGTTAATCTTGTGCTTACTGTACTAATTTGCTTTGAATTAAAGTTGTGTGCAGTCATTCGCCTATGTACAGTTATTCCAATGCTCAGCATTGAGTTGATTTCATTATCTGAGAGCTAATGCCAAAAGACCACAGTTGGATCTAGCTGCAGAGCCACCAAGCTGGAATGCATTTATAATGCTATCAAACTGCCAGTCAAGCTGCACTTACTCAAGCCCTCCTTAGCTATTTCTTTGAGTTGCATCATCTAATTTCAAATTGTGTTTAGAATTTGAAATATTTACAACTTTTAAAATACAAATTATAAATACTACTGGACTTTGGTAACCGAAATTATTTCTTTTTTTGAGAAAAAAAATCATCATCTCTTATTAGTTTTCAATATTATCATAACACAATTTAAATGCTGTCATTATAATATTTTTATCACTGAGAGTAGCAATGTTTGATTTAGCCCGTTATTTATACGGGAATCTGGCATTTATAATATGGCATATAATATGGCATTTATAATATGTTTTTTTTTCAAGAAGAAAGCAGCACTCACCCCAACACTAATTTTAAAGAAATACGTTTGCTAAGTAGCCATTAGAGTATCCTCCTAAAATCCGACAGGTCACTTCAAAATGGATTTAAAGAAGCAAAAACTGTTTCTTGGAATAGAAATAAGAAATAAAGCTTATTGTTGCAATCCCACCTATTTCATGCTATTTGTAGGGCTGTTTTCTGTAGTAAAAATGAAACCAGAACTATATGACATGGAAAATGCAATGCTAACTTTAGTAAAAACACAAGCATTCTGTGTAACGCTTATTTCTGACAATTAAAGAAATCAAGCATTATTTGAATCAATCACATAGTCCATGGAATGCTACCTATACTTAGACATTCCATTCTGAAATAGATGTTGACAACTGAAGTATATCATCTTTAGCTATTGACAGGATAATTGATCAACTGATTAATTGATAACTATGTCATTATATGATGTTGATGGAAATGATAATTTACAATGATATGATGAATAAATTGTTCAGAAAAGAAGAATGATGATGATGAAGATGATGATGATGAAGATAATGACGATGAAGATGATGATGATGATGATTAAGTATCACTATGTAGATCCTCCACATATCCAAACTAGACCCATGCACAGTGAATGTCTTATATCATCAAGGAATAAAATAATAGGCTGAACCTGGAGTCATATATGAAACCCCAACTAAACATGCCAAATGAACTATACAACCCGGCATTACCAGCACACTCTCTCAACAAGGTGCTTTTTCGCTGGTAAAATCCCCACCCCTGTTGTATGTTAAAAGGGTAGATATTGTTGATACATGTACAATATTTTGATATGGATGATGTTGGCATACTTAGTATTTACAATCACTAAAGGTGTCCACAATTACTATGATAGCTCTTTCTGTTCCCTCTTCTGGGCATCCGCCTGATTAATACTATATGAAATTTCTACCTTAAGCATCCGCCTGATTAATACTATATGAAATGTCTACCTTAAGCATCGGCCTCATTAATACTATATGAAATGTCTACTTTTAGCATCCACCTGATTAATACTATATGAAATGTCTACCTTAAGCATCCGCCTCATTAATACTATATGAAATGTCTACCTTAAGCATATTTAATACACCTAATTGTTTAACATGTTGTTTATCTCGCTACTGTGCTAGTCAATTTGCACATATTGTTTTACTTTGCATTTTCAGTATTTTATAATACATGAGACGTAAAGTATTATATATATATATATATATATATATATATATATATATATATCTGCAAGATGAAAGCAAGTAATGTATTTTGCTCTAAGAAAGAGTTATTATTTCCTTTACATAAATGAATAAAAAATTATTAAAATGGTAAATACAAATTCAAAATAACTTTAGTGGTAAATATACTATAAAAGATGTACAATACACACCGCATTCGCTAATACATTTTTGAATGCATGTTGTCTTTTCTTCCATATGTTAATTTAGCTTTGTCTAATTTTCTGTCGTCTCTGGAAAAATGTTTGCCTGCGACAGTAGTACTACATTCACCTCCTTTTCCATCGGTACCATTTGTGGATGATTTCATAAATAGACAGAAGGAAGAATTGGATAATATTTTGCCACGACAGAAGGAAGCAGAAGAATCATTTACTCAACAACAGGAAGAAGAGAGAAGAAGAGAAGAGGAAAATTTAGAATTTTTAAAGACAGAAGGAAGGGAGTGAAAACAAAACGGTGAGTCTGGTACAAGACATTGTGGCGGAGTTAAAATATCCGAGACAAATGTATCAGACTTCTTTAGCTGAACAAAAGAAAGAGAGAACTTCACGTGCTAAGATTTCGAAACAACCTTCCATCACTATGTTCACTCTCATTGCCACTGAGATACCACCACCAGTAGAAGCAGTTACTAATCTATGATTGCAAATTCAATTAAAACTTAAAAATCCTTTTTCCACATGATGATATGGTGTTCGTATGTGAGTGTGTTTAAGTCACTTATCCATACTATAACAAAATCAAGACAAGGAGACACTTACGTTTTCTTTGGTATATTCTCTTTTAAATCACAACGAAAATTTCATAACACTTCACGAAAGTCCATTTCTTTCTTTCTTTCTTTCTTTTTTCACTGTCTGTCTCTTTTTTGGAATGTCTTCACTGGTATGAGTTCTTCCTCTTCACTGTCTTATAGTTGTCTTGCCTTCTTGCATTTCCTGACGGGTATGGGTTCTTCTTCTGTTTCTGAAGAACGTTCCTTCTCCTTTTGCAGTCGGGACCAACACATTTATTGCGGAGAGAGATGCCGGGGTTGTTTAGCGTCGAGACCATTCATTCCTGAAGGAAAAGAACGCATTCATTGCTTGGCTTACAAGCAAACCTTTGCCAGTCCCACTTGTTACGAACAACATCGTTTGAAACAATTTAACCAACAGAAAAGTGTTTGCGAATTATTGAGATTGTGCTCCACTTGGGGACATCTTATTCGAATCAATAATTCAAAGGCACACGTTTGTCCTAGAAAGAAAAGATTCCGTTTTTTTGTGACCAAATTGTGGACTTTGAACATTAATGTTGCATCCAAAAATATGACAATGAACTCGAGGAAGACTGCAAGGAAGATAAGTACAAGAAAAAAAAAAGAAACAAGTGGATTTTATCTTATTTTACTATGAATGTACATAAGATACTGTTTCACGTCCCTAATTTTTGCGTAGCTCATAGGGCTTGTGAGAAGTGCATACAAGAACCTATATTTTTCATTGTCCCAATTGTAGTAAGATTCCAGGAGGACGTGAACAATTCTTTTGGGGACCCTGCACTTTTCCCGATTTTGCTGAATTGATCTTAGAAACTACCGACACCACTTGGAGCGAAGAGAACATCCAGGGTTGCGGGGACTGCCATCGATATGCTACAGTCATAGCTCACATTTTCTAGGGATACGACGGACAATTTATTTTGCAATATTACTCAGAGCACAGTCACCATGACATCAAACTCATCTACATAAGAGTGGAACAAGTAAGTAGTAGGGTGGGGCGACTGAGGTACAAATGGGCCTCTTGGGGTACAAACGGGAGTTTAACATGGCTGGGGCACTTGGGGTACAAACGGGAGTTTAACATGTCTGGGGCACTTGGGGTACAAACGGGAGTTTAACATGGCTGGGGCACTTGGGGTACAAACGGGAGTTTAACATGGTGGTACCGTAATGTAGTGACGAAGACAACGTCTTCTACCATCAAAACGGGGTGGGGAGTGTTTTTGATAGTAGTAGACGTTGTGTTCGTCACTACATTACGGGGGGAGGAGGGTGTGGGAAGAATTAATCTTTCTTGATAAAGGGTGGTCCTGAATCGGTTTTAAAAAGCAATGTTATATTTCTTGTCGAATGACTGCAGTAGCATTTGTTGTATGCCTCCCAAATATTTAAGATATGTTATGTTTTGCTGCACACGCCTTGCGGCTACAAACAATGTTACAACATTTCCCAAAACCTAAGACGGGAGAACAGTAAAAACACGTCTTGTTTTATCGACAGTCTGAAATGGACTGACTTAAAATACATTGTTACAGTTTTCATGAACGCATGTTTGGGCTCAAGAATGAGAGTGTAGAATAGGACGGGTTATAGAGTGCAGAATTGGATGGGTCATACTCGAGTCATTCTTACACCGTAAAGCTATGTGCTTGTTTGTTTTGTTTGTTTGTTTTTTTTGTTTTTTTGGTTTCCTTCTGAAAACGGTAGATCTAGAATTTTTTCGTGACACATTGCAGTGCCAAAATAGGAACAAAGCTAAGATACCTGACATGCACAAGAACAACTAAACTCAAGATTTTATATAATCCAACGATTGACCTATGGAAGAAAAATCGTTGTACAATTTTAAGGGGTGCAAGTTTTTGAAAAAATTACAAAACTAACGTCACATTTCACATAATCATTGTGACTACTGCCAACATTTGTGGAGAGGCATCTTAAAACGGGAACAGATACCATTATCATTTCAATCGAAATCATTGTATAAGAAACTTAGTGTGTGTGTTTGTGAAACAGAGAGAATTGACATTACGACGGAGAGAGAGAGAGAGAGAGAGAGAGAGAGAGAGAGAGAGAGAGAGAGAGAATATTTTATTCCTACTTTTAAAAATATCACGACACTTACGTTTTTTATGGTATATTTTCCTTAAGAAATTTCAAAATCACACATTCCATTTAAAAAATCACATCGATAGGAAAAAAAAATACTCTTTTTTCGGTAAAATATCACAAGGTTGAATTGGAGACATAGTCTACTAAAATCCTTCTTTTGAAAACGTAGATGTAAAATTCTCACAAAATAATACATCCAAACGTTCTGTGATGTATTTTGAGTTAAGGCTGATACACTTTCCATTGATCACAAATTATACGATGGGGTTGTGCACAGAACATTAGATTATAATGGTCTAGACTAAAAGTAACACTAAACTTCCGAAATTGTACCGGACGTTAGCGGAGACTGAAAATAATCCGGAAAAAAAAAGGAAAATTTTTTTTTGATTTTTTAAATTTTTTTTATATCAAAACACACAAACACACTATCTACATTTTTTTTTTTTTTTTGGGAAGGGGAAATTTTTTAAAAAACAAATCAAAACACACAAAGACACATTCTACATTTTTTTTTTTTTGGGGGAAGGGGAAATTTTTTAAAAAACAAATTAAAAACACACAAACACACTATCTACATTTTTTTTTTTTGGGAAGGGGAAATTTTTTAAAAAACAAATCAAAACACACAAACACACTATCTACATTTTTTTTTTTTGGGAAGGGGAAATTTTTTAAAAAACAAATCAAAAAACACAATCACACTATTTGATGGACTACAAAAGTAGTTGTTGTTGTTGTTGTTGTTGTCTTTGCTGCTGCTGCTGTTGGTGCTGTAGTCTATTTCTTTCCTCCCAATTTTAGATCGATAGAAAGAGAGGGAAAGTGGGTTTTTTTGGTTTGGTGGGTAAAAAATAAACCACACAACACCATTCAGATATATACATCAATAATAATAATTATATTTTATTCAATGTATATACATTATGTTACTCGTGGTAATAAAACAATTTCATATAAGTCCAATACAGTTCAATACACTTCCATATTTACCATTTCATTCTCTTATTGTTCTGACACTTCAGGAAGATTCTTGTCTACAATTCTCTCATAACTTTCTTCTAGACTCTCATTGATAAACTCCAACTTAATAAAATGTCCATTATCAACCATTTTTTATTTTTTATCCAATACCTTCACCACACCATCCATTGCGCTGACCTAAAAATAGGGTTCAGATCGACAGTGAGATAATAGATAGAGGGGGGTGACTTCAGATCGATAGAAAGAGAGAGATAGAACATAATCATTATTATTTCAAATTCAATAAAAAGCCACACAACATCATTTTTTTTTCTCAACAATAACCATTTTTTTAATTAACAATAACTATTCTAACATTTAAAAAACTAACCATGTAACAAGAAATTTTTTTTCAAACAGGAACATATTTACAAGGTTGACAACGTTGGGAAGGTAAAGTAAATGTCAAACTTTCTACATCTACATCATCATTTTGATGTACACTACGATTGTGAGCTAAAGACAAGAGATAACCATAACGTTGACAAAACCATTGTTGTACTTTAGCATCGTTTCGAACATAGTCACTATCAAAATAAGTCAGTAAATGTTCTAAGGAATATCCAAGACTGCGTTGATGAAGATAATGAACACAATATTGTCCACACACCATAGAATCTGATCCTTGTAGTCTCACATTATTGAATCGAGTCGAGACGGCATTTCTTCTCATAAACTCGATGATGTCTTTTTCCAAAGGAGGTAATCCATAAGAATCAAAATATTCCACACAATGATCGTTGGGAAAGTACACGGCAATCCAATGGGTTCCTGGTAGATCACTGTCGTCAGTATTGATGACATAAGCATGAACGTTTTTTGGTTTACGATGAGGTAGTTCATCTTTAGCACATACCACAGGATTCCAAGAAGAAGTGTAGGAACTACGAGTCAATAGGTAATAAAGTTCTCTAGTATCCATTTTTTTTTCTTCTTTTTTTTTTCTTCAATGGAAATAATGGGTCACCAATGCACACCTGACTTTAAACTTGAATTGATCTGTCTTGTAATTCCACGAATATTCACGTCGGATAGGTTCTGCACTCTGTTGAATGAGCCCTTCGATGCATCTGATCTCCAGAAGAGTAAGTGGAGGAGGAAAAGAAGAATTCACCAAGTCTTTATACCATTGTCTTAACACTTTTTCGTCCGAGAGTTGTGTCCAGGCCGTTTCGAAATATTCATCCAATTTTTCTTCGCCTGTCATCATCATACATTGGTCGTGTTGTATCTGACTAGGATGATCGATTTGACATCCATGACATTGTTCTTGGACTAGACTGTTAATTATTTTACTCAATTCCTGAGCATAACAGGACACTAACTGTTTTTCTTGTTCTGGCCATCGAGAAATAAATCCAGTAAACTCGGTTTTAGGTTCTGAATGAATGACTTCGTCATCATCATCATTTGTGGTAGTTTGTGACTTCTCGCAAAATTCCTCATCTATTTCCATAGGTTCTTCTTCTACGTGTTGCATCTTTTTTTTCTTCTTCTAATAGTCTAGAATCACTTCTCTCAAACTGTTGATCTCTAGAGTATTATCAAATTCTGCATACAAGACGACGTTCACTGTGTCGGGTAGAGGATCTGCAAACTGAAGTTCCACACGAAGTGGGCCTGATTTTATAGGGTGGAAATGTCCTTCATCGCTGCCTTGGTCCGGAGTGAAATCAAAACCCCACAAAGCATACCCTCCTGCATAATCGTCGTACGAAATGCCGTGGCTGGTGTCGCGCCCTAACTGTCCCGTGGCTTCAAACAGGCTCAAGTAAGATCGCAAGTAATTTTTATGGCCGTCGCTAAAGTTAGGTTCAAAAGGTCTGGTACACAAGGTCTTGCCATCTCGACTGACTTCTATCTTGGAGACGTTGTAGTGTTTAAACTCGAACGGATTCTGATCGTGGACTCCGTTGAGGGCTGCATTACTGACGATGCCAATCAGCAAGCGTTTGGGGAGCTGTCCTTGGAAGATGTGATCTTCGACTTTGGATCGGAGTCCAGCGGCTATGGTAAAGGTTTTCACTTCCACTCGTCGCACAGGATACTTAGCAGTGGTTCTGCTCAAGGATTGACTGATGTCATTGGCTACTTTTGGTAAGACTTCTACACGTCGCACGTAAAGTTTGGCTTCTTGGATTTTGGTTTTCCACTCGTTAGCATGAGCCATCAAATGGAAGGTGGCACTACTGCGATTCAGTCTCAGGCGTACATCTACTCCGTTCAACAAATACTTGTCTTGCAACCACATGTCCAAATGCAAACGATCCATCAGTTCTAAACTTCGTCTGATTTTCTTTCGACGGTCGTTAAATCCCACATTGTGAGGGACTGCTGGAATTATAGGGATCACCATCATTAGCAGAAGTCTTCGCCGGTACTGACAGCTCTGTGTCGTTGAACTTTTCCGAGGTGTCAGGTTTCCAGACCACCGAAGCATCCAGATGAGTGTTCTTGGCTTCTTTTCCGTACGTCAAGAGATTTTCCAAATAAGCACGGTAAGGGTAAGTATCCAAACTGCTGCTGACCAGTTTGTTATTCAAGTACAAATCTACTCCACTGAACAAGGAATGCATGAAATTATTGACGGGTGCCACTCGGGCAGCTTCCCCAGGAAGGGTGTTGTCATTTTTTTGTACTTGAAGTTTCAGGTACAAGTAACTGTTATTCAGATCGATGTAATCTTCGGTTTGTCCTTTGATTTCAAATTCGATAGGAGCTGATTCCGTCAAAGACGATACAGGATGAAATTCCACCCATTGGGATTCTTGCATCGTCATCATGGTGGGAGGCATAGAAAACATATCCAGTTCTGACTTGGTACATTCGCAAGAATCTCGGTGCATCATTTTCACAGTTTAATAATCAAATACGTCTAATTCTCTACCAGTTCTTCTTCTCTTCTTATTCGTTTTGGAACTGCCGTCTGTTCTTTTATGAACTTTGAAGGGATTTAGACGTTGTTGTCGTCTCTTTCTACCTTGTCCTTGCTGTGAAGTGGAGGAAGAAGTAATGCCAGGGTCTGAAGCGTGAAGCGTATTTATAGGATTTTCTTGGAGACCTAAAAGATCTTTACCAGTGGTCATCAACACATTTTTTGCCTGCTCTCATAAAAGCTTCTTTTGGATTTTGTTTGTCGATGAGGACATTTTGCAAAAATTCTTTTCCTTGTGTCAAAGCGGCATCTTTTAAGGCATGAAATCCTCGAGTCACCATCGGTTTCAAAATAGGAGCTACCGTCCGAAATGCTGATTTTAACATATCTCCTAAACCATGTCCTCGTTGTCGAGTTACTCCTTGGTACACTGGATACATTTTTTTTGTTTGGGAGGTTAGTTACACTTCGTTAGAGAACTTGTTTTTTTCGAAAATGTAGTTTCACCGTGACTTTTCCTTTGTCAATGAATGGCACATCTTGTCCCAAATCTCCTTTTATACTAATGTTGACACTGTCAAAATACGATTTACTGACTGGAAGATAATGAGGATGTACAAATTCACGGTGAACGTGAAACGTGTTTCCACCTTCTTCGTACGCACCAGCAGCAGTATCCACTTTGAAAGGAATGACTCTCAGTAAGGGAGCAGCTGTGTGGCCCACCACGTTGTACTCCACCACATCGGAGTACACAAACATTAAATTCAGTCCAACGTTCAATTCGATAGGGGTGCGAAAAGCCTCTCAGAAATCTGTGTTGGTGTGGATTGTTCGTTCACCATGATACTTTTTATTTCCACCCAAAATATCAAACAACCCAGCAGAAAAACCGATGGTCATGAATTTTCTTTCGTGCGCGGGTAAGTGTTTGTCTTTTTTGTCGTCAATGAGTTCCCCCTTCTCTTTCAAAAATTGCAAGAGGAAACGGCGTGCCACAGGATGGTATTTGATCTCTACCCATTTTTGGTTTTTTTCCAAGGCTTTGCCAAATTGGGCTTCGAAGACGGCCGCAATCGTCTCCACCAAATGTTGACCACTAAAATAATACCGTTCAGGAATTCTCATGCGATAGGTCGAGTAGGGAGTATTGTCAGTTTTTGAACTCATTTTTTTCCCAATTACACGATCATTAGCGTCCAACTCTTTTTGCACTTTTTCGTTATAGATTGCTACGTCAAAAATGGTTTGATTTCCAGACACATTCTTGATTTGCGTAGGATGAATGATTTCTACCAAAGCCACTTCCCAATGAGCGTCGTGATCCAATTGGAAGGCCTGAGGTAATTTGGCCGTGAAACAACATAATTTGTTGTTGGGAAACACATCCATGGAACTGTCACTGGGTAAAGTTAAATAAAATTGGTCATTCATAGTTCTAAGGTGGTTCTGGTGTCCGAGGAGTCACTCAAGTGAACAGAAGAATGATGTTCAAAAGGTTCCAAAAGAGGACTGGTATTGTGTTGGTGACTGGACGAAGAAGAAGGTGAACTGGCGTTGGTCGAACTAGCGTGGTTGTTGCTATGGCTGCTGTTGTCTGTCGTCGTAAATTTCAAAGAGGGACTGGGTAAAAGATAACCGATGCAACTGCTCAGTAAAATGGTCCACAATTGTTTGTCTCCTTGCTGTAAACTCAAATTGGCAATGGCTGCTCCGATGACACAATACACTACAAAGATTTGGCAGAAAAAGACGATTTGATTTTTAGGCACACGTT
This sequence comes from Margaritifera margaritifera, assembly GCA_029931535.1. Classification (NCBI taxonomy): domain Eukaryota; kingdom Metazoa; phylum Mollusca; class Bivalvia; order Unionida; family Margaritiferidae; genus Margaritifera; species Margaritifera margaritifera. Next base: position 90,864 of record JAQPZY010001233.1, on the reverse strand, counting down.
CTCCACACCACACCCAAAGTGGTTGTTTTTGTAATTCTTGAAGAGAAGAACTCTGTGAAGGAGTCGTTGAAGTCGTCTGGGTGGCTACTGTGTTGAATGGCATGTTGTGAGTTTACTTCTTTTTCTTTTTATAGTCGACGACTTGAGAAGCCGCAATCCAAGAATCAAAACTAGGAGGATATCCTTTCCAACGTACTTTGACTTCTTCTACTCGACGTTTACCTACTTTCCGTGTTCTTTGTTCGAGAATGCTTTCGATGTCGTACAAGGTGTCTTCTTTTTTAGTCACTCGTTGTAACTCAGGCAAGTAAAATGTTCCTTTGAGTACTTCACCGTGCATGTCTTCCAATTTATAGACGGGAGGATCGCGACCACGGACGGGGGTAGTGACACGAAACAATTCGGTAGTCCAGTTAGGTAAATAACCTTTGTCAAAAGTACGTTTGGTTTTTCCGATGCGAACCCAATCTCCCGTCTTTAACTCCAACAAGAGTGTCTTCTTCTTCTTTTTTTTCTGGGGTGAACCAAACAATTTATCAAACACGGTCGCTTCGTTTTCAGGCCTGACCTCTTCGGGGGCACATCCGATGCTACGATGGTACGATTGATTGTACGCTTTGACCAAACGAGGTAACACCTCGATGTACTTGAGAGTGTGTTGATGTGTAAAATATTTCCACATGCGTTCTTTCAAAGTTCTTTGAAAACGTTCCACGATACTGGCTTTGGTTTCAGGATTTTCGGTAGTAAAAAAATGAATTTGTCTTTGTTTCAATTCTTTTTGAAAAGCTTGGTTTAGAAATTCGGTGCCTTTGTCAGTTTGCCATCGTAAAGGTTGGCGCCCACTTTGTTTCAAGACCAATTTTAAGGCTCGTACCAATTCGGTACTGCTTTTAGAAGTCAAAGGCACGACCCAAGCAAATTTGGAAAACACGTCGATGACACAAAACAAATATTTGTGACCACCATTGTAAGTGGCTAAATGAGAGACGTCAGCTAAATCGGCTTGCCATTGATGATCGATCCCTTCCACTTGAGTGGTACTTCTAGAAAATTTACGTCGAATGGGTTTGTGTAACGTGTACGTCGATTGTTCTTGTAACAATCGTCGTACTTCTGGCAAACGTACACTTTTCAATTGACTTTTAGCAGCTCGATATAATTTTGGAACTCCTCCGTAACCAGCAGCATGGCCAGGATTGTAATAAATGGTGGCTAACAGTTTCTCCATGATTTCCTCAAGAATAAGTTAACCAAGTCCCAATACTCTTTTCTTCGTGAGGTATCTTTTTGGATTGTTGTTGTTTACGTGTCCGACGTGCTACTGGGGTAAAGGTAGTTTGAACAGGGGTCATCGGTTCTGTTTTGACTTCTGTCTTCACTTCTTCCTTTTTCTTTTCTGAGGGTAAAGGGGTAGGCATCTTCTTTTTTATCCAACTGGGTGTGGCTAACTTTTTTAATTTTTTAAGAGGTGGAGTTAGTAAAAACTCTTCTTCTTCTTCTTCTTCTTCTTTGACGGTCATCCCTGTACCGGTGTCTGTTTTAGTGGTGACTTTAGGTTCGCTTTTCATCAGGGCCTTAAAATCTCTCAGAGTGGGTGGAGCTGTTTCGTCGACCGCTTTTTGACGAAAGAGTTGTAAACGTTGTAAAAGTTGACCGTACCGTTGGGATTTTTCTGTTTCGGACACATTGTTTCGTTCCATCAGGGATTGTATTTCTTGTTGTAACTGAGACATCTCGTTGAGATTAGGATTGAGTGGTAAATGAGGTATCCGTTGTTCGTTCCAACGATGAAATTCCATCCATCGTTTGTAAGGTACTAAAGTCAGTTTTCGTCCTTCCATTTCATCCAAAGGTACCAAAAAGTTGTGGTCTTTTCAGAGAAGGGTGGTCCTTTTTATCCTTCTTTTTTTGGTTATCGCATCACCCCTCCTAAAAGCGGCCCAGCAATCGTTCCTAACAAAGGAGCTGCTATTTTTAACAACGGTCCTATCAACATAGGTAGAAATCCTCCTCGTTGCACCAACATTTTTTTCTTTTGTTGAAGAGGTATTTTCTTTTTCACCATTTGACGAAGAACGTTCCGATGTTTCCCTAATTTTTGTTTCTGTATCTTGGACAAAGGTACCGTTCCTTTCAAAACGTTCAAACAACATTCACACACGGTATCGATGATTTCTGTAGGAGCTGTTTGAATGAGTTGTTTTCGCATGGGAGGATTGGATTTGGTCAAGACAGACAAGACATCCCAATGTTTGGCTAGACGAGGGGGAAGTCGTCCTTTTTTGGTGGTTTTACTTTTCTTCTTTTTTTGGTGGAGGTAGTTGTGGTGTGCACGTTTGGGAGCCATCTTAGAGGTGAGGAGTAAGTCTGAAGTCTCTGGCAGGGTACCGTTCTATTTTATACTGGAACACGTCTCCACTGATTGTCTGCACAACGTACCAACTTCACGACAGGCATCACTTGACGTTGAGGTGTTTTCAAGGGATTAAATCGTCTCAATTCTTCTTTGGATAAATCCAACAAACTTTGTAACACGCCGGTTCTTTCTTGAACTTTGGTTTTAGGGGATGGTACTTTGTTGCCGGCCGCTACCATAGCCAGATCAGCCGATGTCGTCGAGGGTCCCGAAGGGGTGACTTTCGAAATAGGTTTCCATTTTTGCATCAAATTAGGAAACACTTGTCTTAAGTCCGGTTTGGCAGGCATCATCGTGAAGGGTTGTGAAGAAGACAAAGATGATGGGGACGAAGGAGAAGGAGACCTCGTCACGGTTGTTTGTCGTGGTGTCTTGCGGGTGTACGTTTGCGTCCTGGCCGCAGTACCTCTCTTGCGGCGGGTGCTAGTGGTAGGTGTTTTCTTCTTCTTGGTAGAACTTTTCTTTTTCTGTGGGTGGTTTTCTTTTTCTTTGGACTTTTCTTCTTTTTGGGTGCTTTGGGTTTTTTGGCTTTGGCATCATTAGGATCCCATTTCAAAAGGGAACGAATCATGACCCCTCCTAAAGAACCACTTCCACCAGGAGTTAAAATGATTTGTTTTTTAGTCCGTGAATCGATTCTAGGATCAGCCAGTTGTGACAATGCTCCTTTATGTCTTTGAAAAAAACGTTGAGTTTGATGAGGGATGTGAATGATGCCTTGTAGTAATTGACGTGCTGTCAAAGTAAACCATCGTAACACTTCTTTAAGACTCGCTTCTAACAAATGAGCACGGACTTGTGCATTTTTTTCACGACTGATGCAATACAAGGCACGAATCAATTTAGCCGAAGGATGAGGTTGAAAGGAAGTCATCTCAAAAGAGTGTGAGACAGAAATGACGTAGTAGGTTGTTTTTATAGTTTTTTTTAAAAATGGGCTGAAGGGGACGTGTAAATGACAGGACCCCCTTCCTCAACCCAAGGATGAAACACTTGAGCACGAAATCTCAAATAGTCAGGAGTGGTGGGTTTTAAGTCGATGAGTAAATACTCGTGAGGGGTTTGAGTGGCATCGTCGTACGCATAATTGAGCCAAGGAGCCCCTAACTGTTTGCCTAACACTTGTACTTGAAATTTGTCTCTGGGGCTTTTAAACAAGACCACGTAATGAGCATTCAAACTAATGGTTCGATGGGCTTTACTTTGTTGAAATAAATTTTGTGTAATGTAGACAATACTAGCATTACGATGGTGTCCTTTTCGTGTAAACCAAAGTTTAATTTCTTCTTCGTCTTCTCCTAACATGTCATCAAAAATAACCAAATGAGTTTGACTCACGTTAGACACGATTCCATCGTCTTCGTGAGGAATACCATCCACAAACGAAATGGTTTCTCCTTGACTTTCTTTCAATAACGTGTAAGACGGTTGCCACTCTTTGTAACACCACACGATACGTTGAGGTGGACGATCAAACAAATCAGCTTTGTGTTCGATCAATCGTTTGACAAATTCGGTTTTCCCTGAACCACTCGGTCCAGCAATCAACATGTTAAATGGATGGCGCAGATACAAAGCATTCCAACTTTGACGATCTAACTTTTCGTCAATCACTTTGACGACAGAAGCAGAAGAGGTAGACGAGGCAGAAGAGGAGGATGTAGCCATGTCTGAGGTAAGAAGATTTTTGAGAAGAAGACAAAAGACCCAAGGCATTTTATACATTTTCATACACGTTTATTTTATTTTTTTAAAAAAAAACCCAACACAACAAAAACATATTTTACAATTTTACACGAACACGAAGAAGTGAATGAGTGAGAAAATATGCAATTAAAATGAACACGCACACAATGAAGACTACCACTAAAACATTTAAAGTTATCTCTAAACAAGTCAATGTACAACAATAGTTTCGTGTCCTAGTAATGAAAAACACAGACACTGTTTGGGGTGGTGGTAGTATTCTTCTGGTCTTCTTCTTTGTTTTTGAATCCACTGACGACGGCGGTAAAGAAGGGTGGTGTTCCTCAAGAGGCATTGGAACCACAGTGGTGGTGTCAGGTTCTTCTTTTTCTTCTTTCAGGATTTCCCATGGAGGTTCCCATTTTTTCACTTTTGGACCCTTATGGACATGTTGCCAAATCTTGGGCAAACTGAGCCACTTCTTGTAGCCAATATTGGAAACCAAGTACAGCTCGAGAAATGACTTTGAGTTTACGCTTCACTTGGATCTTGACAAACTCTTGGTAAATCTTTTCGCGCACTTCCAAAGGCAAGCCACGAATGTACTCTGGTAAAGTTTCCGTATTCTTCTAAAGAAGAAGTATTCTCCTCCGACATGGAATTTTTTTAAAACTACTTCTTCTTCTGTTTGGCATCTGGCTCATCGTACCCGTACTGTTCTAAGGCGACTAAAGGTAAGAACTGACAGTGCGGAGACCATCTGGCATGTTCAATGTAAGCTGAGTCGGTAGGCTCCCATTGGTGAAGTTTCACACCGCAACTGAAACATTGAACTTTATCTCCTTCTCCCGAGTAGATAAATCCAGATCTAGCTAAACCTTCCGGTTTAGGACCTTCTATATATTTTGGCCACTTGTCTTTGAATGACTCGAGACGACTTTCATACTTGGAATAACCAAGTAAACTCATAGGTATTCTGACATGCGAATATTGACCAACATTGACCTTGTTGTCATTAACGTCAATACCAGTTCCTTTGATATTTCCAGTAAAACATAAAGGTCGTACTGCCTCTTTAGAGGGTGGCCGATGAGTGGTGGTGAGACTTGGAGAGGGTCCTGAATCCAAGATGTTACAAGCTACGGAATCCTTTTGAACGTGTGAATCGGGAATGCCAAACCGTACAGAATCCGTTTCATCGCATGGTACTGCATCACACTCCAAGTCGTGATGATAGTCCTTGGAGTTCACACTACCACTAGATTTCTCCCTTGGTAATGGTGGTGGGTGGGTGGCAGTTTGAGTACTCTTATTGAAGTTTGGTGGAAGGATGACAAAATTACTCATCTTCTTGCTTGGTTAACGTTGAAAGTCAGAATGAAGGGTTAGGTTTGAAAGGGGTTCCTTTTTTATACCTGTCGACTGTACCATCTGAAAAGTATTGTAATGTAATCCGTGGAAACGCTAAATAAAGGTAAGCACAGTTTGGTGACCATCTGACATGTTCCAGGAGAGCTGAATTCTTACAACTCTGGCTAAAGAGTAGGAAGTAGGTAATCAATTTTTTCCTAAGTTTTTTTTTCCTTTTTTGGATGTGCTCCATCGATGAGGACAATAACAATAGTCAGGCATGTGTTTAGGCCAATTTTTGAACGTTTTCAAGCGACTGGTACACTCACCATAGTCAGGCAAGGCCAATGTTGAAGTCATCTTTTTTGGTGTTGTCTTTTTTTTCTGTTCAAGACGGTTTCCTTAGTTTCCATACTCCAAATCAGCGTGTCCGTAAGGTAAAGTCGTGTGATCTGGAAGTCTCACTCGTTTTTGGTACACAATACGATACACTTTTTGAACAGGTCGAGTCACGATTTGATGATTAGGTAGTCGTACAATCTTGTGAGGTTCTAACGTGGGTACCTGAAAGTCTTCCACTTGTCCAGACAGTAAAGCATTTTTCAAAACCTCAAAGTTAACCACTTGGCTGGTTAGGGATGCCTGCTTGTTGCAACAGGAGTTCTGCTTCGTTTCGTTGTTTGGCTCTGTCCGACTGTCGAATGTTATTCCAGGCTCTTTTCCATTCTTTGCTCTCGTTCTTGTTGGCATACGTTCGCCCCACCACAATAGCCCGAGCCAAGCACATCTGGTCTTGAGTATTGTCGATTTGGACGACACTGCGTTTGGTACTTCGAATATCGTCCACCAGTGACGGTTTTCTACTTCGTCCACTTCATCAAGGAGGGAAACGTGAGTCAAGTAAAGTGTGGCCTTTCCATCGGTGATGGTAAACTTGTCGTTCGATTGTTGAACATGTTCTATTTTGGACATGACTTTGTCTGGCGTTAATTCTGCCGGGGTGCTGAACTCGATCCAAACAGGACTCTTCAAATTGTCATGATGAATGGCCAGTCTCAATCGATCGTCTTCTTTGGCTCCACATTGTCGTTTCAAGTTCATTAAGACAGAATCCCACAAATCGCTAATGAACCCCGCCGTTTTCTCGGGAGGTACTTTGGACTTGAAGTCTTTAAAGTGAACAGTGTGAGTGTAAGCTGTAGTTTTAAATTTTCGAGAAGTTATTTTTTCCGTCTCTCGAATCCGATAGTAATTTTCAGGAGGAGCCAAGGTAGTAGGTAGTGTTTTTTGATCAGGGGTTCTGGTAGTGGATTTTGTTTTGGGTGGATTAGAAGGTGGTAAGGTTTCAGGTTCACTCATCTCCTCTTCGAAGTCACTAGCATGGACTTGAGCTAGTAGTTCACCTAGCGGTGTTTCAGGCGGTACGGAATGTCTTAGTCGTCGTGGCCTCTTTGTTTCTTCTTCTTCTTCTTCTGGTTTCTCATGGCTTCGGCGTGATCTTTTCATCTTGAAGTTTACTTTGAAACTGATTCAGTTTCACCCAGGGAACCTATATATATATATAGACCTTCTTACCCTCAGAATCACTAGTCGTGATTGAACTTTCAAACTGTGAAGATGGAAAAGTACTGCGCTCGAGATAAAAGTCAAGATACTGGAATTGAATTGAATAAGTATGTTCATAAGGTGTATGATAATTATGCTGCTAACATACTTGGTAATGTCTATCATATGAAGTATGGAAGGAAAGTCAAAGGAAATTTGAATTCATTTGGATTGATAAAGATTAAGGTTACTGGTAAGGAAGGAAAGAGGAAGAAACAAACAAATCGAGGGAGATTTGTCTTTGAAGCGGTGAATGGAGTGGATCTACCAAGACAGAGTGAAGTGGTACATCTCAATGATGTACTTGATGATGATAGAATAGAAAATCTTCAAGTGATGACTGCTAGTGAACGAACATGTTTGCATAAACATGTGAAGAATGATAAAGAAAGAAGGAGAATTAATTTTGGAAGTGATAGAAGTGTGTTGTGCCAGTTTGTTGGTGAGACAGAGGAAAGAAGATTTGAAAGTATGGAAAAGGCTGCTGAATATTTTGATTGTGTTTCATCAAGTGTCTACTATTGCTGTACTGGAATTTGTAAGTCGGTCTTTTCGAAGAAGTTCCAGAAAAGATTTCAAGCTAGATGGGAAGAGCCAGAGAAGAAGAGTCAAGTCATTGGAGGATTTGTGAGACCTGTGAAATTAACTGACTTGAATTCAGGATTATATAGTCGGATGGATTCCATTCGTGATGTGGCAAGGTGTTTTGGATTAGATCATAGTAAAGTTTACAAGATTTGTAAAAAAGAGCGGTGGATTCGAGATGATAATGGACATTTTATTAAGTTGGAGTTTATCAATGAGAGTCCAGAAGAAAGTTATGAGAGAATTGTAGACAAGAATCTTCCTGAAGTGTCAGAACAATAAGAGAATGAAATGGTAAATATGGAAGTGTATTGAACTGTATTGGACTTATATGAAATTGTTTTATTACCTCGAGTAACATAATGTATATACATTGAATAAAATATAATTATTATTATTGATGTATATATCTGAATGGTGTTGTGTGGTTTGTTTTTTTACCCACCAAACCAAAAAAAACCACTTTCCCTCTCTTTCTATCGATCTAAAATTGGGAGGAAAGAAATAGACTACAGCACCAACAGCAGCAGCAGCAAAGACAACAACAACAACAACAACAACTTTTGCAGTCCATCAAATAGTGTGTTTGTGTGTTTTGATTTGTTTTTTAAAAAATTTCCCCTTCCCAAAAAAAAAAAAAAAAAATGTAGATAGTGTGTTTGTGTGTTTTGATTTGTTTTTTTTTTAAATTTCCCTTACCAAAAAAAAAAAAAAATGTAGATAGTGTGTTTGTGTGTTTTGATATAAAAAAAATTTAAAAAATCAAAAAAAAATTTTTCCATTTTTTTTTCCGGATTATTTTCAGTCTCCGCTAACGTCCGGTACAATTTCGGAAGTTTAGTGTTACTTTTAGTCTAGACCATTATAATCTAATGTTCTGTGCACAACCCCATTGTATAATTTGTGATCAATGGAAAGTGTATCAGCCTTAACTGAAAATACATCACAGAACGTTTGGATGTATTATTTTGTGAGAATTTTACATCTACGTTTTCAAAAGAAGGATTTTAGTAGACTATGTCTCCAATTCAACCTTGTGATATTTTACCGAAAAAAGAGTATTTTTTTCCTATCGATGTGATTTTTTAAATGGAATGTGTGATTTTGAAATTTCTTAAGGAAAATATACCATAAAAAACGTAAGTGTCGTGATATTTTTAAAAGTAGGAATAAAATATTCTCTCTCTCTCTCTCTCTCTCTCTCTCTCTCTCTAGGTCGTAATGTCAATTCTCTCTGTTTCACAAACACACACACTAAGTTTCTTATACAATGATTTCGATTGAAATGATAATGGTATCTGTTCCCGTTTTAAGATGCCTCTCCACAAATGTTGGCAGTAGTCACAATGATTATGTGAAATGTGACGTTAGTTTTGTAATTTTTTCAAAAACTTGCACCCCTTAAAATTGTACAACGATTTTTCTTCCATAGGTCAATCGTTGGATTATATAAAATCTTGAGTTTAGTTGTTCTTGTGCATGTCAGGTATCTTAGCTTTGTTCCTATTTTGGCACTGCAATGTGTCACGAAAAAATTCTAGATCTACCGTTTTCAGAAGGAAACCAAAAAAACAAAAAAAAAAACAAACAAACAAAACAAACAAGCACATAGCTTTACGGTGTAAGAATGACTCGAGTATGACCCATCCAATTCTGCACTCTATAACCCGTCCTATTCTACACTCTCATTCTTGAGCCCAAACATGCGTTCATGAAAACTGTAACAATGTATTTTAAGTCAGTCCATTTCAGACTGTCGATAAAACAAGACGTGTTTTTACTGTTCTCCCGTCTTAGGTTTTGGGAAATGTTGTAACATTGTTTGTAGCCGCAAGGCGTGTGCAGCAAAACATAACATATCTTAAATATTTGGGAGGCATACAACAAATGCTACTGCAGTCATTCGACAAGAAATATAACATTGCTTTTTAAAACCGATTCAGGACCACCCTTTATCAAGAAAGATTAATTCTTCCCACACCCTCCTCCCCCCGTAATGTAGTGACGAAGACAACGTCTACTACTATCAAAACACCCCCACCCCTTTTTGATGGTAGAAGACGTTGTCTTCGTCACTACATTACGGTACCACCATGTTAAACTCCCGTTTGTACCCCAAGTGCCCCAGCCATGTTAAACTCCCGTTTGTACCCCAAGTGCCCCAGACATGTTAAACTCCCGTTTGTACCCCAAGTGCCCCAGCCATGTTAAACTCCCGTTTGTACCCCAAGAGGCCCATTTGTAAATCAGTCGCCCCACCCTACTACTCAAGTACAGTTTAAAGATTCCATGAGTTATTTAGCCATGCCTTTCAGTAGAATGCCTAAAACGTTTTAAATGACAGAAATGGCAAATTTTTTTTTTGTGCCCACGTTTCAGTATCGAAGCTAATCAACATGCTGCGTTTCCTCATTTGCCTGACGTTCACTATTACGACCCTGATGGTTCTTACAAGACAACGAGAAGCATTCTTCTCTTGGTACCAAACTCACTCTTCAAATCCGTTTGACTTTCATTAAGAAATTTTGAAATATTGCCGATCGGATGTGGACATTTTACGCCGTTTCTGTGGCAAATGTGATTGTTATCTCCATGGATACTTTAGAAGAGAACATGAGTAGTTTGTCTCCTGAGCTATGAGAACGCATTTACAAAGAGCTTGTACAGATTCAAGTGAAATGCAAAGAACAATTACATCTTTTACAACATAGACTTTTAAATCAATGGTACCTTCATGCGATAAGAAGGTTCATTACTTTAAAAGTGTTCAAAATGGTCAGACATTGATCATCTACCCGCGACTGAGAAAAATTTCGATGCCGCAGCTTCTACCAACAATGTTGGAATACTTCAAAGAAATTTTTTTCCAGAAGAGGATGAAGATTTACAGGATTACTAAAATCGTGTGCAGGAAGTATTGCTTCAAGACGAGACTTCTTCAAGACATGTGGTGTGTGTGGTAATGACTAACACATTTCTGTTCTACTCTGTGTCAGTATATACTCTGTGTAGAAAGTATAAATATTTCCTCGCAAAGAAAGACGTGGCAGTGAAGGACTAATATAAAAGCTTACCATGCCACGACTTTAGTTCTTAGTGTTGCAACAATTTCCATGGAAGCAAAGCAACGGCAGTGTTCAGGACTTAGAGGATTACCAAACCCATATATTGGAACTGTTTCCACCACCAACAATTCCATTGAATTTTGGACGACGACTAATGTGTGTGATAGTGACCACTTTTCTCGAACTTTGTGTCTCAGGAAATTCATCCTGGACTATTTATGAATAGACATGACCACCAAAACTGTATAGCCCATCATACTATCAGTATCAATGCTCATTATGTGGTCTTGTTTAAAAGTCCAAGAGACAAATCTCTTAATGCAAGTGATAACCAAACAGTTAGGAACAACTCAGCTGAATTATGCGTACGACAATGCCACTCAAATACCTCATGCGTATTTTCTCATCGATTTATAACCTACCACTCCCGATTATTTGAGATTTCGTACCAATTTGTTGTACCACTGGTGCCAAGAAGGAGGCCCTGTCATTTATGCACCACCTATGGCGTCTATCTGAAGAAGAAAAAAACGATCAAAAAACCCTACACTTCTTTTCTTTCAAACATTATTCAACATGACCTTCGTCCAAATTGATTCGTGCACTGTATGGCAACAGTCGCGAAAAATAAAATGCACAAGTCCGTGTACATTTGTTAGAAGCCAGTCTCAAAGAAGTGTTTACAATGATTTACTTTGACAGCACGTCAATTATTTCAAGGGATCATTCACATACCCCATCAAACCAAACGCTTTTTTGAAAAACATAAAGTAGCGTTGTCACAACTGGCTGATCTATTATTTTGAAACCTGGTAGAAGTGATTATTTTAGGAGGTGTCGTTATATGTTCTCTTTTCAAATGGAATCCTAATGCCGAAGCTTAAACGAAGAAAAAGAAAAGACGGCAACACACAACAACAGCAAGTTCAAACAAGACACAAAAAAAGCCCTAAGAAGAAAGGTCCCAAGAAGAAATATCTACCGCAAGAAAGAGACGTATTGCTGCTAGGACGCGCACGTACTCCTGAAAACTACGCCACTGGTGACAGAGTCTCCTCCTGCACTTGTTCTTCGTCGTTCATGATGATACCTGTCAAACCTGATTTAAGACCCGTGTTTCCTCGTTTGATGGAAAAATCAAAACTCATTTCTAAAGGAACTTCTCCTTTACCGGCAGCGACGACGACGCCCTCTTCTTTAGCAACTGCTGCTGCAGCTAAAAAGTGGCCTTATCTAAGTCAAAAATACAAGACAGGAACTGACACGATTTAGTCCGTTGAAAACACCTGATCGTCGAGTGGTGCCCATAATGAATTTGATGCAACGTGCAGACCATCAGTGGAGACTAATTTCAGTATAAAAAAGAAGTTTGTGATAAGATTCACTTTAGTATTGTAGCTCCTGAAACAAAAGATGTCACCAAGAAGCAGGGGTGAAACGATACACCCGTATCGCGTATCGATACGATTCATGATACACAGCCTACGATACGATACATTATCGATACACATATCAACTTGATGGTCTTTTCATCTTTAGAAGGTCTGTCAGTGGAAGGGTTGTACTGTCTTATATGTGTTGACATATTGGTTGTATTTCAAGCATGCAGATTACAGACAGACATAGATTTATCATCTGTTCCTATGCCATTTTCATCCTTGACAAGATAAAAAAAGTACATTCAAACAGACTACATATTAGTTGTTAGTGATATTAATTAAATCATTTAGGCCATTTGTGTCTATTCCATTTGATTGGATCCAGGACTCAGCTTGGTAACCACGCCCTTTGTTTTGCACTGCATGAATGCTTTTAAAACATGTTATTATCAATTTCATGTCTTCACTTAAATTTGAAAGACATGACGGTGTTATCTTCAAAATAGAAAAAATAGTGAAATCTTCACCTACAAGGGAAATCTTATCTAGAGTAAGTCCAGGTGTGTGAGCGGAGACGACTAACAACCCAAATCTATCACATTGTATTTTCTGCAGATGTAAAACAACTGCCGCGGCCACAGGCACTCGTTTCTGTTAGTGAAAAGGAAACTTTTTGACAATGCCCATTCCCCCTCTATACAAAATTAACAAAATTACACAATGTGACAAACCTGCACGGTTTGAAACCTACCTCTTTGCTGATTCTGTGGTAATTGTATTTATCCTGTTTGTACGTCTATTCATTCAATGATTACCTATATGAAAGTAAAAGGAAACATTCCAAATTTGTTCTCCATGTACGAATTTAGTAATTTACATATCATTTAATAACCATTTTGAACGAAGTTTCTCTGTTGCTTAGTATCTACCTGGATCAAGTTTGGATGCCAATACTGTGTCACGCAGTGAATAAGCTGCAGTCAGATCTGATTGGTAGTTATTGTTTACCCTGGAGTGCAATGAACAATAACCACCAATAAGAATTTAATGTATCATTTTTTTCAATGAGTGACACACCGAAAGTGTAGCCTTTAAATTCGATCCACTACTTCAATCTCAAATGGGGAACAAATTTGAAAAGTCTCCTTTACGTTGATATATATTATCAGTGGCTGAACATGCTGATGGGATACAATAATTAGCATGTAATCGGCGAGGGGCGGGGCGGGGGGGGGGGGGGCATTTCGACCACGTAACCTTGTGTTAATTTGTCAAATGTGAGTTGGATTTTTCAACAGTTTTTTTTTTGGTGTTTTAGTGACAAACATTAGTATCTGTGCCAGCGACGGCCGTCTCAGATAAATTCTCAGTTAAAGAATAAAAAGGCAAACAAGTAATAATTATTCATGACTGCTGAAGATTAAAGTAACTTCTATAGGGTAAGAATCGTTTTGCATCTATTCTTCACCTCTTGTATCGATACGTGCATCGATATGGCAAAGGTATTGATACATAGATATATCGATGAATCGTTTCACCCCTACCAAGAAGTGTACACCATTCTTCCCATCGTCCCAAGAGACAAGCATCTTCCAAGAAAAGAAAAAGAATCCCTAATCGGTATGATGTTTTATCGGTCCTGACTAAATCCAATCCTCCGATGCTAAAACAAATCATTCAAAAAGCGCCCAAAGCAATCATCGATATCGTGTGTGAATGTTGTTTGAACGTTTTGAAAGGAACGGTACGTTTGTCCATAATACAGAAACAACGGTTAGGAGAACATAGGAACGTTCTTCGCCAAATGGTGAAAAAAAAAGAAAAAAATACCCATCAGTCAAATTGAAACAAATGCTCGTTCAACGTGGAAGATTTCTACCAAGCTGATAGGACCGTTGTTAAACGTGGCTGCCCCTTTGTTAATAGCGAATGCTGGAGGATTCATGAGATGAAATGTAAGAAGGTAAAAGGGACACCCCTTTCTGGAAGGACATCACACTTGTACCTTTGGATCTTATGGAAGGACAAAAACTCTCTTTAGTTCCATGCAAACGCTGAATGGAACTCCATCGTTGGTACGAATAACGGATACCTTATTTACTTCCAAATCCTAATCTCACCGAGATGTCCCAGAAATAACAAGAATTAAAATCGTTGATGGATCGAAGTGATTTGTCAGAAACAGAAAAAGAATGCAATGGTAAGGACAATTATTGCAACATCTTCAACCCTTTCACCAGAAAGCTTTAGACAAAACAGCTAAGCCTACTGTAAGAGATTTCAAGATGATCATGAAAAGCGAACCAAAAGCCACCAAGACAGACACATTCACGGGGATGACAGAAGAAAAATTCACACGAGAAGTGTTTGAAACTCAGTCTGCTTCAATACCTAGTACGATTTCAGCTTCCTTGTTGACACCATAAACTACTCCCAAGCGAGAAGAAACGAAAGCTTGACTCAAAAAGATGATGTGGACACATTCAGCAGAAGAAACAAAGAAAGAAGGAAGACAGAAGTGAAAAAAGATATCAAGAAAAAAAGGCCACTTCACAATCGACTTTTATTTCTATTGCTCGTCGGACACGTCAAGCCTCGTCCAAACCAAGACCACATAAATATAAGAGTAGTGCCGAACAGTGGGTGACTTATTGAGGAGCGACACACATCCACAGTTAATCTCATTATGGAGATACCTTTATCTAGCATTTACTACAATCCTGCACATGCTGCTGGTTACGGAGGTGTTCAGAAAATTGTTTTTAAAACCAAACTTAAATGTGTACGTTAGCCAGATATACGACTATGGTTACAAGAAAAATCGATGTACACGTTACACAAACCCATTCAACGAAACATTTCCAGAAGTCAAACCAAAGTCGCTGCCATTGGTAATCAATGGTAAGCAGATTTAGCCGATGTCTTTCATTTGCAACGTACAATCGTGGTTAAAAATTTTTGTCATTGACGTATTTGCAAAATCAGCTTGGGTAGTTCCTTTGACCTCTAAAACAAGTTTTGAGTTAGTAAGAGGTTTAAAACTAGTTTTGAAGCAACGTGGACGTCACCATCTACAACGTCAAACAGACAAAGACATAGAATTACTGATCCAACCTTTTTCAAAAAGAATTTAAACAACGACACATTGAAACAAAAGCCAGTGTCGTGGAATGTTTTCAAAGAACTTTGAACGAACGCATGTGGAAATATTTATCACATCAACAGACATTCAAGTACATCGACTTGTTACCACGCCTTGTCAAAGCTTACAATCAATCGTACCATCGTAGCATCGGATGTGCACTCAAAGAAGTGACCCTTGAAAACGAAGTGATGGTGTTTGATCGATTGTCTGGAACATCACCTCCTACCCCAAAGAAAGAAGTGGTGTTAAAGACTAGAGATTGTACTTTTGAATAAGGTTATTTACCTAACTTGACCACCGAATTGTTTCGTGCCACTGGATAAGTTCATGGACGTGATCCTCCTGTTTATAAATTGCAATACATGAACGGAGAAGTGTCACAGAGAACATTTTGCTTGCCTGAGTTACAACGAGTGACCAAAATAGAAGACGTTGTGTGCGATATCGAAAGCATTCTCGATAAAAGAAAATTTAAAGTTGGCAAACGTCGACTTGAAGAACTGAAAGTGCGTTGGAAAGGATATCCACCTAGTTTTGGTTCTTGCATTGCCTCTTCAGAAGTTATCGACTATAACAAGGAGAAGACGTAATCGCAATACCATTAAACGCAGCAGTTAGCTCTCCTTCTCAGACTTCCTCTGTTCAAGAATTACAAAAACAGCCTCTGTGGGTGTGGTGTGGAGAACGTGTTCCTAAAACTCAAATCGACTTTTTCTGCAAAATTTGTGTGGTGTATTGTGTCATCGGAGCAGCGAGTAATAATTCAAGTTTACAATAAGGACACAAACAATTGTGGACAATTTTACTCAGCAGTTGTATTGGTTATCTTCTTCCCAGTTCTTCCTTGAAATATGCTACGGACATTAACCGCCGGTCACCACCGCAACAATTCTTCCAGTCACAACAACAACAGCAGCAAACCTCTTTCGGAACATGTAGAAAATCATTCTCCTTTGACATCGAGTGACTCTTCGGAAACCAGAGCCATCGAACTATGAATAACCAATTATTATTTAACCTTACCGAGTGACAGTTTTATGGATGTGTTTCCCAACAATGCCTTATCTTGTTTCACAATCAAATTACCTCAAGCCATACAATTGGATTACGAAGCTCATTGGGAAGTAGCTCTGGTAAAAATCATTCATCCCACGGAAGCCCTGAATATCAACAAAGTTAAAAACACTTTCATCGTTGATATCCTGAACGAACAAGTTCAAGAATAGTAGGACATGAGTGATCCTGGTTATTACGAATCCAGAAAACTATCACTCACTAATCATCATTGACTAACTATACAATGAGAATTCCTGTTTGGGTATTATTTTGATGCTCAACATCTGGTCGAAACGATTGCGGATATTTTCAACGACCAGTTTGGCAAAGCCCTGGAGAAAGTTTTAAAGGTGTACTGATCGAGTACCGTAATATTGCTCATCGTCTTAAAATGCATTTTTTCGGACAGCAAAATAATGTCCATTACTTTGTGTCCCGGTTTGTTTTCTATTTTGGATGGATACACTGCCATGACTCCTATGAAAAATGTTTACAACAACGAATGTATCTACAGGTATTTTCGCTACCCTGTCGAATTGAATGAAAAACTAAATTTATTGTTTGTGTACTTCAATGTGGACGATTACAACTTGTCGGAAAAACATCCGCTCCGTTACTAAGAGTCATTCCTTTTCAAAGCGGATTCTGCCATCGCTGCTTACGAGGAGGGTGAAAACCCGTATCATATTCGCCGTGAATTTGTACATTCTCAATATTTTCCTGTCAGTAAATCGTATTTTTACAGTGTGAACATTAGTATGAAAGGAGATCTGGGACATAATATTCTACTCTCGAAAGGAATAGTCACGTTGAAACTACATTTTTAAAAACGATTCTCCAGTGAATTGTAGCAAATGCATCATGTGTACAAAGGAGTCGCTCGACAACGAGGACATGGTTTAAGAGATACGTTCAAATCAACTTTTCCTACGGTAGTACCTATCTTAAAACCGATGGTGACTCGAGGATTGCATGCTTTAAAACATGCAGCTTTGACGCAAGGAAAAGAATTTCTTTAAAACGTCCTCATTGACAAAAGAGCCTAAAAGAAACACTCATAAGAGCAGGAAACAATGTGTTGCTTCAAACTGGAAAAGACGTTTTGATTCGCCGAGACACCCCTATAAATTCACTTCACACTTCTGGCCAAGGTATTACTTCTTCTACAGCACATCGCGGACGAGGCAAAAAGAAACGTCGAAACCCCTTCAGATCTCATAATCACGTTGTTCAAGAAACAAATAAGAAAAGAAGAACAGGAGCAGTCAGAGAATTGGACATGTTTGATTACTGACTGAAAAAGGCAAAAAGTGATGCACTGAGATTCTTGGGAACGTTCTAAGTCAGAACTCGATCTGTTTGCCATGCCACCTACGATGATGACAATGCAAGAATCCCAATGGGTAGAATTTCATCCTGTGTCGTCTTTGACTACCTCAGCACTATCGACTTTGAAATCAAAGGACAAACCGAAGATTACCTCGAGCTGAATAACCGTCACTTGTACCTGAAAGTCAAAGTTCCCAAAGTGGACAACAGCAATAAAGGAGAAGATGCCAGAGTAGTTCCCGTCAACAATTTCATGCATTCGTTGTTCAGCGAAGTGGATTTGTACTTGAATAGCAAACTTATCAGCAGCAGTAATGATACTTACCCTTACCGAGCGTACCTGGAAAATCTCTTGACGTACAAAATGGAAGCCAAGAAAGTACATTTGGATGCTTTCGTGGTATGAAATCCTGACACCTTGGATGTCTTTAACGACACAGAGTTGACAGAAGTGGACGATCATCACAATGTTGGATTTAACGACTGTCGAAAGAAAATGAAACAAGGACGCAGTTTAGAACCGATGGATCGTTTGCATTTGGACATGTGGTTGCAAGAGAAGCATCTATTGAACGGAGTGGATGTACGCCTGAGACTGAACCGAAGTAGTACCGTGTTCCATTTGATGGCCAATACTAAAGAGTACAAACATATCATCGAAGAAGTCAGACCTCATGTGTGCCGTGCGGAAGTTTTACGTAAAGTAGCTGTCATGCAACTAAGTAAACACTGTCAAAATGAATGTACTGGTAATCAAATTAATTACTTGAAAGTAAGAACATAGCGATATGTATCCTGAGGTCCAGATAAACTTTTGCAGCCCTAATATCCTTCCAAATGTATATATATATATATATATATATATATATATATATATATATATATATATATATAGTTTTAGAAAATTTGCAATTGTAATCACTGAGCCAAGGGTCAACAAACCATGCAATATCAAGCGTTCTTATAATGAGCACAAAATAGATTGTGACATTTGACTGCCTGCTCAATAGAAAAGAGGCTGATTGAGTTAATGGCAATTGACTTCAATTAAGAAGATATATGGGACACTTGTACAAACACTTGAAGTGATTAACTGACGAAATGGATATTTGCTTTAAAATTTATGCTGCTTGAGAACCCATGACCATGCTGCTAAGAACTGGCAGTACGCCAGTTTCAAAAGTGTGAAGCTTCAACAAGAATAGTTTTCGTCTGTTAACTAGTAGTTGATAACTTAGAAATTTGTTTTGCGAATTTAAAATGTGATTCATTTTTGTTTCTCAAAAGCATGATGAGAGCTGTCAATCCTGATCTGATTTGAAAGCAATTGGTCAGCTTTCTTAGGCAGCAGAGACGACAGTTTTTAAGGCTGTTATGCAAATGTCACCAGTTAACATAAGAAAATGAGTAATATTGCAAACAGTACTTTTTGAGGCATCTGTTCTGGGTTGAAGAAAGCCTTTTATAACACAATGTTATACCATGCATTTATGTATATCACTTGTATATACAATTATAAATGTTGATAAATAATCAAAATGGAAGGCAAGTTTTTGAATTAAAGTCCCTTTAGAAATTGTTGAAAATGAAGATAAAATATCAAAGAAAATAATTTCCTTTACATTCTTAAAACTGGTTAAAATTGATATATTTTGTTTGAAAACTGTTAGCTAGTAGTTCAATATCAAATGCCAAAATAAATAAATAAATATATATATATATATATATATATATATATATATATATATATATAATATAAAAAAATATAAAAAAACAAATATAACAGTTATGTCCCACTGGAATCTGATACCTATGCGATTTATATAACAGCAAAGTAACTAAGTTAAAAATGTGAAAGTAAATTTACAGGAAAATAAATAAAATACTAGAAAATTTTAAAGCTTTTGAAAGGCAGTTCTGCAGTTTAAAAATCACACGAGCAATATGCAGTTTTAAAGCATTGTGCACTCCATTTACAGGTATCTTGTGAACATGTTAATTCAGACACGTAAGAAAATACTTTGTTACCAGCTTTGTGTGTTAGAGTTTGTCAAGAACATCAATATGTCAATACTCAGCAGTTGAAAGAAATTAAAGAACAGAATAAACGGTCTTATCTTGGATGCCTATAAATTCTTTTCAGTCATTAGAGTGTCAATCCATTAGAGGGACTCTTTATGGAAACATTATTTATTGTTAGAAACACAATTGCAAATACGCTGCAGATTTAGGTGGAATAGCTATTAAATCAATTCACTTACTTTTGCATATATTCATATAAAATGTCTGTTCAACAAGTACGATAGGCACGTTTTCAAGAAATGTCACATAAACGTCAATCTCAGTTAGAGCTAAGATTACACTTATTGTCACACAGGTTATATGTGCTGTTTTGCAAAACAATACACTTTTGTGACACGAAGTGTAAAGAACAAAAAAATATAACCAAAGATGCATTTTATCAAACAACCATAGCAACTAATGATCTCATTACCTGTAGTCATTTGGAGGAATATAAACTGAAGGCTGTGGTGAGTAGTTACATACTGTTTAATAATGTGGGAAATCATGTGAGAATATTTCCCACAAACCGAACTAAAATTATATAGGATATATATAGTAGGTTGTAGCAATTGTTAGACACAATAGCTGAAACACTATTACTTTGACTTTGGTCAAATTTGAGATTTATCTTACTTTTACTTACCGTAAGTAGTTTGTTAAACTTTCATTATTGTTGATACATTAGAACAAAATATTCTTATGTAACAGAGTAAGGGCTGGACTTTGAACAATTTTGGGGAAGGTCAGTTGGAATCAAAGGAACAAAAAAGTCTTTATAACTGAGCAAATTTCGGGAAGGTCTTTTCGAATCAAAGGACAAAATAGTCTTTATACTAGATGAGTTGTTTAACTCTAAGTGTTTATGAACCGTCATTAAACAAGACACATACAGATACTCGTATTTTTAAAGGATACCTTTAGAGAGCGAATAAATACACACATACATACATAAATAACACACATACAGGTAAACTGACAGACAGTTAGATAAACATTCATAAAGACAGTATTACAGAGACATTCATATTCATATTTGATTTAGATCTTAAATAACCTTATGCCATTACAGTTTACTAACATTTGGGCTGCGTCTAAATCATAAATAACTGAAATCCAAACCCTGGGACCAGTCCAGCAGAGGCAGGACATGTATCAATTAATAATGAACCGTTGACAGACTAAGATAAATATTTCAAGCACCAGCTGGGACACCCTAGAACATCATATGGAGATGTGAGGTCATACTCTGGCTGGCTATGAAGCAAAGTCAGATACAGTGGACCTATTATTTCATAGAACTGTCCATTTTCTCACAAGTACTTGGTGTATCATTGTTTGTTCATTTAAAATATATCTACAGGTACACCGGTTGTTTATGATTTTTATCAGAATGGATAAGAAAGAAGCTTAGTCAAGGAAAGTAAGTTGTTTTATTGTTATTCTTTACCCTTTGCATTTGAGAAAGTCCAGTAAATCATCTGTACTGATGCACAGGGGTCTTTTATAGTTGCTGTTATTATCCTTTACATAATATAGGCACTATATAAAATAGTACAAGTGCATTATTATTTATAGTTCATATATTATGTATAGGAAAATTGTAAGGAATGATACGAGCCTTGCATACTGATGGACGGTCTATCTGTATCAGTACAGGTTTGGCGACTGATTTATTGGACATTTTAACAATTTAATTCATGATTTGATAAAACCGCATTAAGAGTCTTACGTAGCAAGAGGGATATTTTCTGGTTTCTGGATTTAAGTTTTAAGTATTAAAATTTTGTTTGAAAATATCTTAAATATTAAATATGTAATGGGCTATATAACCATGTAACAGATTTAGTGTTTATAAATTCAAATATTTACTGCCAGAAGTATGACGACCATTATATCTATTGCTTTATATAAAATGTACACCCAGTTTAATTAGTATATACATTTATTTATAACAGCGAATCTTTTGTGTATCCATGAACTTTTGGATCCCTGTTTGAAGTCGAGATCAACAGTCAGATGGAAGAGTACATTATGTAGATATGTGTATATGTTGACTTAGTAAGGTAATTAATATTCTTATGTGTAACTTCAGTTACTGATCGATAGTGCGATTGTGAGCATTGCTATTTGTTTTTCCTTTTGAAATAAAAAGAAAAGAATCACTGGGTCATTTGTTGCATTCTTTGTAACATGTAGTGGGTAGTAAAATAAAGTTCGTACTTTTTTCTCATGTTATTGTATATTTTTACAAAACACATTATAATTTTATATATTTGTAATCAAGTTTCCAATTTATTGTGTACCACCAAGACAATTGTTTGTTACTGTGTGATGTGCACAGGTGCAAATATATGCGTGTGTATCAGTCAGTACCAATCCCAAAATTGTTTCTAATATGGTATCTCCAGTGCATATATGATCAGGACTTGTCTTTAGAGATGACATAATTATATAGTAAATATATATATATATATATATATATATATATATATATATATATATATATATATATATATATATATATATGAGATAGAGAGAGAGAGAGTGCTATAATGGCAGACTTGAAGAAATAGCTCAATGGAACAAACAGAACATTTTTTAGATGGAAACAGAACATGAGGTATCCCAGTCTGTTAGGAACAATCATTATTAGATCTGTCACTTGCAGTTGATTTTTATCATTAAAGTATGTAAAAAATGACAACAAAGTATTTGTATTTGGAATATCATGTCATCAAAACGTTTGTGCAGTTATAAGAATGACACTTTTACAATGTTATCTGGCAATAACACTGTTCATGGGCTCAGAGAAGTGTAAATAAATTATAAATGAAAACACATAATTGCAAGATCAAATATGTTTCATACCAGTCAGGGTGAGTGGTGGGGGTTATCTCAGTTCTGCAATGATATCATATGAGATTGTTTGATGTTTGCTTAAGGGACGAATGGCTCATTCATGAGACGAAAAACTGCCTTGTTACCACTTCTCAATTATATTTTGAACAGCTAAACTATGTTAGTTGGTTAGAAAATGCCTTCAAACTATACATAAAATATACTATTTCAATAACATTAGTCATTGTTTATAACCGCTATGTGATCGATTTCTGCCTTAAACTTTGATAATCTTATATGTTTAATAATTCAGTCTCTCATCTTTTTGGAACAAAGCTCAGGCTGATAATGCCAGATGTGCGCAAACATGAATGAGGTGAATCTACCAGAGAGGAAATTAATGAAAAATTATCCAGAGTTAATATTCTAGGTACACTCTACATACAGCTAAAACACAATGTAGGAGAGTCTTAGAGCGTATTCTTATTCTGACTTATTAGATTTCTCATCCTGTAAGCGTATCCTTTGATACATCTATCTATCTACTAACATGGCTACATCTGCCCCTGAATCAATAAGGGACATAGTGATTAGTACTTCAGTCTCTCCTCCCCCCCCCCCTCTGCTTGGTCAGTGAGACGAACAAAAGATCATATCAATGGACCATTATCTCTGACATGGCAGATTAGATTGTAAACACTAACAAGGTCCCTGCTGAGTTCAGTTTACATTTCATTGACTGTCGATCTCCATAACCATGGTGTTGACCTTTGTAATTTCTAAAGCAATACTTATGTTGTAAAGATTTTAATTGAAAGTTTTAATTGCATATAGGAAACGGAAAATATTGTGAGATTTTCAGATTTATGTTAGCGTAACATAATGCATCTAGCAAAAGGATACCGTATGGGTGGTAAAGGCATGAAAGGTAAGCCATTACAAAATAGATTTCTTGCATGCATTTGTTTAAATTTAATCAGAGGAGTGATTGCATTCTGTAGACAGAGTAATGTCTATTTCATGCATAACATGTTGGTTATATCTGCAGTTAGGTAATATCTAGTGAAGTTTATTGCAACCTTAAAATGTGTCTCTGTCAATTGACTTATTTAAAAATAAGTATATTCTAAGTGTCAGTGTTGGAGGCAGAACAATCACCAACCTGCGCTTCGCTGATGATATCGATGGTTTAGCAGGAGGTGAAGAAGAAATGGAAACCTTAGTGAACCGTCTCAATCAAGCATCACTAAGATATGGGATAGAGATCAACGCTGGAAAGACAAACCTAATGACAAACAACCCGAGTGGCATCCAAAAGGAAATAAGAGTGAATGGACAGAAGCTGGGCACAGTGACAAATTTCAAGTACCTAGGTGCTATCGCCTCTGATGAAGGTTCAAAACCTGAGGTTCTTTCCAGGATTGCGCAGACAACAACTGCTCTGGCTAGGCTGAAGCCTATTGGAAAGACAGCAACATCACGCTTGGGTCCAAAATCAAGCTTATGCGCTCCCTCGTCATGTCCATATTGCTATATACATGTGAGACATGGACCCTAACATCAGGAATAGAGAGAAGAATCCATGCCTTAGAGATGAGATGTTATCGAAGGATCCTGAAAACATCATACTTAGACCACGTCTCTAATACGGAGGTGCGCACTAAAATCCAAGGCGCAATTGGACCTTATGAAGATCTGCTCACCACTGTAAAGAAACGCAAACTAAGATGGTATGGTCACGTCTCACGCTCAACTGGCCTCTCAAAGACAATCCTACAGGGCACAGTGAGAGGAAAGAGAAAACGAGGCAGACAGAAGAAGAGATGGGAAGACAATATCAAAGAGTGGACAGGCATGGACTTTGTAAAGTCCCAAAGAGCAGTGGAGAACAGGGCGAAATGGAGAGAGATTGTCGCAAAGTCATCAGTGGCGCCCCTACGACCAGCAAGGTTACGGGAGAAATGAAAAAAAAAATGAAAATATTCCTAAGCTGGTCCTGCTCACAACTCTGGTAAATTTGCAAATGGGTACCGGGTAAACGCATTTGCTTCTTATCTTGCAAGTGTTTTCATGAAAAGTTTCAGCTGCACTTATGTAACATTCTGATAAATAAGGAATATTTATGTTAACATTATGTACATATATCAAACGAGCTGTTGGTTTATCATGCATGAAAATAATATATTTGAATAAAAACCTATATTTTGTACAAATACACGTAGAGAAAAAAAGAAATAATTTGAAACAGAATAATAGTCAAATGCTTGTGACAAAAGTCCAAGCATAATTGCGTTTTACTATCTTATGCATAAATTGTTTGCATGCATTCTGAAATAGGTATTGATTTAAGGATGGAAATTGTGAGAACAAATTAAAATAAAAAGTTAAACACAGTGATTAACATACTGAATCCTCAATATAAAATATTACCTCAGTTTTCTTTCATAATCGCTTGTGTTACGCATGCAAAGCATCCCCTTTATAACCAATTATGCTTCAGGATTCACCTAAATATTGATTATCTTTTTGTGCATCATAGCATCATAAGGATACTCTAAAAATTAAATACAAATTCAATAGGTTTTCAACAGAAAAAGATGCACAAACAGTTACCAGCAGAGCAATTATAATGGCTCACAGTTGCAGCTCTATGCACTATTGTATAATCTATGCTACCTTGCAAAGATAATCCGCTCAATTGTATAGTGCTTGGTAGAGTGCTGCGTGCCATGAGGCAAGTCATATTCTAAATACTTGGCACTTTCCAAAGAGTCTGGCATGCCATAGGTTGCCTGCACCTGTACCAATGTATTGTCACAAATCAGCTGGAAAGATAATCAATCGGAACTTTGTTACAAATATATGTGAACAAACATAGAAATTAATTTTGAGGGATAAGCAATGATATGAAAAAATATACTTAATTCCAGAGTTCAAAACCAACATCATTGACAATACATCTGCAAACATTTCTATGAAAGATTCGAGTGTAATGGTGGTCAAATATATGCACAATCGTTCAAAACCAGGCAGCTTTTGAAAAAATATTTGCTAACCATCGTCTCTTCCATTTCGAAAAAAAAAAGAAAGGAATTCGGTCAGAAAAAGATTCTTGTACTATACACTATACATTTTCCTGGGTATTACGTCTTCCCGAATTTGTTGGGGGGGGGGGGGGGATAAAATGATATTTTTTACATTATGGGCATATCTGATAACATAATTTGAAGTCAAATAGTTTTGATGCGGTTTACATAATCTTGCTATATATTTTTAAGCATTTCGATCACTTTGTAGTTTCCAGTCAAGCATAATTTACTGAGTCACCATATGATGTCATAGGTGTTTACCTAATATAAAAACATGTTGCCTGATCGAGAGCACTCAGTGAAATTTAATATTTTCTCTAGGTCTGCCTGATTGCAGAATTCGGTTAATGGAGGGATTGTATACTATTCTTTTTCTCTGGGTCTCTCTGATAGCAGAATTATGTTAAGAAGGGATTGTATGATATTCTTTTCTCTGGGTCTCTGATAGTAGAATTCTATTAGGAAGGGATTGTTTTATGTTATTTTCTCTGGGTCTCTGATAGTAGAATTCTATTAAGAAGGGATTGCATTATGTTATTTTCTCTGGGTCTTTCTGATAGCAGAATTCTGTTAGGGAGCCATTCTATGATATTATTTTCTCTGGGTCTGTTGGGTATGTTGTTCCTTTTCTGTTATGAAGTGATTG
Organism: Margaritifera margaritifera; assembly: GCA_029931535.1. Taxonomy (NCBI): domain Eukaryota; kingdom Metazoa; phylum Mollusca; class Bivalvia; order Unionida; family Margaritiferidae; genus Margaritifera; species Margaritifera margaritifera. Next base: position 64,608 of record JAQPZY010001233.1, on the reverse strand, counting down.
GATGAAAATATGATGTTGTGCGTTTAATAGAAAATTACAAAATCTGTGTCTCAGTCATTACCTTGCAGTATATACTGGCACTCTAGGAATATTTAGGAAAATATTTACTGACCATATGGAAACAGTCAAATGCAAATGGAAGCTGTTTTGGATAAGTTACTGAAATATCAACGGAGAAATGCACACGGAGATGATTTCCTTGACTCGGCGGTAATATAGATATAAATACTATTTTCTGAAAAAAAAACAGGTTTGTCTTATTGACAGAATACTTCTATGCTGTTGTTAAGTCTTGTGCGTTTCCATAGCAACTGTTGTAAATTAAGGTTGATATTTGTTAGAATGGCAAAAATAGAACTTTATAGGTGCATTTGACATCATTAGTCTCTTACAATATTTACTAATGGAAACTTAAATGTTCTAGGACAAATGTTAAGGACTGGATTTAAAACTGGTTGCCATAGCAGCACAGGTATTAAGCAAGTCATGTTAAACAAAAAGAAGTAGGCACTAAATTGAGGTGGATGGTTCAGAGGTGTGTTCACTACCGCAGCCAGAGAAAAAAGCACATGCCATTTAATCCTTTTATATCTCAGCCCTGTCTTGAAGAACATCATTATAATGTCTAGTTCATTATATTTGTTTTATTAAGGATCATACTGATTGAAACATAAGGATCTTTAAAATGAGGTAATATATATATATATATATATATATATATATATATATATATATATATATATATATATAATGTCAATCACTAATGAAGTGTAAATGATGATATTGATATTATTATTGTTTTAAACATCGTTCTCGGGTTTCTCTACTGAGGATTTTAATTGATAAAAGTGTATCTTGGACAAGGATAACTATGATCGATTTGCAGTTCGCTCTTGGGATCTATAATTATCTATTCTTATTTCATTACACAATTCACCTTTCGTAGTTAATTAAGAGTATGATAATAATATTGTATCGGCTAATGGATCTTGTCAACATGTTGTTGAGAGAAGATTAGAAACTGAATATGTTGTCTGTATGATAGGAAAGTAAGTATTTCAGATGAATAACACTAATGTACGGATAGCTTCTTGAGATCAAGGAATATAGTAAAAATCAAGAGACACTTTGATTAATTGTGATCATAAAGAGCTTGATTGAAATTCAGATTAAAAAATATAAAAAGCAAAGAATCTAAAGAAACAAAAAAACAAAACAAAACCTAATGTAAAGAGCTTACCATTTGTCCGACGTTTGAAGGGCAAATAACGTGAATCAGGCGTAGCGACCTCCTCGAATTGAAACAAGCAATATGAACACAGTCTTGTCCATGTTTCTAGTATTAAATTTGCATAATTGATGCTTAAGTTAGTATGAATTTTGCATAATTGATGTTTAAGTTAGTATGAATTTTGCATAATTGACGTTTAAGTTAGTATGAATTTTGCATAACTGATGTTTAAGTTAGTACCGTTCATTACATTGAATTTTGCATAATTGATGTTTAAGTTAGTACCGTTCATTACATTGAATTTTGCATAATTGACGTTTAAGTTAGTATGAATTTTGCATAACTGATGTTTAAGTTAGTACCGTTCATTACATTGAATTTTGCATAACTGATGTTTAAGTTAGTACCGTTCATTACATTGAATTTTGCATAATTAATGTTTAAGTTAGTACCGTTCATTACATTGAATTTTGCATAATTAATGTTTAAGTTAGTACCGTTCATTACATTGAATTTTGCATCATTGATGTTTAAGTTAGTACCGTTCATTACATTGAATATAGATTAAAACGTTTTCGCGGCGACCTTAATATGGATACTTTATACAAATCAGTTTCGGAGACATCAACTACCTACGGAGAACGTGTGTGTCTGTATGCAGTGTGGACTAATCCGCGTAGAATCGAAAACTAAAAGACCAACCTGTATGTACACTATACAATTTTACTTTTGGCATCTTTCTGAAGTGGTAATCACTGGATGACCCACTTGAAGGCATCCATGCTGGGAGCTGTTACTGATCGTTCAGGAAATTTACTCCAGTATTAGGCATTTCAGTCAAGGGGCATTAGGGTATATACATTGACGTCAACCATATGCTTGGAAAAAAATCTGCGTGTACACAAAACAAAAAGGTTGAATTAAAAGTCTAATATTATCTGATAACTAACTTGTTTTCTCAAGTTTTTGTTCGTACAATGCTACTTATATAGATGACTTTAAGACTGCAAAATAATTGTACAAGCGAAGCCAATTGGTTTAAAAAAAATCGGTGTTTTAGGTTGATTTCGTACATACAATTCTACAAAAAACATTTAGGAAACATAAATATTGTAAATTTATTAGGCTTTTAAAATGATTGCACTTTAAAGAAATCATATATGACTGGGTAAATGGATAGATTAGAAGAATTGTGTTGTCTGAATTTTCAGGATTTTTGTGAAGGTTTTGACTTTTTGCAGTGAATTTTTTAAATGTTTTAAAAACATAATTTTCTTATGTATCAAAATTAAAGTTAATGTTATTATTATTTTGAATTAAAAAAAAAGAAGAAGAAAAAACAACACCAATAAAACAACAGATTTAACTACCAAATATTAAATATACTTCAATTTATTGGATTTATTCTGTCAGCCTAAAAAAATAGAATATTAATTAGAACAGATCCTCAGGTCCTTTGTATTCTTTATATTTTCATAATTTTTTAAAATTGCATTATAATTGTTTACTTTATATTGTAGTTAGTTTAAACAGATTTGTTATACGTAATTACATTTCTACTTATCACGGAGATTCCGCTTATCTTCGTTTTCATTCTACTCGTTTTTGGATTTTGTTTCTCTGATATATTACAAGATGTTCTGTCCCAGAAACAATTCTTCCTGATCTTAAACATTATTTTCTTATGTTTTTTCTTCTTGATTTGCTTCCGATTTATCAAATGTTCCCAACTGTTTTCAGCAATGCCAGGATACAATGTGACTTGATGTTGAATCGCTTTGTTATTCATGGCATTTTCCACCTACACCACCAGATAAGAAGTATATGTATGATTCAGTTCTCAGTACGATGAGTGGGATTCTGGGTGCTTGGCTCACCATACCCATAATTGTCATTGAAGTCTGAGGATGATGGCAGTGAAACAAAGCCTGCCGAGTCTGAATTATGGGTTGATGTGGACGTTAACATTTCACATAAAATGCTTATGATAGTGTCAGTTTTAGAGTAATTTAGCCCGAAGAGACGATGTGCTTGTATGATAGCCAACTTTGTAACTTTGGTCGTGAGTTTATTGTTTATTGTTATAGTCTAGGTTTTGCTTGCACGAACTAACCTATTATACTTCATATGAAAATTACTTTCGTACATTTGTATGAACTTAAAATACAATTTTCGGTTATTTGGCTTTCCTAAATTAACTATGCATACATGTATGTCGGTTTATTAAACCTTACATCAATCTAATGCTGATATATATATATATATATATATATATATATATATATATATATATATATATATATATATATATATATACAGAATACAAATCATATGGCGAATAACAGTCCTTTCAAGTGCACTGGATCCAAAAAGGAAAGTCACCTGTGTGTATGTCCATTTATTGGTCATAAAATATGTTTGTCAGTCGTTCTTTTTTTATACATTTTCACAATAAGTAGCAGTATAGCTATGGATATCTATATTGTGGCATATTGTGGCATACATAAACTTTACGTATAATTACAATAATTTAAGTATAATTACAACAATTTACTCCTCTTAACTAATATCTGTCACATTCACCAAGAGTGACATTTTGTATTATAATGTAAATTCACATTTCTTTTCGAAATTATGACGAGCAGCATCTATTACTGGAGCATATTCGCAACCCCAAAACTTCAGAACCATTACATAAAACTGGTTCTACGATAGTGTCAAATATTTTAAAATTATCTCTTGCATGATACTGGCGAAAGCATTATTGATATAAAAAAAATTATTGACACTGAGAGGCCAGCATTTTCTTGGCATTGATTAATATCAACTACGATATGAACAACAAACCCATATATTGATGGAATTACACTGCTTCAATATTTGTAACTTTATTATACCGACGTTCATAATTTCGAGTATCAGAGTTCCAGAAATTAAAGATTGTTTTTGCTAAATTGGTTTTTCTTCCGGTTCCATTATAAAGATGCTCATTAATTTTAATTTATTGTTTTTGTAACAATCATTTTGCTATAAAGATACAAACACATTTAAAGATTCATTGATATTTACTCGCAACATAATAGGGGTCTTGAAAATATTCAATTTAATTTTGTCTGAACAAGCTGAAAGGGGTACTTTTTTGTTTTCCTTTGATCTAAAAATATTGCCATTCACTCTCTTTAATATCACCATCACCTTTATCCTCACCATTATCATCGGCAGCAGCATCGTGTATTCCGTCACTGAGATCATTAACAGGGATTGCTTTATGGACCAATCTGAAACTACATTAGAGTGGGAAATAAAAGGTCTCTCATCGATTTCAAAATTTATAACTAAAGGAAAGATTATGTTGACAATAGTATATACTACACTATACTGCTACCATTATGTGCAATTTGTATTTATCATGAAATAGAACCCAAAGAGAGATATCCAATATCTGAGTCCGATATGTAAGCAATGTGGTGGTTGGCTTCAAAAAGAAAGGAGAAAAGACCGAAGAAAAAGGTATCGTAAGTCAACTATAATTGCAGCATACTCTCCATCTCTTTATGGTAATCGTGAAGCTGCAACTTTTGCACCACAACCTAAAGTAATGCGGTACATTGACACGAAAAGTGACAAAGGCGGCATATTGACACAACAAGTGGTAAAGACGCAACTACAGAACAGTGTCGAGCTAATCAAGCTATGTCAGGGGAAGAAGCAGCTTACATACACAAAACAAACACTAAACACAAAAGCCACGGGAATCCTGGACTATTACGTGTTTGTCTGGTAAGAAGAATCTACAAACAAGAGTTCAATAACGAAACTAATGTATAGTAATAATAAGAACTGAAAAGCAGTCTAAAAATGAGTAAAATACATGTCTATTTTGTGTTGTTGTCATATTAGAATAATTTTATAACAAACTTGAAAGATATATGTAGTCATGTGCTTATCGTATAGACAGAACTAACTTATTTTGACCTACATCCAAGTTGGAAATTAAGGACCTAAACCATGAGTGTCGAAAATCAACGTCATCTTAGACCAAATACAACAATATGAACTAAAGGTATTATACTCTGGTAAAATTATGTTTGGAGGAGGTAATACAAGAAATATGTCATGAGAATGCTGTAGCTGGATACTGAATAATAATAATAATAATAATAATAATTCATATAAATAGTTATGGAATATTTACTTAGGTAAATATAGGCGCAAGAAATCCGAATAGTAAACTGATGTCTGGCTGAAATGTTGATAAGAGTGTGTGTGGAAAGTTAGAATTTGTTTTTTAGGCTAAATTCCCATGAGTTTTCAGCTGCAGTATCCAATATCAATTCTTACGTGTGTTTTATACATCAGTCCATCCCGGGTTAGAATCAGTCGGTATCATCTCGAGTGTCTCTACTGAATGTCCAGTTGAGTTGTAGTGGTTGGCTAGTTTCGAATTGCTTTTTGTTACGAATGTGGCTCTTGCGATTTTTCATTCGTTTGCTAATATCAACCGTTTCACCAACATATCGAGTGGCAAAGATTTGGCATGTCAGGAGGTAGATTACATTTCTGGTTCGACATCCTAACTTCTTATTCATAGTAAAGCTAGCTCCTGTCGCCAAAGTTTGGAACGATTTGGTCTTGGGCATATGTTTCCAGATTTGGCGGAGCTTGCCTTTGCAACTGGATGTATCTAAATCAGTGGCCTTGTCCGAAGTTACCTTGGCACGTACCAGAAGGTCCTTGAAATGTTTAGGTCTACGGTACGCAAGAATACAATCGTCTTGAAATTTGACCTTTGAACGTTCGGAAGACTTGTTTTAATACCATTGCTTCTGAATGATCTGTTGTGTGTTTGGGGTTTTGGGATGGAAAGCGTCCACGAAGGGGATGAGCTTGTTGTTGGTTTTCTTGATTTCATATTTCAATAGGGCGTTTCTATCGAGGTGTCTAGTTTTGTTTATAGCCTCGTCCATGTATTCGTTTCTACATCCTCTCTTTCAAAGGCTTCCTTGAGCTCTAGGATCTGTTTTCAAAGGTGGCCAGATTAGAACACATGCGTTTAGTCTGAACGCACAGGCCGTAAAGAAGGTTTGTTTTCTGTTATTTGCTTGGGGTGACAGCTGTCGGGAGCAGATATTGGTGAGAGTCAGTTGGTTTGTAATACAGTTCAGTTTCTTCTATGTTCCCCTCGAGAATAGTAGATTGCATATCCAAGAAGATTGTGGACCTGTATGACAACTCTGATGTAAATTTAATCGTAAGATGGAAGTCATTGGCGAATTTAAAAAAAAAACAAAAAAAAAAAAAAAACTATTGGAAATTGTCGCCCGTTTTGATCCATTTTTATTCTATGACGACAATGAATCTACATCAGCTTAGAGGCCCATGAAGTGCCTCATTTAGGAGCTTTGTTTGAATCCTCCCATGCAAATATTGGCATACAAAGGTGTCATATCAGTGCCAATTTCAGTTCCATTAATTTGAAAGAAGTGTTGTTTGTCGAATACAAAATTGTTAAACTTATATACATGGGTTAAAAGCTTGACCAAATAGTCAGACCGGCCATCCCATGATTCCTTGAAGGCTTTGATATCTTCATTGTGTGGGTTGTTGGTGTATAAGGGAAGTGTTGTCTAGAAGATTAGTTTTAAGTGTTTTGTTAAGATAGTCAGAAGTATATTGGATGTAAAAAGCATTTTTTTCCACGAAAGGGCGAAGGTAATAACACATTAGGAATATTTTCTCAATGAGATGGCTGTTTCCGTAAATGCTAGACCTACCCTGGTTCCTTTTGTTGCGTATTTTAGGGAGTAAATTAAATCTTCCTGGTTTAGGGTCAACCTGTAGGAGGTAAGTCAGCGTTTTGCCTTGAATCCATCTTGCGTTGTACATGTCTTTAAATATCTGACACACAATAACAGCATGTTTAGGTGTTAGGTCATGAGTAAGTCTGTTTTTATAAAACCTCTTGTCTGAAAGTTGCCTGTTCGCCTCAGCGATCTAGTTCGACATATTAATGATAACAACGCAAGACCCTTTGTATGCAGGATTGATGACAATATTCTCCCTTTCGCGCAGATTTATTTTCAGCGTCTGTCGTACCTGTATGGATGAATGGATCTTGTTGGTATGGTTCTGTTTATGAGAATTAATGTCATTTTCCACCGCGGACAAGAATGCCTCTAGAGCTGGAACTTTACTAGGGGGTGGAATATAATCGCGTTTTTGCTGCATCTATTAGCTTCAATGCTACTAGCAGTGGATTCTCCTGCATGGCTACTAAATCTTGAATTGAATCTCATTCTCCGTGAAAAAATATCGAAGTCTTCTGTCAGCTTGAGTACACTGTATGTTTTTGACCCGGAGAAGGGGGGAAGTTGAAGCCTCTGGTGAGAAGACTTATATCAGAAACATATAACTCAATCAATGACACACACATATAGACACACACAGACAGACAGACATATATATATAATTATTGTATTTTAGAGATTCAACTTGTAAAACTTTATATTTTATATCCTTTCAAAAAATGTTTATATATCTTTACCTTTTAACTTTTATCTTATATGAATACATGTTTATTTTTATTCGGAAGGATTTATCTCCCTGGGGATTTTAGCAATTGGTTTACCTTTATCATTTGTACTATGCATATTTTACTCCACACTATATATCCATGACTGTGTATATGTGCCCTTAAATCCCATACATACATACATACATACATACATACATACATACATACATACATACATACATACATACATACATACATACATACATACATACAAACATACATACATACATACATACATACATACATACATACATACATACATACATACATACATACATACATACATACATACATACATACATATATACATACATATAAATATGTACCACAACTACATTTGCTTATATGCTCTATTTCGCTACTATCTGATATGATAACTAAGAATTCTGTCATCTACAATAGTATGCACACAATACTAAAATGTTTACAATTAAAACAAGTTTCCTATTGACATGGCAAGAAAATGATGATCATTAATCCCTTTGATATTTTATACAATCTTTGTTATTGAGCATCTCAATGCTGAATAATGAAGCACGAGAATTAAATACAATTTCGTTCAGCAAAATCCCAGTGTAGAATTCTGAGCACGTATATTTCGTGTCTCCTGAGACGGACTTCCGTCCATGTCATCATCAACCATTCCACCTCCGTAGGGTCTATATACCATATTACATATCGGGTGTAAATCAATGTATTTTTTTAAAGAAATGTACCATAGGACATGTGGAAAAAAAACGTTTTAAAATCTAAACAAAGGGTAAAGAGCCTGTCGTGTAATTATCATTTCCACCATTACAAGATTAAAAATTCCACGATCACTTTGTACTGCATTCAAAAACACCTTACTCTGTTAATTGGGAACAGAAAGGTGGTCAGACTGGATTACAGACACCAGACTGCACTAATCAATATGATATTCAAGAGCATCATTTGATAGGACCATGTTAGATACACTTTTAAATTAGACAAAGGAAATATCGTGCTCGCGTTGTCAGTAGTAATCATTGGACAGATATCCTTCATAATTTATGCACAATTCATTGCTGAATATTCACACACATTCAAATATACAGAGCCTATGCTCTTTTGACTACTTTAACACACTCCCCCCAAAGAAAAGACCTTCCCAAAAGAACTAACTATTGTACGTGTCAATCTACCTTTAAATAAGAGTAAAATATTGAATTTAAGTAGCAATATAAACGTATCAACAGAGAAATTACTTTAAGTACCTGCAAGCAGCCAATACTCCATGAGAATTCCGAATTTATTTCATTATTACGGGACAATCAATAAATAAGAAATGTAATCGTTGAAGAATTCTACAGGTTTCTAGTAATTTGTCTTTTGTACCGAAAATAGAAACCGAGATTGAAAGAATGAATGCATTGTCAATAACATGAAAATTATTGATTGTCTTAATTTTGTCGTTTTCCTGAGAACAAAATAACAAACGCAGTAGTAATACATCAGGAAATTAGTTTCTAAAACACATACAAACAGTTGAAGGAATTCTCAGATCTTTTTAGAACATAGCAGAAAGATTGTTCTCGTCGATGAAGCCCGTGAATAAATCGACAAAACAGTTAACAAACCAGGAAATTGAACAAGAGATATATCTCGTCAACAAGCGTGGAAAAGAAAACAATTCATTAAAACGTTCTATCATAAGAAATAAAGAGAGAGTGAGAGACGAAATAAATCTGATGCAAAATAATAGGGCAAAATATAATGTAATGCTTTTTCCGATCCAAGAGAGGATACCAGACTTTTCGTTTGTACGCCGTTGCATGTGTGTAGCGGATAGAAGTAAGTTAGTCAATATTGATATAAGAAAATATGGCCCACCCTTTCTCCACATACTTTCCAGAAAGTTAAATCTTTTAACATGAATTACATCGACATTGAGCAAGACTGACACAATTTTTTGTGTGTGAACATCTTTATACTGACGTTTTAAAAATTTACCTTTTAAGTTGGCACTATATAACCAGCATTGTGCTGACGTGACGGTATACCCTACTAGATTGAATACTTGAATGTATCGAATAGTATTTAATAATCTTATTGAAAGACTTGGGCATTTCTGTAACGGGTGAAAGCTACTTATTGGCGTTATCTGCAATAGCCTGTAGGGTGCATTTGTGTGAGAATAGTATAGGGTTATGATGATTCACTTGATCTAAAAACTGGTCATTAATTGAATAATACAGAAATATCTTTATAGTCAATATATTAAGGTACAATGAAAACTACTACCATGTCAAGTTGTCAACTTTACGTATGAGATAAGGATATGTTTTGCATCCTAGATCCATCATCTTTTACTTCTTACTTTACAATCTGCACTGTTATAGTCGGTTATGTTCGTCCAAGTGTTCGTTATACTGTCTCATTCTGTCAATCCGTCCGTCGGTTTTTCTTATGATTTGACTGCTTTCCACACCCATAATGTTACCGACGTTCATTATTTGCTATGGAATCTCACCTATCATGCACCAAACCATCAGATTAAAGAACTGATATATTCACAACCTCTCTCGGAACAGGGTTAGTAAGAAAATATTTTATGGAACAGCAAGATCACAATTCAAACTACAACATATAATCTAGACATAAACATTAAAGTATACAGAAAACAAAACGCTATAATCGAAAACGGAGACAAAGAATTGCTTCTCTGAACAAAATAAATAAATAAATAACTAGTCATCGTTTTCTGTACAAACGAACAGTTTCACAAAATATGTATTAACTAAATTTGGTAAAATGCCGAATAGTAACTTTAAAGCTGCAGTAAATAAACAGAGAAAAGCCATGTTTTTTTCTTACCGTCCTAAAACATACTAGCTCACATGATACTTGAGAAATAAAAGAGATGGACCATTGTGCTTATCTGCAAACACTAATACAAGAAGCTGGCTATGGCCTGCAGGTTGAGGCCACACACAAGTTTTTGGTAAATTGGAAATGTTCACCTCAAGATATATCCACATACTCAGTAACATGACTTTGTGATCAACTGTACTTGAAAAACTGACCACACACATCTTTAACTTTGAGGTGAATACATGGTGTAGACGGACGTACAGACACGCACACGTACACCATCGTGATCACTGTGTGTAGCTTCCGCCAAAGCGGGTTCCACAATAATCTTCCACTTGTGTGTCTGAGCAGGATTTGAACATCCAAAACCAAGGGAATAAGATGTGTATCTAATAATGAGGCTTACCCGAAACCCTGGAATAAGTCTGAATCCCTGATGGTTGGACTTTCCTAACCCGCTTACCAGAATGGAAGACATTTATGTTTTCTCACCCACCACCAATCATCGTGTGTAATATCTAGCTTCCAATGGACATAGATGCACATTAAAGGGCAGTAGTATCACTTACGGGTAAAATGAACATCTGTAGCACGTGCTGTAGTTCGACAGTATTTTACGTGGGCTTATATCTTCAAAGGAGTATCTTTGTAATTGATATCTGTTTTGACTTGACCTTATCTACCCCTAAGTTAAGATATGGTTTTCTGTGCCAGGATAAAAAGTAGTATACATATTGCGAGCATTAGAGCAAACATTTGTGCACTAGTGCCACGTAATTGTGTGCACGAAAATACCTCTTGTACGTTGAAGCGTACAGCCTTACCCACGGTGTATGGTTTTTAATCTTTGTGATTTCGAAATACTGCTTTTATTCACTCACCGGTGCATCCACAAAGCGCCGGCAGTGGGGGACCCGTTTACCCCGACTTCTCTAGACATGGATTTTACCACGACCATAGTGTTTATATGAATATTTTGCTCTATATCGTCACAGTGCAGATAAGCCTTGTCAGGAAGCTGTTCACTTTGCGGAAGCAATCTTCAGCTGTCGAGGTTCGTAAAAATGAACAACTATTCTTTCTTGCTATCCGTTCTATGTGATGGAATTGTTTTATATATTGAATGCTTCGGAATTTATTCAAAATTTTATTGAAAGCCAGACCATTATCATACAGCTCCATGCTATGGGATAGAGTATAGCTTGTTTCAGGTTAGACATTTTTATAGCTGAGCAGACAAGCAGAATTTAGTTATATGTTCTACGTATTAAACGATGAGAAACGTTCGGGTATTCTAATCCAGTGAGATTACCCTTGTCGTAGAGAGATTCAGGTACAAACCTGGTCATTATAATAATAATCTCGTGCAATCGTTCTTATGAAAGAAGACTTTACTGTGTAACGAAGAAGGTCAGTTCATGTGCACACACGTGAAATGTATATCACTATTACACCCCTCAGTTATTTTATTTTTGGCTGTAACGCGAAGTCGTCTAACTCCATGGGATTGTGTAACCCGGAGAATAGGGTTAAAGGTAATGTATTTCAAGGGACAAATCTGATTAACTTAAATGTCAGGGGCAGAAGGTTTTGGACCAACTAGTCTGCGGGGTAGGGAGTTTCCCGAGGGATCCTTCAGCAGGCTTGATGGAGCGGACCAGACAAAGCCATTCTTAACCATTTCTCTGGAGCTGTGGATCTAAAGTACTAGACATCATCGCCTGGATGCCACGAAATAACAGCATCATATATTTCCTGCCAGATGCCATTAGCTACTACTCCTCAGATTATTACCTCTGCTGCAGGATTCTGCTCTGCAGACGGCCCGCTATTTATCTAAGGAATAACAGGAGAGGTCCTTCTTTGTGTTTAGTTGCAATTATTACAGCATTGGTCACTTCTAGATGGTATGTACATGATTGTTTTACACTGCACAGATAGGGCTCGTGCTCTGCATATTCATTTTAGACTGTACAGATAGATCTCGTGCTCTGCTTATTCATTTTAAACGTCTAATGAGTAAACAACACATTGGTTTACTTTTAAACCAATGTACCAAACAACGTATATGCACAGTATATAAGCTGAAAATAATTCTATGCAACCGAGTTTTTTTTATCTGAATGACACATTGGTCTACAAAATATATTGTGACTGAAATAAATTCAATAAAACGTGATGAAGCAAAGAAAATTCCATACAAGTGAACTAATATCGTGGTGTAGTTTCGTTCTTAAAACGACAACCAATAACCCTTGCCGATATTTGAATTCATTAGCACTTGTTCTCTCTTTTGCAATTAAAATCACATCTCTTAAATTTAAACTTAATTCGGTAGCAAATTGTAACGCAACATTGATCCAATCCTACCTTTAGATTTCTACTCCAACTCCTTTTTGCGGATTTCAATTTTCTTTTTAATTCTAATTCTTGCGTCCAGTGCAAGACTAGTTGTGCCAATTTCCATGTTGAGTTCAGTTTGAAATACCTGTTGTTTTTTTTTCGTTTATTTGGTCTTAACTATTTCAATTCAACCACTTAAATACATATCGGTTTATATATTTCACTTTTGATTGCATTTGTCTCACTTATATATTTGTGTTTCAAAATCATGTAATATTTTATCGAACGTTTCATCTTTTTGTTTAATTAGTTAATAATGCCCGGTAAGATGCATCGTAAGATGTCATCATAGCTTGATTACATGCTTTCATGTAAAATTGGTTTATTTTTGTTATCCTTTGTCTTTTGGTTATCCTCGTTCAATTACTTTTCTTCTGCAGCTCTGACAGGCACAATGGTTAGCTGGTGTATTAGTGGTCAGATCAGTAGGGTTTGCGCAGAATCATTCATTATATCTTTTCGTTTGGTTCTTTTGTTTGATTTTTTTTACTCAAACCTCTCTGTAAATGTTCCTGCTGAGGTTATACATAATTATAATCTTCTATCGGTTGTTTGTTATTAATCACCACCATAATCAATGCCCAAAACATATGTTTCCCTGTTTATCCTTTATTCACTTGCTCCTAAATATTGTTGAATTTGAGATATGTCATATTTTTTTTATTATTTACAAGGCTAGTTTAGCATTATGTAATGTGTTGAATCGTTTATTGAACAAGTCTTGGACAACTACAATCTTTATTTCTGTTATCATCAATCTCTTTTTGTTGATATGAGATTGTATTAGCACTTTTTGCCCCTCTGTTCAATAGCCGTTAGCTTATTGCCATCTCGTTCCCTCCATTTGTAATACTTTTGGCATTATTATCTTCCGAAGTCATCCGTACTTGAGTTTCAACGCGACCTTTAATAAACCGACAAATAATTGGCTAAGTGAATTTAACAGGATAACGTAAATTTACAATACGGTTACCGATTATGTTCAAATACCTGGTAAATACTAGATTTAATGTTGGACTTTGTCCAGTCTCTGATGTTATGTCTTTCGTTTCTGCTGTTGTCCCAATATGTAAAGGTAAAACGATCTCACTGGTTATTCTAAGTCCTTTCATTTATCTAGCGATAAAGAATGCGCAACCGGTGCACACCATCATTTGATTATTTAGCTCGAGTGACAAACATGTGACAAGCATAGAGTGAAAATCTATAACTTTTGCATCTTCATCATTTATGCTGATATTTAATATGTTGATTGTAACCTTGTGTACTTTCTTGTAAACTAAGTATGGAGAACATTTTGAAAGGCAAAAACTGTAACAAAGATGAATAACTCAGGTCTGTTGAGACTGTATTTGCGTATTCTTCATTGGCTGCAGGAACATGTATATATATATATATATATATATATATATATATATATATATATATATATATATATATATAATTTTTTTGGTTTCAAAAGTCCGCAAACTGTATGAGATTAAGTAGATGCATGTATTGTTCTATGGCTATGGAACCCAAGAAATTTAGCATTCTAGTTGGTGATATGCACTGTGTAATTATTAATCGGTATGACGTTAACTTGTGAGTGCTTCAAACATTCAGTATAAATCCTTCTTTTCTTGTCTTTATTTGTGGTCATTCCCTTTGTTTACTTGATTGTTGTACGTTTTGAAGTTGTAAAAGCTATCGGGGATTAAATCAGTCTTTGCTTCATTCTGGTCATTGATATTGTAAAATATATTGTTTTTGAGATTATCAAAAATACTGTGGTTGCCACCAACGTAATTCATTATATGCATGAAATGGATAGTGTACTATTACTTTTGTCAGCTGGTCTGTTTAGATAGACTTTTATTATCACGTAGACCTTAGTCATTATAGATATGGCATATCTTTGGAAAATGAATTGCTATATACATTTTCAACCAACCAAAAGTTATTTCGAAGTTTCTATTTTCAATTTGTATCCTTTGGACTTAATGTTTCTAACATGGAGCTTGTCTCCAACGCTTCCATAATTGCTTTTTCCTTCATTGTCTTTCATTGCTCTAAGAACTCTTTTTTTTCCCCAACATCTTCCTTGCATTGATTTTCTATATTGTGTTACTCCTCTAGGTCTTAAAAATATGTAACAGAAAGAACGTGAAACCAACAATGTAATTAATATCAACAAGCAATTTTTTCCCTACAAATCAAAGTAAAATTCAAAGATACTTACAATATTATGAATCAAATTTCAAATAATCCTAAATATCCTAATCACAAGTAAAAATATATGAAACGTTCTGAATGAATTCCAATAGTATTGAATGTCCTGATATAACACAATGATACAAGCCAGAATGTCTTTGAATGAGTTCACGAAAGTCCAAAGTAATCTATTAATTCAGAAGTCAATGAGCACTTTAGTAATTCCAATGAATATATATTAAAAAGATAATTCCTCTCGAATTATATCCGATTTCAACGGCACAATGTAAAAGCTGACCACAAATGAAATCCCACAGACTGATCAAAAATAGGAATTGATTATTTGCTTTCCAAATCCCTATTTATACACATTTTCTCTTGACCTATATCAACGGGATGTGAAGCAATACAATGGGAACAAAAAAAACCCAGTTAAACTGTCAACAAGACTGGTCTTGAATTTATATGCTTGTCAACATTTTGTTTACTAGTGACCAGAATCTAAAATGCAACTTAAATTCATGGACGAGATTCAAACACACATTACAGATTAAATATACATAACAATTGTTTATGTTGTTTCAGATTGTAGAAATGGAGTTATTTCTATCTGTACTCAATAAAGCCTAATTATTTTATTTTATTCTTTGATGATTTCTCAACGATAAAATCTTCATTATTTAAATACCCCAAAATCGGATGAGGGTGGGGTTGATCATTTTGATTACTCTGTTTAAAATCCTCTGTATGCAGATGATGTTTACAGTGTAGATACTGAACCTGCATCAATCGTGTTGTAAATCTTGATATGACACCCATTGAAAATTCAAGAATTTTGCTTTGAAGTTATGTATCTGTACAACGAGAAAACTCAAAAAGACTATGCATAAATTAATTACCGTACAATTTGGAAGAAAACCAACCTTAGGATAGAAAACAAAACGCTCTAGTATGCAAAATCAGATAATAAACAGTTCAAAACTGGCGGAAAGTTAATATAAAAACAATGACAGTACTGTAGGAGAACAGACTGAAACGATATTTTATAAACATTAGCTTGAACAAAACTAGGCAAAGAATGGGTGTATACTATTGAGAAAACAGATAATAGAATATCCTCTTAAACCAGCTGCTGTAAAATGTGAAACACTACAAACCTCTGGAGATATTGAGATGCACACAATGGACACGAGTGAACTGCTTGACAACAGGTAAGATAGGCTTAGATTATAATTGAAGAATACCACTCAGGAATTCAAAGAGGAGAACTGCTACCTGCAGTGAAAAGAATGTTCACTAAACAAGAGGTAAGAGAATCAAAGAGTTATGTCAATGCTGTAAAGGTTGTCAGTTTGAACAAACAATGTATGCAGTTTGATGCTGAAATGTGTGAAAAATAGATTAAATAGTTAAAGCAAGACATCAGCAAAGATATAGACATTAATAAAATGCTGTATTGCATGAATAGTTGGGAGGTGTTGAAAGTAAAAGGAGCCCAAATATTTAGATATCTAGGATAGTTGGACCGACTTTGCATATATATGATAAAAATAAAATCAAATGTTAGAATAATTTACTATTAGGTGAACAAACTGATAACTAAGAGGGGTTACAATAGCTGTTAAGGCGACTGCAATAGGTATGGCTACATTAACTGTTCTCTAGTTAGAAAAACCAACATCATCAGCTTTACTCGGTATTATTGCTGATGTGCTAAATTGGGTTTTGAAACAGCATGACAGGTTGTTCCGTTATTAGCTGCACTCTTTATTTGACATGTTTTGGAATTATTGTGTTTTCATTTATAATCAGAGGTGCAAACAAAGCATCTAGCAGATTTTGCGAAGTTCGTCACGGTAGATGAGGTTAAAAATATAGTCAACTATTTTAGGTCTTTCTTTTAAGGAACAATAACGCAATTGAATCAGTGGTTCATAAACTATATCCAAATTTGGACTACAGAAGCTTTTGCAAATAATAGTACTAACATACATGATTATTTGCTTAATGCATATTAAATAGTATATGATTTTACTCTTTTAATCGCCATGGGCCATCTACTTAATGTTTGCTCACTTTGTTCTCTGTTCTGTGCTCTCAGTTTATACGCTGATACCATCAATAATTGTTTATCAGCTGTTGGAATATCACCTTTTAATATGCAGGTATTAATGGCTAGGTTTATTCTAAGTTTAATCGAGTCTTTGGATTTTTGTAAATTGTTGTGGTATCCAACGATACTGCCCATTTTAATACTTATGCTAATATATAATAGAAAGATACCGTTACCACCAGTCTATAGTCCAATTTCGCTGATAAATATGCTATACTGCTATTGAACATTGCCATAATGCTTTCATTTGTGCTGGAACCTTACTGTCCTAAATTTAATAGATCTATTAGATTCTTTAACAGTATCAGATGTGGTCAATATTGTATATTATATATTTTGTCATAGAAGTGTTCACCAAAAATACAAATTATATGTAATCGACTTTTTAATTAAACCTTATAGTACCCTTATTTGTTTCTTAGTTGCGAACTGCAGAAAGAAGTTAGTCAAACCAGCTATGTGGTAATTTAACCTTCCAGTACCACCAAACGAATCCACGAATTTCTTTTGTCAGTGGATATTTGGTCAAAAAAATTGGATCAAATATTCTGTATACGGTTTCCAATTGTACCGATCATTATCTATGTGTTTATAAATTATTTCCCATAATGTATCTAATCAGGATGTGGTGGAATATTAAAGCTGCTGCATGATATGCTAAATTGTTTACTATTTATGTAATGATTAGTTGGATTAAATCTATTTTCACCAGATATACGTATTGGCACAGCGAGTATAGTTTTCTGATCTGAAAATAAATATGAAATCTGAAAATAGATTGAAACATTTAAACTGCTAAGGAACAGTTGCAACTATTAAATGCAAAAATGACTTACCACAACATGCTCCCTCCATCCACGCTGCCCAGTTAAATTGATTCTGCCAAAGCCTCAGGTCGCACTTTGCTCTGTTTCTATTAAAAAGTATCCCTATCAAATTTTAAAATGTGCGTATGAAATATGTCTAATGGTTTGCATGCAAAAAATTTAGTTGTGCTGTAGTCAATTTGTATCTCGCTAAATGCTTTTACTACGTTAGTTTGATTAAGTCAATTAACCAATTGATTGCATCAAATTGAACTGCCTGACAAGGGTAAGGTGCCGTATGTTTGGTTGTTTTTATCAGAAGTCCATCGTGTCATAGACAACGCATTATTGAGGATCAATCATATTAGAAGTTTAACTGTTTTCCTTTTGTTTAATAGTGTATTCCATTAGCACTGGATGCCTCCAATGCTTCTCGAAAGACTACACAAACAATATGATGTTTTCGTCTCTGAGTGAACCTAGTAAGTCCATTATTTACGTTTAACAAATTAATGTGAAATTGGCTTTTTCAGCAATAGATTGGGCCTCTATTTATTTTTTCAGAATGTGATTCTTCATTGATTTCGGTTTCTCTAATATTTTCATTTCCACTACTATACTATTATAATCCAATTGGTTTTACACACTCATTACCTCTTTGATATTTGCATTTCATTATTTCATTCCTCTATCAGTTTTTCTCTGTTGCATTTGTAACATTTTACAACTGATTGTATCTCAGGTACACGTTGCCTTAAGGACGAATAGACTTCGTCCAGACCATCATGTATTTCATTGTTTGATAGGTAGCACGATCCTATGTTGACTGCACAATTTTATGCATAAAGTTTAAGCTACTTCTGAATCTTTAAAATATGTATATCTACACACCGATAAATGTGTACTGGAATTTACTTCATCCATGTGGCTTAAAATCTCTTTCCAACTCAAATGATCTTGGATAATTATGTGGTGTTTCTTTATAGCAGAAGCTTTTCTAGACGTGTTAAAATTGTAGATGGTACAAATGTTGTCCAGATATAAAATGCATATTTGATGGTGTATTGGGCTAGATAGCTACACCTACTTTGTATAAATTCGAGATAGGTTAACATGAACCCATTTATGTGATGTTCATTCCTTGTTTGTGTACAAAATCCCATACACAGACTTTTAGTCTGTTATGTTGTATTTTTTCAGATTTTATGAGATGTAGTTGGAATCAACTTCATATATTGTATTGTTATCTCTTTTCCATTTCTTCAGTAATGCCATTTATTACCCGGCTATGCCAATACAATGCAGTCACCTTAATGCGTTTTTAAGTGTAACATATTTTTGTTTAGAGGTCGTTGTTTTGGATGTAACTTCTTTTTTCCCTATGGGTTTTCATCAAAACACATTCGCGAGCCGTGCATGTATTGACTCCTTCATGATCCACTGCTTTACGTCATCTATCACATTAAAGAAACTCATTATCTTCAACATCTTTGTTTCTTCAATCCATATTTGTGTCGTCTATTCTCTAATAAGATATGCAAATTAATATTGATTTGAACGTGTAATGGCACATACCGAGTGCGATCAAAGTATGTACGTATTCATTAAATATGCACACTTATGGCTTTGAGGATTTTGTTTTTGTTTAAGAAATTTTGTTTATATTTGAATTCACGAAAGACAAAACATTTTAAAGTTCACCTTACGCTATCTTCCATAAACGCACAATACAAGGCGTTGCCTGCAAATGTCAATTAGCACCATTCAAATAGGAATAGATAATTGCACTGTGTGTCAGCTTAGAGTTGTAAATGGCGCAATAGTACCATCCACTTAGTTGAGTATTCTCCTGTAAGTGATGTCAATAAGTGGAGGAAAAAAGCTACATAACAAGACAACTGCTTTTATATCGTATAAAGGAAATTTGATTCACGTAAAATAATGATATTTATTACAGTTGGTCATGCTATTTAATAGTTTCAAATCAACAATAGATCTCGAAATTAAATCAACTACTTCCGCTCTATGATTTTATTGATGTATTCTTTAAAGATACCGTGTGTTAGGTCTTCGTAGACAATATATTTTACAAACAATCGATGCAGTTACACAAATCCGTGAAAACTGTTCAAATCTCCATGGGATTGTCTTATACTCTCCTGCGGAACATATAGCGTTTTATGTTTGATATGGTAACCACTAATCCTCACCGACAGCGTACTTAAACTTGTAATCAGTTTGTCATAACATATAAAAAGTTTACCAGGAATTTATCTTTCATCTATATAAACTTTTCAATTCGTGCTGTTTTCCACATACCGTTTTATTCTTTTGGATTAATATATTGTTTTATTGCGACAAACAATTATTTAAACCATATATTGTGTTTTATACCAATATGAAATAGTCCAGTACATTGACGGTCGTTTATCCCATTATAAAAGTTTATAGATTTATGTACAAATATGACGCAGAGTATATACTGTTGTTCTGTTAATCATCAGACAAAAATATCAGCTTTTTTCCATTGGCTATCATAGGGAGCGATGATTTTACAGAATGAGGAACGGGGTACTTGATATATAATCTTCATCTTTAAGTAAATAATGATGCAATAACTACAATGTTGTCACGAACCTGTCTATCTATCTATCTATCTTTCTATCTATCTATCTATCTATCTATCTATCTATCTATCTATCTATCTATCTATCTATCTATCTATCTATCTATATATATATATATATATATATATATATATATATATATATATATATATATGTCTAATCTAATGCAATGCAACGCCAGTAGTAGGGTGGGGGTATCGGGGGAAAAATGGGGCACTTTGGGGAATCTATGTACGTTTAACATATGGGGGGCACTCTGGGGAAAAAAAGATGGCGGAGGGTCTCTCCAGGGAAAAGGGGGCACTTTGGGGTTAAAAAGATGGCGGAGGGGGTCTCTCTGGGTATACCGTAATGTAGTGACGAAGACAACGTCTTCTACCATCAAAACGGGGTGGGGAGTGTTTTGATAGTAGTAAGACGTTGTCTTCGTCACTACATTACGGGGGAAGGGGAATAGAATTAATCTTTCTTGATAATGGGTGGTCCTGATAAGGACCGTTGGTTTTGTTTTTTGTGGACGAGCTTTTTAGAGGTTTGAGCATCTTCTCCCTGACTTTGCCCTGCATGCAGGGCATCTCCCCCTCCAGGTTTCTTCTTTTGTCTTCTTTTTAAAAGTTAAAAAGAAGGGAGGATGGTCCGCTTCAAACTCCCATTCTTCGTTCTAGCATGGGATGTGATCTGATAGGGATTTTGCTCTCCCTCTTTTCCTCTTCTTTCTTAATCATATCTTGGATGACGTGAGATAGTACATCCAAGATTTGTTTAAGATCTCTAAGCTTTCTTAAGCTGTTCATCTTGATAGATAAAACGGGGTAGCTTAACCGGTGAAGACGTGGTATTAATATACTAGAAGCGCGGACGTGAAGGAAAACATCCCTTACACCTAAAAAAAACCAAAAAAAACATCACCCCACTACCCCTGCGTCTGACGTCATTCTTGCTACGTCATTCTTGGCTTCGCGGAATTTGCACTCCATGAACCCTGACTCTAAAAAGCGCGGACCTAAAAGAAACTACTTTTGATAAAAAAATCAAAAACCTACACACCATACTAAATTTTTTTGGAAGGGAAAAATTTAAAAAAAAAAAACAAATCAAACCCACAAAACACACTATCTACATTATTTTAGTGAAGTTTAAATTTGTTATATATCAATCACACACCACACAAATCATATAAGGGAGAAGGGTTTTTTTTGTTTGAGGGGTGGTAGACTATCAGAAAAAAAATAATATATATATAAAACACACACTTATAGATATTTTTGGCAATATTGGAGAGTAGTAATCTTTTTCTAGAGATTGGGTGGCCCTTAGAAGGACCGTTGGGTTTTAAGAAGTAATGTTTTTAACTTCTTAAGGTAGATGTAGCCGTGGCAGTAGCAGCTCCAGCAGGTCGGCCACGTTTAGCGATAGTTGGTGGTCTTACCGCTTTCAGACAGGCAGGTCTCTTTCGGGTGAAAGAGAAAGCAAATTCCTCCCAGTCAATCTTGCATTGGACTTCACCGTCAAATAGTTTGCTGGACTGCTGCTGCTGCTGCTGTATAAGTTGTTGCTGTTTGCTGCTGTCTTTGTTGCTGCTGTTGCTGTAGACGTTGTGCTGCTTCCCATTCTGTTCTTTCTCTAAGTATTTCTTCTCTCAGGACCTCTTCTACTAGATCATGAGCCATTTGAATGAACGTCATGGTCTTTCTCTCTGGGTTGGTCTCCATCAAATGATTCTTCACCCTCATTATGTTTACCATAGCTTCATTCAGCTTTGTAATCTTGGTGGCAGCCATCTTCTTTTTCTTCTTGGAACTGTTGAGATCTTGACGAGTCAACGAGAATGACTACACTGGCCAGTGAACCGACTTATATGCTTAACGCGCGGACGCGATGGAAAACATGGTAAGGTTTTTTTCAGATCGACAGGGAGATCATAGATAGAGTTTTTGTTTAGATCGATAGAAAGAGAGAGAGAAAGAACATATTCATTATTTTTTTTTTTCAAATTCAATTAAAAAACCACACAACACCATTTTTTTCAACAATTGACAAAAATTTTTTTATTCAACAACAACAATTCCAACATTATAAAAAAAATAACCATATAACAAAGAAATTTCAAACAGGAACATATTTACCAGGTTGACAACGTTGGGAAGGTAAAGTAAATGTGAAACTTTCTACATCGACCTCATCATTTTGATGTACACTACGATTGTGAGCTAAAGACAAGAGATAACCATAACGTTGACAAAACCATTGTTGTACTTTAGCATCATTTCGAACATAGTCACTATCAAAATAAGTCAGTAAATGTTCTAAGGAATATCCAAGACTGCGTTGATGAAGATAATGAACACAATATTGTCCACACACCATAGAATCTGATCCTTGTAGTCTCACATTATTGAATCGAGTCGAGATAGCATTTCTTCTCATAAACTCGATGATGTCTTTTTCCAAAGGAGGTAATCCATAAGAATCAAAATATTCCACACCATTGTGATCGTTGGGAAAGTACACGGCAATCCAATGGGTTCCTGGTAGATGACTGTCGTCGGTATTGATGACATAGGCATGAACGTTTTTAGGTTTACGATGAGGTAGTTCATCTTTAGCACATACCACAGGATTCCAAGAAGAAGTATAGGAACTGCGATTTAATAAGTAATGAAGTTCCCTGGTATCCATTTTTTTGTCTTCAACAATGGAAATAACTCACTATCAATTCACACCTGACTTTATGCTGGAATTGTTCTGTCTTGTAATTCCAGGAATATTCACGTCGGATAGGTTCTACACTCTGATCAATGAGTCCTTCGATCCGTTTGATCTCCAGAGAAGTAAGTGGAGGAAAAGAAGAAGTCTGCAAGACTTTATACCACTGTTTCAACACGTGTTCATCTGAGAGTTTTGACCAGGCCGTTTCCAAATATTCATCCAATTGTTCTTCACCTGTCATCATCATACATTTGTCGTGTTGTATCTGACTGGGATGATCGGTTTGACATACATAACATTGGTTCTTTAATCAGTCTGTAATGATTGGACTCAATTCTTGAGCATAAACAGGTCACTAACTGTTTTTCGTGTTCTGGCCATCGAGAAGGATAAAATCCAACAAACTCGGTAACAGTATTAGTCTCTTCTTTTTTTAGGTTCTGAACGAATGACTTCGTCATCATTATCATCATCCTTTGTGGTAGTAGTTGGTGACTGGTGAATTACTTCACAAAATCCCTCATCTATCTCAATAGGTTCTACGTTCTGCATCTTTTTTTTCTTCTAGTAGTCTACAATGACTTCTCTCAAACTGTTGATTTCTAGAGTGTTATCAAATTCTGCAAACAAGATGACGTTCACTGTGTTGGCTAGAGCTTGACCAAACTGAAGTTCCACACGAAGGGGGCCTGATTTTATAGGGTGGAAATGTCCTTCATCGCTACCTTGGTCCGGAGTGAAATCAAATCCCCACAAGGCATACCCTCCTGCATAATCGTCGTACGAATGCCGTGGCTGGTGTCGCGCCCTAACTGTCCTGTGGCTTCATACAGGGTCAAGTAAGATCGTAAGTAATTTCTCTGGCCACCAAAGTCAGGTTCAAAAGGTCTGGTACACAAGGTCTTGCCATCTCGACAGACATCTATCTTGGTGACGTTAAAGTGTTCAAACTGGAATGGATTTTCGCTGATGGTTCCGTTGAAGGCTGAATTTTTGACCATGCCAATGATCAAGCGTTTGGGGAGCTGTCCTTGGAAGATGTGATCTTCGACTATGGATCGGAGTCCAGCGGCTGCAGTAAAGGTTTTAACTTCCACGCGTCTAAGAGGATACTTAGCAGTGGTTCTGCTCAAGGTTTGACTGATGTCGTTAGCTACTTTGGGTAAGATTTCCACACGTCGAACGTAAAGTTTGGCTTGTTGAATGATGGTTTTCACTCGTTACCAAAAGCTATCAAATGGAAAGCGGCACTACTGCGATTTAGTCTCAGACGTACATCTACTCCGTTCAACAAATACTTGTCTTGCAACCACATGTCCAAATGCAAACGATCCATCAGTTCTAAATTGTTCCCTCTGATTTTCTTTCGGCGGTCGTTAAATCCCACATTATGGGGATCTGCTGAAATTATTTTATGAGCAGCATCATCAGTCTGGTCAATCCTCGCCCCTACTGACGGGGATATATCGTTGAAGGCACCCGCGGTGTCAGGTTTCCAGACCACAGAAGCATCCAGATGAGTGTTCTTGGCATCTTTTCCGTACGACAAGAGATTTTCCAAATAAGCACGGTCAAGGGTAAGTATCCAAACTGCTCCTGATCAGTTTGTTATTCAAGTACAAATCTATTCCACTGAACAAAGAATGAAAGACATTATTGACGGGAGCCACTAGGGAAGCTTCCACAGGAAGGCTGTTGTCATTTTTTGTACTATCAGTTTCAGGTACAAGTAACTGTTATTCAGATCGATGTAATCTTCGGTTTGTCCTTTGATTTCAAATTCGATAGGAGCTGATTCCGTCAAAGACGATACAGGATGAAATTCCACCCATTGGGATTCTTGCATCGTCATCAGGGTGGGAGACGCATAGAAAACAGATCTAGTTCGGACTTGGTACATTCGCAAGAATCTCGGTGCATCATTTTCACAGTTTAATAATCAAATACGTCTAATTCTCTACCAGTTCTTTTTCTTTTGAGGAATGTTAGAGAATTTGTTTTTTTCGAAAATGTAGTTTCACCGTGACTTTTCCTTGGTCAATGAATGGTACATCTTGTCCTAAATCTCCTTTTATACTAATCTGGACACTGTCAAAATACGATTTACTGACTGGAAGATAATGAGGATGTACAAATTCACGGTGAACGTGAAAGGTGTTGCCACCAGCACTAGAATTACTAGTGGTAGTACTTCCACCCTCTTCGTCCACAGTAACACTAGAACCACCACCACCACCAATATCCAATTTGAAAGGAATGACTCTCAGTAACGGAGCAGATGTGTGTCCCACTACGTTGTACTCCACCACATCGGAGTACACAAACATTAAATTCAGTCCACCATTCAATTCGATAGGATGTTTAAATTTATGTCCAAATTCTACGTTGGTTCCAAACTCTAAATCACTTTCAGCGGTAAAATCTTTATTTCCACCCAAAATACCAAACAATCCAGAGCAAAATTCAATGGTCAAGTATTTTTCTCTCTTCCAAAGGTAAACCTTTATCTTTCTCAGTAATGAGTTGCCCTCTCTCTTTGAAAAATTGAACAATTAAACGTCGTGCCAAAGCATGGGTAAGCAATTCGTACAAATTTATTGGCTGCTGATATGGCTTTTTGAAATTGGCGTGCAAACTTAGTTCTAATGGTGTCCACCAAATGTTCAGGACTAAAATAATACCCTGTAGGAATTCTCAGAGTAATCTGAGAATAGACAGTAGGGTTCAGTAGATTTAGGATCTGGTACTAACTTTTTGAATGCTCCTTTCATGTCTGGATCTTCAGGGTTTTCTTTCCAGATTTCAGGATCATTATTCACCAACTCATCATGTATAATTTTCTTCAAGATTTGTACAACCATAGTGTTTTTGAGTTTTGTTGATGTTTATGATTTGCGTAGGATGAATGATTTCTACCAAACCCGCTTCCCAATGAGCATCGTGATCCAATTGAATGGTTTTGAGGTATTTTTGGCCGTGAAACAACATAAGCGGTTGTTGGGAAACACATCCATGGAACTGTCACTAGGTAACGTTAAATAAAATTGGTCATTCATAGTTCCAAAGTGGTGGTTCTGGTGTCCAAGGTGTCACTCAAGTGAACAGAAGAAGGATGTTCAAAAGGTTCCAAAAGAGGACTGGTAGTATTTTGGTGGGTGGTGGTAACTGGACGAAGAAGAAGAAGATGGTCTGGCGTTGTTGTGGTGACTGTTGTCGCTCGTGGTTGTAAATTTCAAAGACGGACTGGGTAAAAGATAACCGATGCAACTGCTCAGTAAAAATAGTCCACAATTGTTTGTCTCCTTGTTGTAAACTCAAATTAGCAATCGCTGCTCCGATGACACAATACACTACAAAGATTTGACAGAAAAAGACAATTTGATTTTTAGGCACACGTTCTCCACACCACACCCAAAGGGGTTGTTTTTGTAATTCTTGAAGAGAAGAACTCTGTGAAGGAGTCGTTGAAGTCGTCTGGGTGGCTACTGTGTTGAATGGCATGTTGTGAGTTTACTTCTTTTTCTTTTTATAGTCGACGACTTGAGAAGCTGCAATCCAATAATCAAAACTAGGAGGATATCCTTTCCAACGTACTTTGACTTCTTCTATTCGACGTTTACCAACTTTCCGTGTTCTTTGTTCGAGAATGCTTTCGATGTCGTACAAGGTGTCTTCTTTTTTAGTCACTCGTTGTAACTCAGGCAAGTAAAATGTTCCTTGAGTACTTCACCGTGCATGTCTTCCAATTTATAGACGGGAGGATCACGTCCACGGACGGGGGTAGTGACACGAAACAATTCGGTAGTCCAGTTAGGTAAATAACCTTTGTCAAAAGTACGTTTTTGTTTTTCGATGCGAACCCCAATCTCCTGTCTTTAACTCCAACAAGGGTGTCTTTTTCTTTTTCTTTTTTTTGGTCTGCTGGGGTGAACCAAATAATTTATCAAACACGGTCACTTCGTTTTCAGGGCTGACCTCTTCGGGGGCACATCCGATGCTACGATGGTACGATTGATTGTACGCTTTGACCAAACGAGGTAACACGTCGATGTACTTGAGAGTATGTTGATGTGTAAAATATTTCCACATGCGTTCTTTCAAAGTTCTTTGAAAACGTTCCACGATACTAGCTTTTGTTTCAGGATTTTCGGTGGTAAAAAAAATGAATGTGCCTTTGTTTCAATTCTTTTTGAAAAGCTTGGTTTAGAAATTCGGTGCCTTTGTCCGTTTGCCCATCTTAAAGGTTGACGTCCACTTTGTTTCAAGACTAATTTTAAGGCCCGTACCAATTCGATACTGCTTTTAGAAGTCAAAGGCACGACCCAAGCAAATTTGGAAAACACGTCGATGACACAAAACAAATATTTGTAACCACGATTGTAAGTGGGCTAAATGAGAGACGTCAGCTAAATCGGCTTGCCATTGATGATCGATCCCTTCCACTTGAGTGGTACTTCTAGAAAATTTACGTCGAATGGGTTTGTGTAACGTGTACGTCGATTGTTCTTGTAACCATCGACGTACTTTGGGTAAACGTAACACTTTTCAATTGACTTTTAGCAGCTCGATATAATTTTTGAACTCCTCCGTAACCAGCAGCATGGCCAGGATTGTAATAAATGGTGGCTAACAGTTTCTCCATGATTGACCAATAAGTCAACCAGTGTTCGATGCTACTACTTTTGGTGTCGTGAGGTTTGGACGAAGTAGCTTGACGCGTTCGACGAGCCACAGGAGTGGTGATGGTAGGTTTTTTCTTAGTCTCTTTTTTCACTTCAGTCTTGCTGTCTTTCTTTTCTTCTTCTGCTGAAGAAGGAGTGGACATCTTCTTATGAACCCAATCTTTCATTTTTTCTCGATGAGGGGTAGGCGAGGGTGTCAACAAGGACGCGGCAATTTGACTAGAGATACCAGCAGACGGAGTTTGAAACACTTCTCTAGGCTCGTCTTCTTTCTTTTGTTATCCACGTGGCGGTGTCTCTTTTAGTGGTGGTCACTTTAGGTTCGCTTTTCATCAGGGCTTTGAAATCTCTCAGAGTGGGTGAAGCTGTTTCGTCGACTGCTTTTTGGCGAAAGAGTTGTAGACGTTGTAAAAGTTGACCGTACCGTTGGGATTTTTCTGTTTCAGACAAATCGTTACGTTCCATCAGGGATTGTATTTCTTGTTGTAACTGAGACATTTCGTTAAGATTAGGATTGGGTGGTAAATGAGGTATCCGTTGTTCGTTCCAACGATGAAATTCCATCCATCGTTTGTAAGGTACTAAAGTCAGTTTTCGTCCTTCCATTTCATCCAAAGGTACCAAAAAGTTGTGGTCTTTTCAGAGAAGGGTGGTCCTTTTTATCCTTCTTTTTTTTGGGTTATCGCATGACCCCTCCTAAAAGTGGTCCAGCAATCGTTCCTAACAAAGGTGCGGCTATTTTTAACAACGGTCCAATCAACATAGGTAGAAATCCACCTCGTTTGTACCAACATTTTTTTCTTTTGTTGAAGAGGTATTTTCTTTTTGACCATTTGACGAAGACGTTCCGATGTTTCCCTAATTTTTGTTTCTGTATCTTGGACAAAGGTACCGTTTCCTTTCAACACGTTCAAACAACATTCACACACGGTATCGATGATTTCTTTAGGAGCTGTTTGAATGAGTTGTTTTCGCATGGGGAGGATTGGATTTGGTCAAAACTGACAAGACATCCCAATGTTTCGCCAGACGAGGGGGAGGTCGTCGTCCTTTTTTGGTGGTTTTCTTCTTTTTTTGGTGGTGGTGGTTGGTGGTGAACACATTTGGGAGCCATCTTTTTTAGTCGGTAGAAAACAAGTCTGAAGTCTTTTGACCTTTGACCCTTCTATTTTATACTGGAATTCGTCTCCACTGATTGTCTGCACGACCGTACCAACTTCACGACAGGTCTGACTCGACGTTGAGGTGTTTTCAATGGACTAAATCGTCTCAATTCTTCTTTGGATAAATCCACTAAACTTTGTACGATACCAGTTCTTTCTTGGACTTTGGTTTTAGGAGATGGTACTTTGTGGCTAGCTGCTGCCATGGCTAAATCAGCTGAAGTCGACGGTCCCGACGGGGTGACTTTTGAAATAGGTTTCCATTTTTGCATCAAATTAGGAAACACGGATCTTAAGTCTGGTTTGACAGGCCATCATGGTAAAAGAGGGTGGTGAAGAAGACAAAGAGGATGATGTGGACACCAAAGGAGACCTCGCCATCATCATGGGGGACTGTGGTGATGGTAAGGGTGGTGGTGTTTTGCGGGTGTACGTTTGCGTCCTGGCTGCAGTACCTCTTTTACGTCGGGTGTTAGTGGTGGTGGTAGGTGTGGTTTTCTTCTTCTTCTTCTTCTGGGTACGACTTTTCTTTTTCTTGGGGTGGTTTTTCTTCTTTGGACTTTTTTTTCTTATTCTTCTTCTTCTTATTCTTAAGTGATTTGGGTTTTTTGACTTTGGTTTGGGTATTAGGATCCCATTTCAAAAGGGAACGAATCATGACTCCTCCTAAAGAACCACTCCACCAGGAGTTAAAATGATTTGTTTTTTAGGTCCGTGAATCGATTCTAGGATCAGCCAGTTGTGACAATGCTACTTTATGTTTTTGAAAAAAAACGTTGTGTTTGATGAGGGATGTGAATGATGCCTTGTTGTAATTGACGTGCTGTTAAAGTAAACCATCGTGACACTTCTTTAAGACTCGCTTCTAACAAATGAGCACGGACTTGTGCATTTTTTTCACGACTGATGCCATACAAGGCACGAATCAATTTAGCCGAAGGATGAGGTTGAAAGGAAGTCATCTCGAAAGAGTGTGAGACTGAAATGACGTCGTAGGTTGTTTTATAGTTTTTTTTTTTAAATGGGCTGAAGGGGACGTGTAAATGACAGGACCTCCTTCTTGACCCCAAGAGTGAATAGATACTGGCACGAAAATCTCAAATAGTCAGGAGTGGTCGGTTTTAAGTCGATGAGTAAATACTCGTGAGGGGTTTTGAGTGGCATCGTCGTACGCATAATTCAGCCAAGGAGCCCCTAAATGTTTGGCTAACACTTGTACTTGAGATTTGTCTCTGGGGCTTTTAAACAAGACCACGTAATGAGCATTCAAACTGATGGTTCGATGGGCTTTACTTTGTTGAAATAAATTTTGTGTAATGTAGACAATACTAGCATTACGATGGTGTCCTTTTCGTGTAAACCAAAGTTTAATTTCTTCTTCGTCTTCTCCTAACATGTCATCAAAAATAACTAAATGAGTTTGACTCACGTTAGACACGATTCCATCGTCTTCGTGAGGAATACCATCCACAAAGGAAATGGTTTCTCCTTGACTTTCTTTCAATAACGTGTAAGACGGTTGCCACTCTTTGTAACACCACACGATACGTTGAGGTGGACGATCGAACAAATCAGTTTTGTGTTCGATCAATCGTTTGACAAATTCGGTTTTGCCTGAACCACTGGGTCCAGCAATCAACAGAGCAGACGACGAGGTAGAAGATGTAGCCATGATTGAGGTAAGAAGATTTTTGAGAAGAAGACAAAAACCCAAGGCATTTTATACGTTTTCATACACGTTTATTTTTTAGAAAAAAGTAACCAACCAACAAAAATAACATATTTTTACAAGTCATTCATTTACAGTACGAGTGAGAAAATAGGCAAGTAAAATGATCAGGTACACAATGAAGGCTCTACTAAAACCATCAAACTGTCATATAAACACGTCAATGTACAACAATTGTTTTGTGTCCTCCTAGTCATGAAAAGACACTGTTTGTGGTGGCATTCTTCTGCTCGTCTTTTGTTTTTTTGAATCCTCTGACGGTAGCAGTGGTGGTGGTAAAGAAGGGTGGTGGTGGTTGTTCCTCAAGAGGTATTGGAACCACAGTAGTGGTAGTGGTGGTGTCAAGTTGTTCTTCTTCTTTTTCTTCTTTTAGGGTTTTCCCATCGAGGTTCCCATTTTTTCACTTTTAGAACCTTATGGACAAGTGGCCAAATCATTGCTGAACTGGGCCACTTCTTGTAACCAATATTGGAAACCAAGGTTTCTCCAGGGTCGTCATGCTTTCCAATTGAAAAGTTTTTGGTGTAACTCACTAGCAAAACACACTTCTTGAAATGTTTTATACACAGATAAAGTGTGGCGAATGTCTTCTTCACATGGAAGTTCGTCACTAATTTTCATGACACTCTCAACGCTTTACGTACAATGTTTCTTTCTTGGACTGATAAAATCAAATATTTATAGTCTTCTTTTTCTACTAAGTCCGAAGAAGAACACAGGGTCATCAATCGTTTTTTTTTTGGAATACTCAACAACAATTGAGTCCAAAACAACCACGGATCGTTTAAAAGAATCCAAGGTAACACTTGTCCTCAAAAATACTCCACAACGAATGTCCTGGAAAACGAATTCCAAGATAAGAAGTCACTATGACACATACCACATAACGTCCAAAATTCAATATACACAGTTCTTGTATCACTTTTTTATAATCCTCTAAGGTCTGAACACAATCTGTGATTTCCTTCCACGGAATCCGTTTCACAAGTGGTGTGTAGAGTTCAGGCATTAACCCTCTTTTATAGTAAGTCAGGTTGTGGCAAACAATAGACACTTAGTGGTGACGGGCTAGATCTTTGGCAAACTGTGGTACTTCTTCTAGCCAAGCATTGAAGCCATCACTTTTCCAGTCACGTACATCTTTCCAACCTTGAAGTTCTTTGTGCATCCAACTAACAAGGCACACTTCTTCAAATTGTGTCACGGCAAGATAAATTTGTTCTAATGTCTTCTTCCCCACTTGGAATGTTCATGACCACTCTCAACACTTTGAGTATAATTTCTCTTTCGTGTACCGATAAAAGCATGAAGGCTCATGTTTGACTTCCTTCCACCACAGAATCCGTTTCTACGAGTGACGTGACAGAGACGTGCCGCCTCCTCTTTATAGGGGATCGATGGCTAAGGTTGGTATCTTGGGTGGCATGTTTTTTATAGCCAAGCTCCCAAGGTTGGTACCTTTTGAGATAGTCTCCGTAAACGTAGCTATTGCAATATAAGTTTGCCAGCATCAGTCTTCTACGACTTTGGAAGAGAGCATAGTTCATAGCTCGAGAAACGACTTTGAGTTTACGTTTCACTTGAATTTTTAACAAACTCTTGGTAAATCTTTTCACGCACATTCAAAGGCATGCCACCAATGTACTTGGGTAAAGTTTCCGATTGGAAAGAAGTAACTCTCTTTTGTATTCTTTACGATACTGGTGATAGTCGTTGTTCAGAATCAAATTTCTGATGCGGCGAAAGTAGCCATAGTATTGAAATCGAGGAATCATTTGAAGTTTACGTTTCACTTGAATCTGGACCCAACTCATCGTAAATCCGTTTTTGCAACTTTGAAGGTAAGTCACGAATTCGGTCTTGTAAGAGTTGGGCTTCTTGGTGACAAAATACTCACACACCAACCAAACGGAATCGGTAGGTAAAGGATATGAATATGATCCAACACTAATTTCAGTGATTATCCTATCTAATTTCAAAACATGAAAAGGTGATTCGGCTTGAGGGGTTAGTTCTTCTAGCAGTTTTTTGGAATTTCATCTATGTTAGTCACATTTTTTTCCTTCACATCCTTCCATCGAATTCTATATTCCACTGCTACATTGTAGGTGGTCCCCACCAATTTCTAAATTGGTGATGTAGATCTTCATCAATGTCTGACCATTTGAATATCTTTCTAGCAATCAAATGTCTTATTGTCTTCAAATACCCTTGGTTACAACAGGTCAGTCGAAAAGGATGTAACTGTTCTTTACGTTTCACTTGAATCTGAACAAATTCTTGGTAAATCCGTTCTCGTATCTCCAAAGGTAATTTACCAATACGATCTTCTAAAGTAGGAGGGAATATACTGAAAAATGCGTTCTTGCAACTCAAAAGGTAAACCACAAATAAGTTCTTCTAAAGAAGAAGTATTCTCCTCATCGTATTTTTACTTCCTGGTATCTGGTTCATCGTATCCGTACTGTTCTAAAGCCACTAAAGGTAAGAAACTGACAATGCGGAGACCATCGAGCATGTTCAATGTCAGCTAAGTCGTAAGGCTCCCAATAACGAAGTCTTGCACCGCAACTGAAACACTTCACTTGATCTCCTACTCCCACGTAAAAATCCAGATCTGGCTAAAGCTTCGGGTTTAGGTCCATTTAAATATTTTGGCCACTTGTCTTGGAATGACTCGAGACGATTTTCATACTTGGAATAGCCAGACACAGCCAAGGGTATCATCAATCCATTAGGTCTGCAAGGAGTACCATTATGTGTACGATTAGTAAAACATAAAGGACGTTCTGCCTCTTTTGAGTTGGATCGTCGGTGAGTGACTGAATCCCACGATGTCACAACGTACGGCATCTGTCTGATCGTGTGATTTGGGGATACCAACGCTTACGGTATCGGTCTCGTCATTGCATGGTTCCGCATCGCACTCAAATTCCTCAAAACTGGAAAAAATACTCATCTATTTTTTTTCTTCTTGCTCGGTCCACGTGGAAAGTCAGAATGAAGGTTAGGCTTGGAAGGGGTTCCTTTTTTATACCTGTCGACTGTACCATCCGAAAAGTATTGTAATGTGATCGGTGGAAAAGCTAAAGAAAGGTAAGCACAGTTTGGTGACCATCTGACATGTTCCAGTGAGAGCAGATTTCTTACAATCCATACGAATAGTGGCACCACAACTAAAACACTGTACTTTGGTTTCCTGTCCCAAAGTAAACAAAACCTGCTCTGGCTAAAGCGTAGGAAGTAGGTAATCCATTGGTTCCTACGTTTTTTTGTGCTCCATCGATGAGGACAATAACAATAGTCAGGCATGTGTTTTGGCCAATTTTTTAAACGTTTTCAACGACTACCACACTCAGCATAGTCAGGCAAAGCCCATGTTGAAGTCATCTCTTTTGGTGTTGTCTTATTGTTAATGTCATCCGTGGAAACGCTAAAGAAAGGTAAGCACAGTTTGGTGACCATCTGGTATGTTCCACGATAGCTGAATCTTTAGGACTCATACGAATGCCTTGCACCACAACTGAAACATTTCACTAAACGTCCCTGTTCAAAGTAGACAAATCCTGCTCTGGCTAAAGAGATGGCTGTGGGTAATCGATCCCTTTAGGCCATTTTTTAAACGTCTTCAATCGACTGGTACACTCAGCATAGTCAGGCAAGACCCATGTTGAAGTCATCTTTTCTGTTTTTCAGAGGGTTTCCTTTTTTATACTTCTCCAAATCGGCGTGTCCGTAAGGTAAAAGTGGTGTGATCTGGAAGTCTCACTCTTTTTTTGGTACACGATACGATACACTTTTTGAACAGGTCGAGTCACGATTTTATGATTTGGTAGGCGAACAATCTTGTGAGGTTCTAACGTAGCAACTTGAAAATCTTTCACTTGTCCAGACAGTAGAGCATTTTTTAAAACCTCAAAGTTCACAACTTGGTTAGTTCGATAGTTCAGAGATCAACCCTTTGACTTTACAGGAGGTGTGAAGTTGACCTTGAGGGTCTCGGTATCGGTACCCATAATTTTTAGGACCACCGCTAGCAAAACTCAGAATGGTATCTTGAGGGTGCTCGTCTGTCCAGGCTCCTAAACGATCTCCTTGAATAGTAGGGTGGGGACAACCGGGGCGATGAATGTAGATACAGCTGTCAGTATCAAAATACAGAACACGATCTCCCAAGGACTTCTAACGCTTCGTCATACAATTTCAAACGAGCATGAGCAGTCACGTAGGCCGGCAATGACTACGTTGCTAAACTTGTCAGGTTTAACAAACTTGGGTTCATCTTCGAAATTGACAATGATCAAATCCTCACGGACGATTTCAACGTGCTTGACTAGAATACTTTTGTCGTCCACCAGTTTAAAGTAACGATAAGGATCGTCCACGTATTCCGTTTTGGGTAAGATCGTTCGTTGAGCCATTTTTCCCCCACAAACAATTCAACTTCACTTTGGCAAAACGATCTTTTTTCCTCATTTTTTTTCTACGTCTTTAAAGTGATGCCTTCGATTGTCACGGTATTCTTCTTTAAATCGAACTTGGTCTTCGGGAGTTTGACACCACGAAGGATAACCACTAGCTTCTTGTTTCAGTTTGAGAAATGGTTCACGTACCCCGAAAAAATGCCTGGACGATTAGTGGTGTCGTCCTTTTGGTATTGGGATGTAGTTGGAAAGTGCCAGATTTCATACACATTCAATAAACGGTATCCACGATCCAATGCCCGAAACAATTCGGCGCTGACCCACGTTCCTATCATCGACCGTTCTTCCTCCGTGTGGCGACAGGGATGATCTTGGTTGCACGTTTCGGCACACGTCCGACATAAAGGAAAACATCAATATTCCTTGACAATGGCAAGGTAAGATGGGATGAAACAAGTTTGTGGGAGGTAAAAACTTTACATTTGATTAATCCTTCGTATTGACGAATGTGTTCCACGTCGATGTGCTCTGTTAAAATTTCAGGGTGTCCAGTAGGAAAACGAGCATATTTACACACCCAAGGATACAAAGAACACACGTCGATGTATTTGATTTCTTCTCTTGGATTCATTCACGTCGTACAGTAAACGAGTGGCATTGGTTCGTCTTCCAAATAAACTGTGGCGTGGATCTAAGGTTCAATGTCGGCTGCGTCGTAACTTTGAGTGATGGCCTTAAAGTCAGGATCGGTTTTCAAACGTCGATCGTATTCGTGGTTCCCCACATTTCTACCACTTCGTAACCTTGACTTTCTAACTGACAGTCGTCGTTGACAAGTCTGTTCGTATAACTGATCCATGGTAGAATCTGAATAAGGGCCTTTTCATGTCTCGGTTAGGATAACAAGTAGGGCATCCGTTGAAACAAACATCCCTGAAACTCGTACACTATGTGCGGGTTTTCTAAATCCAACCATCCACGGAATAACCTCCAATCTTTTTTTCTCCTCCTCCGTTTCTAGCATGTTGTATCCATTTGTCTTCTTTTTCACACAAGTAATGAAGCCCAACGTAAAGCTTTGACCGAATATTGACGACCTAGCAAAAACCCCCCGTGTTGGAGACGATGATGGCTAGTTGGTTCTCGGGCATGAAATTTTGTCTGTAGACTAAGGAACAGGCTTTAGGTAAGGTGGCTGCATCTTTCAAAGGGATCGACCTCCGCATTATCGAGAAATAACCTCTCGAAATTTTCCACAACAACGTCTTAAAATATCTACATCCGATCGACAATATTTGAAGGCATCTCTTCTTGAAAGTCAAAGGGATCGTTCTGGTGAGTACGGTACCAAGCGTGAAAAGCTCTCGCTGTTCGGGTCGCATTCCGTCAGGGTCGTAATCATGAAGGTCAGGTAAATGAGGTAGGACGGCCTGTTGGATTAGCTTCCGTGTTTAAGAAGTGAGGAAAGTAACCTTTAGCCATTTCTGTCATGCCGAACGTTTTTGGCATGCGACTCAAGGGCATGGCCAAATAACTCATCGAATCTTTGAATTGAACTTGTCCTACTTTCATGTAGATGAGCTTTTTTCCGTTCATGGTGACTTCAGGACGTTCGGTTCTTGGTTCAAATTACTAATTAAGTAAAAAACTGTCCCATCGTATCCCGAAAAATTGTGAGCTATGACGGTTGACATTAACGATGACCAATCTCCGTAAAGATGAATTGTCTATCTTCGCTACAACTGTCATGGGTGGTAGGGTCTAAAAACCCATTCAGCAAAACTCCGACAAATAAGTATTCACTACACGAAAGATTTTTTCACCGTCCTCCTGGAATGCGTCTTAACAATGTGGATCAGTGAAAATGAATCGATTCTTGAATGCACTGATCACAAGCCCGATGTGCTACACCAAAAATGGGGAATGTGAGTGGCCGGTTTATTGCATGAATTCAACACTCTAATAAGATTAAATCTAACTGGTTTTTCTGTTATTCTTCTTATTTATTTCTTTAATTCTCTATCTTGTCGTGCTTTTGAATAAAACATCGATGATCAAAATTCGACGATCTTGATGTCAAATAGAACATTTTTTTCTTACCAAGCACAAACGGTGTGTCTCTTTGGAGGTTGTTGAAACGAATCAGCTGTCCTCACATAGAACACGATTGCAATAACTAACAAGCACTATTTTTGTTGGTGTCCTTGGGTCTTGCGATGTTGTTTGGTAGACAAGAAGGACTGACATAAAAAGTCGTCGACAGGTCTTCACAATAAATGTGATGTTGGTTGTGGATTCAGGAAGGCATGGTGTGTTGGTAAAACAGCCCCGGCATCTTGCTCCACAACCAATGTGTTGCTCCCGACTATTACAAACTTTGTTAACATTTCTCAACAGTTGTAAGAGTATCACCAAAAAATCCAGTAATACTGGTTATTGGTATCAAAATGTTCTTGATGGTGATATAAAGATGAATGTATTTTCCCTCAGGAATAAATCAGGGGCCTCAAAAACAGTAGAGCTACGCGCAATTTCTTGAGGGTGTGACTTTTAACGTATAATGAGGGAGATGCCTTAAAACATCTTGAAGTTGCTGCATTTGAGATATGTCACACACGGGCTCTTGAGGGATCCCTGACTTGTTTAAACAAGAGTTCTGCCTCTTTTCGTTTAGATGTGTTTGGCATTCTTTGACTTTCGAATGTGTTTCCACGACTTTTTTCCTTTCTTTTATCTCGTTCTTGTTAGCATAGGTTTACGGGGCCCACCACGATAGCTCGAGATAAATCACATTGATTCTTCAGGTATTGTTAATTTGGACGATCACAGACTGCCTTTGGTAGTACGAAGATGTTCCACCATTAACGGTTTTCTGCTTCTGTCCACTTCCTCGATGTGGAGCAGCAACGTGGGTCATGTAAAGGGTGGCCTTTCCATCGGTGATGGTAAATTTGTCATTGGATTGTTGTACATGTTCTATTTTAGACATGGAGTAGTCTGGTTTAATTCTGCCGGATTCCTAAACTCAAATCCAAACGGGTCTCTTCATTTGCTCCATGATGGATGTACAGTCTCAACCGATCCTCTTCTTTGGCTCCACATTGCCGTTTCAAGTTCTGTAAGACAGATTCCCACACTTTGCACATTAACAGCGCGCCGCTCTTACTCTGTGAGGAACTTTTTACTTAAAGTCTTTGAATATGTATGTGTGTGAGTGTACGCCGTGGTCCTAAATTTTCGAGAAGTGATTTTTTGTGTCTCTCGAATCCGATAGTAATTTTCAGGAGCCACGGTAGTAGAACTTTCCTGGTCAGGGGTTCTGGTGTTAGTAGTAATGGTTTTGGTTTTGGTTTTGGGTGGTGGTGATTTGGAAGTTTGGGTTTCAGGTTGTTCACTCATCTCGTCTTCAAAGTCACTGGCATGGACTTGAGCCAGTAGTTCCTCTAAGGGTGTTTCAGGAGGTACGGAATACCTTCGTCGCCGTGGCTTCTTGGCTTGTTTTTGTTCTGATTCTGATTTATCATGGTTTGGGCGTGATCTTTTCATCTTGAACTCTGATTTGAAACTGATTGAGTTTTCACCCAGGTACCTTTATATAGAGAGAGAAGAGTATATAAAGAGAGAGCTTCTTACCTTCAGAATCAGTCTTTGGTGATTGAACTTTCAAGCTGCTACTGAAAAAAGATGGAAGAGTCAAAAAGACAGATTGTTTTTTTAGGGAGAGATTTCAGACAGTGATTCGAAAGTATACTACGTACAGTAAGAGTAAAGACTACTCCTCCTCTGTCACTAGAGATAAAAGTGAAGATACTTGTTACATCTGTCAAGAGAAAGGACATTGGGCTCCAGATTGCCCCAAACGTCAACAGCAAAAGAGAGATAAAGGGAAAGATATCTGTTATCATTGTAAAGGACCAGGACATTGGTCTTCGGAATGCCCTCAGAAAAAAGAAGAACAAGAAGAAGAAGAGGAGAGGGAGGAAGTGGATTCAAAATTAGCAAACCTAGAAGAAGAAGAAGAACATATCATCAAGAAAAGTAAGAAGAGAGAGTAAGAAGAATGGAAGACAGTGAGGAGAATGAAGAAGAAGAAGAAGAAGAAGAAGAAGAAGAAGAAATGGA